>JAODAL010002817.1:30000-186565 GCA_025379985.1 Phyllomedusa bahiana
TCGCCATTGCAAGGCTTCAAGCAGGATGCTCTCAGATGGAAGTGCCCACTGAGTTTAGTTTGTCAACAGATTTCAACAGAGACTGGGAGAGCCACAGAAAGACAGACAAAAAAGTGGATATCCTTTGGCTACATCACATACTGATGACCACTTCATTGTAAACAATGTCCTGTGGAACCGGATGATGAATTCCACTCCACTCCAGGCACGTTTAAGGGAGGTGAGCGGCAACCAAGTGTTGCGTCAAACCATTCATAACCATTTTCATCAGCATGTTCTGCGTGATAGAAAACCTGCAGGGATAACTTACCTGGCTGATGCATAGCGCCCTCCTTGACGTCTCCAGCATCGTTGGCGGCCATCATAGATGCTCCATGGCCCATGCAAGCCGATGATGCCTGTGCCTGGTGGTGTGGTCAGGTCGCCTAGCATGCAGACCACGCTGGCGTAAACGCTTATAAATGTTCTTACGTGACATTTGGTTGCCTCTCACCTCCCAAAAACATGCCTGGAATTGTGTGGCATTCATTATAATGTTCTGCAGGGCATTTTTTACAATGAAGCGGTAATCAGTGTGTGATGTAGCCAAAGGATATCCACTTATTTGCCTTTCTGTGACTCTCCCAGTCTCTCTGTTGCAACCTGAGGACACTCTGTGACACTCTAAGCTCAGTGGCCACTTCTGTCTGAGTGCATGCTGCTTGAAGACTCGCAATGGCGAGGTAATGTTGATCACCTGTTTGGAATTGTGCAATTTTGCTTTTTGTTAGAGATAAGCAAGTTGCGCACAAAAGTGCTAAAACACTGAATAGTTGGACATGTGCATTCTAAAGTTTAGGTATGGTCTCATTTAGTTCATTTAAAAAATATTTCAAGAAGTGTTATGTTCATCCTAAAATTTCAACCAGAGGTTTTGGTTTGTAGGTAGTGTATATGTGACGAGAGAATCTCATTTTACTCATTATAGGTAGGTAGATTGTTTTATTTCTTCTTTATTTGCATTGATATATGATGATAGAGTTGTTCATAACTATAGGTCAGGTCCATTCCCTGATTTATACCCCTGACCGTTGACATTAGGGAAAACCCGTGCTTTATTGGATTCTATTATTGACATATTATAAATGGATTTTGATTAAGTAAAAAGTGGTGAACCTAAAATGACTGCATTTATAGGAATATTTCAGTTAGTTTCTATTTTAGTCCATTTTGTTATTTCTTGGTAACAGCTGAAATAAAAACTAAAAAATATAATTTGGTTACTGCACAGCAGTAATGTCTCTAAAGCCTAGTACACCATCAGGAACAGAAGTCTGGTAGCATAGTCTAAACTTTCCATATAACATCAGACTAGCTGTTTAGTCTGGACTGTCCACCCACCCCCCACCCCACCAACAGATTACCAAGAAGATGAGATGTAGTGTTCTCTGTAATTATAGTTCTGAAACATCCACTTCTGCAACTCCAAGAAACTTCTATAAAATCAGTTGTCTATATCCTTTTTCTAGATACTGAGCAGAGGACCCCCATTCTGATACCTGGAAGTTTCTAATGTGAAAATAAGACCTCTCAGCCATTTGGGGTATTTATAATTGAAGTGCCTTAAAGGTCTCAGACAGGGAACATATACCTTAGTTTATTTGCAGGTTTATAAAATGTTTATTACATTTCACATAAATTGAACCTACAGTTTAGATGGTTGTTTGATTTTAGGAAATTAAGCTTTATTATTGTATAATTTGTTCTATCATTTTCTAATACTTTTGAGTAGAATGGGAACCTTTATTTTTATATTTAGAAGTTGAAAATCTACCTATCCTTGTTCTATAGTAATTGAACAGGAAGCTATGCCATTTCATTATACAATGATTAAGCTTTATTTGCCACTGTCCAAATATCCTTGATTTAGTGTTAAAATATTCTATTATATGGGGATCTATTGGATTGAAATTGCTCCAAATTTGTGGTGTAAAATCTACAAAAATACTTGTGGAACCAACCTAAAGGTTGCTTTTTGTTGGTAGCCTGTACCTGCAATGAAGGTGAAGGGTTACCTGGCTACTGCTACTTCAAAACCCAGTGATTTTATGTTGTGTGACAAAGATATGTAAGCGAAGATGCAATATGCTGGACATATCAATCCTTTTGCACATTAATTTATCTGTCCTAGAAAGAAATCTATGTGGATTATGATTTGAGTTAATTTTTTGATTTTCAATTAAGAAAATAAATTTTTATTATGTAACTAGTGCCTTTTTGTTTCCTTTATAGAAAATGCAGTATAATTAATGCGGACAGTCAGACTGTGTAGGGACATGCCCCTTTGACAAGGGAATAGTAAGGGTATGTTCACACTGGGTAATTTCGGCACGCATTTCGCCACGTATTTTTGCTCGAATATGGACGAGATGCGCGCCGAAATTATGGTAATCCATAGTTCTCCTAGATTACCACCGATGACGCCTCCGCTCCCCGCTCGTACAATCCGATCGTATTATACGCGCGGAGAGAGAAGTGACATGTCAATTACTTGCAGCAAATACGCACGGTGAGTAATGAATGTCAATGGGGCTGTGGTCTGCCGTCACCCGGCGCGGCGTGGGAATATGCGCGGTGCAGTACATCGTGTGAACATACCCTTATACCCAGTTGCCAATTCATACATTTCTAGTAAAAATGAACACATGCAGCACAATGCAGAGCTCTCAGAAAACATGATCAACAAGCATTTGCTAAAATAGATGTTAGGAGAGCTGTGCGGTCTTTTTTGTTAAGTGCTATACTTTCAATTTTGTTTCTGTCCATCAAATGGCTAATTAACGTCAAAATCTGGAGTACACCATTCATATATAATGTATCTACAGGAAAGTGTTTAAATGTATATCCATAGGATTCAATAGATCAAGCATAAACTATTTGTGGTCCGCCTGGTATGTTTTAATTGTGGAACAGAATAGCATAAAAACCTTGTTTAGTCTCATTCTGCAACAGTGCTGTCAGTAAGCACCATCTAGTGGTGACTTTATAAGAAAAATGGAGCTCTTGCTATAAATATATATATAAAGTGGGTACAGAATTTTCGACCTACTTAAAAAATAAAAATAAAATTCTGTTCAAAATTCAACAGTCACCTAAAAAGACTCTTAAGGGTGTTAAAGGGGTTGTCCGCTTTAAATTGCTTTTATTTATTATGTATATAATAGGAAATCTTACAATTTTCTAATATCCAGTTTTGTTTAAAATAATAGCAGTCCAATATAACCAGATTTATCACTCTTTTTGTTATAAATTACCATGTGAGACAATTTACCAGTTGGTGCAGTAGATTCTTAGAAAAGCAACAGACTCCGCATTCATGGTCTGCATGTTTTTGAGTCTGTGTATTTCAATAATTATTTGAAAGGGGATGTGTTCAAAATAATAGCGGTGTGGAGTTCAATCAGTGAGGTCATTTATTCTGTGAAGAAACGGGCGAAAATCAGGTGCCCTTACTTAAGGGTGAAGTCAGCACATGTTGTATATGCATTTCTCCGCGAAAGCCTGAGAAAGAAATATGGGTCGTTCGAGACATTGTTCAGAAGAACAGCGTACTTTGTTTAAAAACTTGATTGGAGAGGGTAAACCTTAGAAAGTGAAAGATAATGATTACAACAACAGAGTCACATATTCCAAAAGAAAAATAGGGTAAATAGTGCTTGCCAGTCCCAGGATGAAACAGTCAGAACCTACTCATCAACCTTCTATGTAGAGGCACGGAAAAACTCCTTGTTTCTTGGGTGGTTCACCAGGTGCTGCTGAACATGCAGGATTATCAAGCTGAAGTTACTTGCAAACAAAGTCAAGGTTGAGGTGAACACCAGCCCATATATAAAAGAAAAATATTTTATTTCAACTCATTAAAAAGTATATGTAGGTTAATGCATGATAGACGCTGACGCGTTTTGGAACCAGTAGCAGTGAACAAGGAACTTGTGGTTCCGAAATGCGTCAGCGTCTATCATGCATTTGCATTAACCTTGTAGCTTTTTAAAGATCTACATATACTTTTTAATGAGTTGAAATAAAATATATATCTTTTACTTATGGGCTGGTGTTCACCTCAACCTTGACTTCGGTTGCAGACGTTGGCTGTTCGGCTAAAATGATCTCAAGTGCTTTAACATGGAAAGCAAAACCAGAGAGACGTGGTAGAAAACTGAAGACGAACATTCGAATGGACCAAACAGCCAGAATGGCAAAGGTTCAGCCAATGATTATCTCCAGGATGATCAAAGACAGTCTCAAGTTACCTGTGAGTACTGTGACAGTTAGAAGATGCCTGTGTGAAGCTAATCTATTAGCAAGAAGTCCCCGCAAAGTCCCACTGTTACAAAAAAAAGACGTGCGGAAGCGGATACAATTTGCCAAAGAACACATCAACCGGATAAAAGAGGAATGGAGAAACATTTTGTAGCCTGATGAAAGTGAAATTGTTCTTTTTGGAACTAAGGCCGCAGACAGTTTGTCAGACAAACCCCAAACTCTGAATTCACGCCACAGTACACTCTGCAGACAGTGAAGCCCGGCGGTGCAGGCATCTTGATGTGGACATGTTTCTCTTACTATGGTGCCGGCCTATTTATCACATACCATGGACCAGTTTGCATAGATCAATACTTGAAGAGGTCATGTTGCCTTATGCTGAGAAGGAAGTGCCCTTGAAATGGGTGTTTCAACAAGACGATGACCCTAAACACACTAGTAAACGAACAAAATCTTGGTTCCAGTCCAGCAACATTGAGGTTTTGGAGTGACCAGCCTAATCCCCGGACCTTAAGCCAAAAGAATACTTGAGGGGTGACTTAAAAAATGCAGTTTCTGTGGCAAAGCCAACAAATGCAAATAAATTGTGGGATGGAGTCCAAGCATCCTGGTTTCGAATATTAGTTGACAGGTGCCAGAGTCGGTTGACTTTATGCAACATAGATGAGAAGCAGTTCTAAAAAAAACTGTAGTTATACAACTAAATATTGGGTTACTGATTCATAGGAATGCTAAATCCTAAAAAAGAGTATATATCTTGACATTGTAAAGACAAATGCAGCTCATGTTTTTGAACACACTGCTAATATTTTGAACATCACAGTACATGAATTCTGCTCCTGCACCTTTTTTTATACCAATGCAGTAGGCCCCCATCTGTGGAAAAGAAAGGTATAGCCCACATTCCTCACCATAGTAATGGCTCAAATGGAATAACTGTATGGACTACATAGTCATGTGACTCCTAATACTCGGGTAACAGTAGATTACTGAGGAGCAGAACTTCTACAGTATTACTACTACAGTGTTTTTTTGTTTTTTGTTTTTAAAAAAAGAACATGACTTCCCCTACAGAAATGACGACAGTTATCCAAGTAAATCCACGCATTGAAGAAGTTGCTGGAATACCCAAAATAATAATCCACCATTATTTCTATTTAGTTGACTTGTAGATGTCATGTAACGGTTCAGCTAATTAAATGTCCGGAGGTCACATGATTGACGCCATGTTTAGTCCATACAGTTAGTCCACGGAAGCCACTACTGTGGTCTCTATTTTGGGCTAAACATTTTTTCTCCTAAATAGGGTCCTACTGCATGGGTTTAATAGAGGTATAGGAATAAAAAAATTGTATTCATGTATATTAGAATTTTTTTTGATTTCCTATTATACACATAATAAAAACAATATGAAGTGAACAATCTCTTTTGCGCTGTCTGCAGGTGTAAATAGAAAAGTCAGCTTAATTTTGTTATACGCTTTTACTCAAAGTTTTTTAATTTTGTGGTTTGGTGTTCATTTCATGGGGCCAGATGCATGTAGAGCAATCTGTAATTAAATCTGACCACTATATAATTAACCGAATGCTTAAATCAAACCAGATAATGTATGAAAGCAGAATTTTCCATTTTGTCTGGCACCACTGCTGCTGAAATAGTGTGAGAAACCAAAGAGAACTTTAACCCCTTTTGAAGGTTGATGCACTTGTACATTACAATATTCGGTGTATACAATGGGCTCCACAATGGCTGTGTATTACAACTTATACCGGCTGTCAGTGACTAGATTCTGAAAACTTTTAGATTCTTCGATCATAGGGTGACAATGGGTTTACATGGCAGTCAGGGACCTAATATGTTACTACCATTACCTGCCTCTTTGGTATTTGTACACTGTGCTGCCATATATCAGTATTTTCAGTGTGATATACAAGCAATCACACCCCCTATTGGTGAAATATGTTATGGGACTGCTGTCACCAATAATTGCTGTTTCCTCAAGAAAGGAAAAAGTTAGCGTAAAAAAAAAAAAAAAAACACTTGAAAGTAGAAAAAAAATCTACTAGTAAATGTCATTCTAAACTATTGTTCTTCAACAGTCCTACACTTATCATTTTTAGATCTAACAATCACTGGAGATTAAAGAGGGTGTCCTATTTCAGACATTGATGGCATATGGCTAGAATATGCCATCAATGTCCATTAAGGGCGGTCCTAGGTCTGGGACCTGTAGCCATTTTAAGAACGAGCCCTGAAACCTCTTCATTTTAATCAGAGAGGTGGTCAGGACTTTACCATTGATTTCATTGGGAGTTCTGAGTACAGTCATTGGAGATTTTGTGACTGCAGGCTGTCAGAATTTTACCATTTTGGTTTGGAGTTCTCTAACAAAAACTGCCCCTACCTACATAAATATATGTTAAAAAACTCAGAATTAAAGTTGGATCAAGTGCAGATTAAGTCCCTTTTGGAAAGAAAAGTTCATCTGATTCACACAGGAAACTGCAGTATGCAGATGCAGGGTGTTAATGTATCTGTGCCAAACTAATCTCACAACATGAAATCTGCAAAGAGGGATATAATCTTAATTTTTTACCCCTAAAATTTGCACCAATTTAGAAGAAAAATATCTGACAATTTACGGTTGTGCAGCTATTAATTGAAGCTGCGACTCAAAGGCTGCATGTTCAGATTTAACATACAGGATAGGAAGACGGCATAGGCCGGGTGTAATAGGTAATGAATAAAAATCCTATATACGGCAGTACAATAATACTTCGGTATATGGGACAAGTGATCGTGTCCCCTAGTGGTCAAGTACTCTAGGGGGACTAAGTATTACAGTTAAAGAAAAAAAGTTTAATAAAAGATATTAAAAGTTTAAATCGCCCCCTTTTGCCGTTTTACAAATAAAAAAAAAAGTTACACGTAAATGGTATCGTTACGTTCACAAAAGTCAGACATAACATAATTTCTCCCATATGCTGAACACCGTAGAAGAAAATAAAATTCCACATTTCAAAATTGTGGGGTTTTTTGGGTCATTTCACGTCCGCAAGAAATTGTAATATGAAGTTATCAAAAAGTCACAAGTATCCCAAAATGGTACCAATAAAAACTACACTTGCTGAGGTGTTATGGAAGCCCAAGATGCCTTGATCGCGCCCTTCAGCTCGGCTGCGTTCTTTGGTCTGGTGCTTCATTTTATGCTTGACAATAACCTATGGATTCTCTTTGGGGTTTAGGTCAGGCAAATTTGCTGTTCAATCAAACTCCGTGATATCTTGGTTATTAAACCAGGTATTGGTATTTTTTGCAGTGTGGCCAGGTGCCAGGTCCTGCTGGAAAATGAAATCAGCATCTCCATAAAGCTTGTTCGCAGAGGGAAGCATGAAGTGCTCTAAAATTTCCTGGTAGACGACTGCACTGACCGTGGACTTGATATAATACAGTAGACCAACACCAGCAGATGACAGCAGATGAAACCATCACTGACTATGGAAACCTCAAGCAGCTTGGATTGCGTGCCACTCCACTCTTCTTCCAGACTCTGGGACCTTGATTTCCAAACGAAATGCAAAATTTACATTCATCTGAAAACTTTGAATACTAAGGATTTTGGACTTTACTAAGCAACAGTCAAGTCCTTGTTCTCCTTACTCAAGGTAAGACACTTCTGACAGTGTCTCTTGATCATAAGTGGCTTGACACAAGGAATGAGACAGTTGAAGTACACATCCCTTGTGTGTGGTGGCTCTTACAGCAGAGACTCCAGTTGCAGTGCACTTCTTGTTAATCCTTCCCAAATTCTTGAATGGCCTTTTCTTCACAATCCTTTCAAAGCTGCAGTCATCCCTGTGCCTTGTGCACCTTTTTCTTTCCATACAACGTTTCATTAATATGCTTGGATACAACACTTCCCCTCCTTGTGGAGGGTGTCAATGACGGTCTTCTGGACAGGTGTCAAGTCAGTAGTCTTCCCCATGATTGTGTAGTCTACTGGACCAGACTGAGGGACAATATAAAGGTTTAGAAAACAATTACGTGTTACACCATGGGTGAACAATATTGACCTTTCTCGCATTATTCTAATTTTCTGATATACACCCAAAGAGAGTAACAGGAGGAAATAGCAACTCGCCAGTTTCTTCTTATGATGGTGCTCAGTGGCACACAGACAGAAGATACGAAGATCACAATTATAGAAGTCCGCGGCACTTGCCATTCAAATATTCTGATCTTTTATTCAAAAAAATTGCACACACATTGGAATAGGGATAAGACACATAAGAGAGAAGATGAGATCAGAAGATGGTGAGTGTCGCGGACTTCTATAATTGTGATCTAATTTTCTGATACACTGAATTTTGGGTTTTCACTAGCTGTCAGCCATATTCATCCACATTAAAAGAAATAAATGCTTATAACATATATCTCTGTGTGTAATGGATCAATACAATATATGGGTTTCTCTATTTGACTTGAATTATGGACATAAACTAATTTTTCAATTCTATTTTATTGAGATGAACCTGTACAAAAGCAATAACAATAAAATAGACGGAATCCAAGCCTCTGAATTCTCTAATTATTGTAAAGAAAACCCGTCTTCTATACCATGTTGGTTTTGTTTTCTATAAATGTTAAGTGGATTGTTATCTTTCCTCTGTAGTCACATCAAAATATCAATGTTTCCTTTAATGTAAGTGAATGATATTCTGAAAAACATATCGGATTGTTCTCTTGATATCTTGTAGCTTTCCATTATCTTGCTCACATCTACACTCTGTAAATAATGGGCACGGTATCAGATGCTGAAACTTATTGTGACCAGTGAACACAACAGACTCGAGGGATTGCAATCTCCTGCAAAGTAATAAAACACAACTCAATATGCATAAAACAAATCCTACTTGCTCGGCTTTAGCTGATAGAATCAACTACCTGTGTAATAACAAAGCAGAAGAAACTATTTCTCTTGTGACTACAAGCTTTCTCCCTGCGATGGCTAATGTAGCTTACTCTATACATATTGGTAATTAGTAAGTTGGCCACAATTTTCAAAAGTAATGAGAAAAAAAATTGATTGCCGTTATGATTCCGGCAATGTTGTGTGTTGTACCTACTCATGTAGAAAGAGGGCTGCTGTATATTCTGTGCTGGTTTAATGACTGTACGGCAGTTTTCTTATTCTGTAAATATGTTTAATTATTTGTTATTATAGTAAACTGTCTTATAAAATGTTGGTGTCTTAATTAACCCCTTCTGTCCTGTGCCACACATTTATGGCAGAGTGGGAAGACAGTTAGCACTGTAAATGTATTGTGGTTTGTATTATATGAACATGCCACCCTACCAGGCTGTGCAGTGGTAATGACGACTTTCATTAAGAGCAGCCGATCACTACTAAGTGCAAAGCGAGCAACCGGAATTGTTCGACTCTGGAAAATGCCATAAACTGGCCAGTTTTTCTTATATGGAAAACATTGTTTTTATATAATCTCCCATGTTACCAGTCACAGTAATACTAGAGCAATAATTAGTTGTTTTATTTTTTGTTTTTTTTTATGATTGTAGAAATAACATTGAGTGGTAAAATGTCCATTTTTCTCTATTGATCACTCTTGCTATATCAGTGATCCATGTGTTTTCTCCATGTTATTTTTATTTATTTTTTTGGTACACATTGTGTATGCCACCATTTTTCAGTACTCTTATTCTTAGTACTATATTAATCTCATGTGTTGAAGCACATCATACTTATAAAAATAAACATATAGCTAGCAGAGAATATTCCTTTCTTGCATCCAAAATGTAATTGTTATCTTTTCTCATGAACCCCCATGAAGGCGACATCAGACTGCAGCTGAAGCGAATCAGTCTTTTGATCATTGTACTGCCCAAAACCTTACAAGTAGACCAGATGCCGCAAATTGTACTGCATATAATGATAGTGAGGGAGCCAAGTATTAGAGCCTAATGACGAAAGGGTACTTAATAACCCACCCCAGTGTTTTGCAAGGCCATGGTCACCCCCAGTTAAAGGGGTGTTCTCGCTACAAAGATCATATCTCAGATTATGGGGACAGTCAAAATAAGCACTTTTGTGATTGGTTTGCATTACCTAAGTCACTTAATATAGCAGATATGAGCTTTACTGTGCATCAATAGCTATTTTTTGCAGCTGCTATTCAGGACACGCCCCCTTTTCTGTGATTGGCTGGCTGACATTTCATTCAGCCTGTTGGGACACGTCCCTGGTCGGATTCCGCCCTGGACACGCCTCCTGCACTGTGATTGGCTGACTGACATTTCATTCAGTCTGTTGGGATACCCCCCCCAGACAGGAAACGCCCCGGACACACCCCTGTGCTGTGATTGGCTGCCTGTGTTTACACCCCTCTAAAAATGTTAAAACCGAAAGTGAAACCAGCTATCTGACAGGGCTGCTGGCTCTATACTCATCTCCCAGCACTCAGGTGAATGATCTAATTACTGTTTAACTCATAGCTCCCTCATATAACACCGTCTTATGTCCTGTGTTCCCTTCATATTACACAGTCTCCTGCCTGATAACAGAGGGGGAAGAGGGAGGGGGGCAGTGTGCATTCCTCGCATGTGTTTCATCAGTTCAGGCTGTGTGTATAATTGGTTATAGCACAGCAAGGAGCTTGTGGAGCCAGCCTGAAGCTGAAGGCTCTGCAGACACATGAGAACACTGCAGGAGGCTGCATAGCTGTCCTCTACAGACAACTTTCCCCTTCTTCACACAGAATGATGATGTGACAGCTCTTCAGTGAGGAGAGACACGCCTGCTGAGAGGAGAGACTCGCCCCTGGATTTCAAACTCAATCTCATAGAATTAGCTGAAGAGCACGTCAGTCCCTGATACAATTTAAAGAGATGCTTCAATTCTGCCTCTAACATCAACGAAGGAAGGCAATGTATAGTGTGAAGGTGTAAGCTGTGTGAGGGAACAGTACATTAGGGTACACACACAGGTTTAGGATATGAGAAGAGAAGGACACCGGAACTGACCCCTCAGAATGCACCCTGCCTGGGAGTTAATGAACAGATAATATTGGCGTTGATGTAACCTCTGCTGACCAACCCTATTTATACCACCAGCTAAATATTCAAGCGCCTTGGTTTTTTAAAAGTATTGCAGCAGGTGTCACCATTTGCAAAAAAACTTTACTAGGTTGATGCTTGGGCAAATACTTTAAAGGGTTAGAGCAGGGCATTAAGCAACAACAATATACTGTTTGTTAAATATAAGCGAGATATAACAACATCACCACATTTAAGAGAACACCACAAATGACACTTATTTAACAACATTTTATTGAAATTTGACACATGAAAAGATATTAAAAACATTTAAAAAGCAACATGACTAAAATACAACTCCTAGTCTACAAATATAGAAATAAAGGATACCAAAAGCTTGTTACAGAGTAATACTGAAGCAAAGACAATGATATAAAATTCTAGGGTATCTCCAGGGTGCTATATTCACCCAAGTATCAAATAAAAGGATAAATTAATGCCAATAATTCATAAATATACATAAAAATAAATAGACGACAATCCATGAGACAATCAAAAAACAAAAGTACCAAGATACACTGGTAAAGGGTTAGAGCAACCCACATGCTACAATACAGTGAAGAAAGTACAGGCATTATACGGATAATCAAAGTAAAACACCCCGAACCAATGTGTAGCAGCTTTTTTTTATCATATATTGTGTATCAAACCTTTGGAATCTCTTATTTTTAATCTAGGAATTGTATTTAACCATTTTGCTTTCTATATGTTTTGTCTTTTTCTGCGTCCAATTTTAATAAAATGTTGTTATATGGTGTCATTGTGTTACCTTATAGTAACAGCACTCATTTCTACCACTCTTATTGTGGTGCCCCTTGCATTGCTTTAATAGAAATGTAAGAGGGATGTCCATATACTGACAACAATATACAGTACATCCATACCAGTATGGACTGAATTTTATTTTCTAATAAGTACACTGGAGGTGTTGACCTGCCAGATCATGTACTGAAGCCCAATAGTGTGACAATTAAGGGTGTGGTACAGGAAACTATACAGATGGTGTTGTATAAGGCACACATGCTACATTGACTTGCAGATTAGAGGGGGAATTTCTGGATTTCCAAGAAAGGTCCCAATATTTAGGGACCAGAAAACAAGGCTATGGCACCACTTTTCCAACAGAATTCCTCACAGTGAAAAAAATTAAAAGGAGATGAGTTTGAGGGAGTAGTGTTTTCCCTTGTGGAGACTTTCAGCTGGAGTAGGAAGTCTTAGGCCTCGTTCACACGGCTTATTTCGCCGCGTATTTGCCGACGGATTGACGATCGTCAATCCGTCGGCAAATCAGTCAGAAACAAGACACAGCCTATTTTCTATTGATTTCAATAGAAAATACGGCTCGTCGTTCACACGATGCGTATTTCCGTCCCGGATTGCCGCGCGGATTGACGAGAGGCAATCCAGAAACGGAAAAACAATGTGCATGTCAATTATTTACGGACGGATTCACCACCTTCAATGATTGGAGATGGTGAATCCGTCGGGAAATCGGTTACAAATACGTGCCACACTTAGTGGCACTTATTTGCAACTGATTTTCAACTGATTTCGGAAGTATTTCGATCGGCATCCGATGTAAATACGTTCTGAAATAAGCCGTGTGGAACGAGGCCTTAGGCTTGTCTACATGGCATAAATAAATTACCATCGGATTTTGTTATAGAATCTGACTGGTATTTTACTATCAGTTTTCAACCCGTTTTTTGTTGTATTTGCGGTTGGTTTTTCGACCGGCCACATGTTCTACGTTTTTTGGTCGGATTTCGGTTTTGAAATTTTTTCTCTAAAAAAACGAGCTTGTAGACCCCAGCTCAGATTTTCTATTACGGTCTTTTGGGATGGTTTTACAGTCGGATTTTTTTGCGTTTTAAATATGAAACAATTAAATCCGACCAAAAACCCGTGCCATGTAGATGGGAGCTTAAAGTGTCCTGATTAGAGGTAGTTACCCTGTCGGCTGGAGAGATTTTGGTTTGGCTGATAAATCCGTTTTTTTTTTAAGACTTCTTGGATACAATAAATAGGTGGTACTAGAGGAAAGAATTGTTTAAATGTATAGCTGAAACCAGGAATCACTTGGCTGACAAATTGTGGCATTGTTGTCTCCAGTGGCATGGGATGTAAATATAATTTTGTGTACTGAAATTACATATCTGCGCCCCAAGTTATGCTAACTTATATTTGGGGTGGTGGGAGGACACTATAGTCTTTGGCGATGAACCCCTAAATTACATCGGAAAATCATTGACATTCTATACAAGTGTACATTGATGATGTCTTTTTGTTCTGTGGAATGGAAGAAAGAGGATTCATAGAGTTTCCATGCAAAGTTTAAATCAAAACAAAAATTGGACTTAGTTCACCCATGAAATCGATCCTGAGAAAAATTGGCTTTCTTCTGTGATGTGATGGTGACAAAAGGACATGATGGGCGACTAAAAACTTCTCATTTTTCGTCAAAGAAACGGCAAATGTAATTCACTCCTGCTCATCAAAAGTTGGAGTAGCAGTCATTCCCTATACATTGAAGAAAGGTATCCCACGAGACAATTCCTGAGACTTGGCGTCGGAATTTTCCTCTATAAAATGAATCATGCCACCTACCGCAAAAGACATTTGAGAGATTCAGAGAAAAGAGATACCGGCGGAGGGATACTCCAGATGTCATTATCAACTCTGCACTCCGCACCGGATAGGAAATGTACTCTGGCTTCCTAAAAATGAAGGATGAATTATTAATTCATGCGACAAAAGACTAATAGGAACTTTCGTATCGCTCTAGTGAGGTCCGCAAGATACTAACAAAACATTGGGAAATTCTCTTAATGGATCCTGATATCAAGGACAAAGTAGGCCCGAGACCAGCCATCACATTCAGGAAGTGAAAAAGTTTACGAGATCGTCTTGTGAAAAGTCACTATGTATCTCCCAAAGTGACTCGAGGTGGCTCAATAGACAGCTTAAGGGCTGCTACAAATGCAGCTGCTGTGAAGGCTGTCCCGATATGGAAACTGGGAAAGACCTTCATTAATATGAAAAACAGGACTTCCTTATGCGATTAAACAATTTAAAAATTGCCGTGGCTCAAAAAGGAGTGATTCACCGTATGTCGATGCCCATGTGGACTGGAATACGGGTGGAAAGACCAACCCGGAAATTAAGAAGGAAGAATAGGGGAACACTATGTGATATTCGGTAATAAAAGATGATACTCCCAGTATCCAGGACAATCTGGAAGTCAACAATGGGGGAAACGCTTTAAAGATCTTAAAGTCTTTGGAATTGATCTTCTCGTACCAAATGAAAGTGAAAGGGAATTTCGACATGGACCCATTCTTAGACGGAAACCTTTTGATTTACACCTTATGGAACTACTACCTGTCACAGGTACTTAATGGACAGCTGAATTTTAATTGTTATTTATAAATGTGGCGGCCAATGCTTTGAACTTAGCTATGCCCATATGGAGGCCCATTTTTTTTGCAATCTGTTCTAATGCACATGTTCACTGTAGAGCCATAGATTAGAGACAAAATATTTCCTTATTCTCTCATCTTTTTGTTAGCCTTTTTGTACTAAGTGTATATGTTAGTTTGGAATTCCATCTAAAGATGTTATTGTATATCATTACATAACACTGTGTCATATATTAGTATACTGTTGGTCATATCTGATCTGATCTATCCAGACTATCGATCAGGAGAATGCCAAACAAGATCTATTCTTTATTAGTCTTGGTTTTTGTGCATATTTGGGGTCAGGAAACTGGGATTGCTGTTGCGCCCTATTTAAGTGGCATTGGCCCCTGTGCCAACATTCCTCACTGGGTGCTGCGCCAGTACTGTTTTAAACCTGTCTCTTACTATTATTGGACGGAAATGGCTGCTCGGCACTGAACCAGATTCGAGCGGCGAAGGTGTGGTCGGAAGTGACTTATGCGCGATATAGCGCGCGGTCCACACCGGACCCAACACTAGAGGCGGAAGTCCTCTGTCTGGGTGATTGCGCCCTGTAGGGCATGAAAGTACGGAGGACTGATAAAACGTCACCGAGTTACCATTGGTGACTGCGCGAGTACATCCGGTCCCCGTCACATTTAAGGCTGCTTGTGCATTCAAACAAACGGCGGGCACATCATAGCCCTTCCGTGTGTCTGGTGTGAGCCGTACGCCTCCTATGACCTCATCTAGAAAAGCAATTTCAAACAGACTTCTTATTGGTAAGTGCAAAAAAAAACTTTCTTTTCGTCCTTTTTTTGATAACACAATACTATACTATGCTGGGGGTTAATAAGTCAGTGTAAGATGGGTGGTGATGGGACGATTCTATATCATGGACATCATTTGTATCCCATAATATGGCTATACATATCCCCAGCGATGTTGATGGACGTATACTTATTTGCCCAAAAACTATACAGTTTTTTTTGTCATTTTATATACATCTAATATGGGTCAATACATTAATGGACAGATCATATTTAGTATATTTCCCTATTGAACTATCGTGATTCTACTTTAGACTATTATTAACACATCACTTGCAGTTGGTTCCCTGAAGAGACCATGTGGTGTGGTCAAACATGTTGGACATTGTATGTCAGTTACTAAGGTAAGATCTGAATCTATAGGTCGGCAAGTCCCCATACCAGTGGTGTGGCCGCCCTTGGTCGGGGCGAGTGCCCTGTATATTGGACCACTTGTGTGGAGGACTCCACCCTGTACTCGTTTAAGTCTATAGTTTATTTTTAGTGCACTATTGAAGTATTGGCACCTATGTGTGTGTCTGATTTATGTTCTAATGCTCAAGCCGCATATTATTATTAATTTGAGTGAAGATAAAAGTTAAATATTTTATATTGCTCACGAATTATACATACTCACGCCAATTTTTTGGTTGTTTTGTCTATATGCGATGGAGTATTTACCTGATGTCTAAGAAATTATCAGGAATAGGTTTATTGGTAAATTCGGTAACAGCTGTGCATGTGATACTGCGTCTTGGCAGGATTTTTGGCAACAATGTAAGTGTAGATCATTGGTTAACAGATGCTGAGGAAATATTTTCAGATAAGGAATACGTCTATAAAAAACATACACCTTCCCTGAGTATAGCATTTAAGGACTTGAATAAAGTCTACAGGGAACAAATCTCTACTGGCTGGGAAATAAAAAGTCTGGAAAACTATATAAAAAACCAAATAGTTCCAAGAGGATTAAGAATATCTCTAACCCCCCCCCATTATACACCTAATTCTCGAGTTTGTATCAAGAATATGGGAAAAAGAAAACGACTGCTATTTCATTTGCGGTTTATGCAACTTCCTTTTTAAACCAAAGAAAAGGCTTGTCTAGAAGGCATCATAATAAATTGAAGAGAACTAATTACAACTGTAACGACCTTTGAAAAAGAGACCTGAATTTGAGACTAAAGAAAAACAGTTACAGAACTCAATAGAAAAAATTCAACAACATTATCAAGAGACCGTAAACACCAAACAATTTAAGAGATCTTGGTGACGTTCAGAGAAAACAAAAGCATAATATTCTCAGTTACAAACCACGATAAGGAAGAGACCGAATGACACAACTCCCAAGTGACACTTCTATGACTCAGACTTAGAGGTACGAGAAATAACAGACATTCCCCCAATACATCGGGACAGAGAGGACGCGGGAAAGGAAATAAAACGTAGGGGAGCCACAAAGCCTTTTTATGCCACGTCAATACCCATCAAGGTACGTTCAACGTTTCAACTCCGAAAATAACTAAGACTGTACCAAAAAGGGACCAACATCAAGTAGTTACCTGTCCAACGATATATCCTTAAGTGACACACGAAATGATGTCCTTAAAAAAGGACTCTCATTCGTGGTTCAACAGGAAATTCAATCTATTCAACTGATAAAAAGATGTACATCTTTTTGGACGAAAAATGCGTTGGCCATAAATATCAACGTTCTTAGAAATAAGACCGTGAGTGTCTAATTAGGATAAAAAATGGTGATGACATGATTAGAATATGTCAGACTATTACTATAGTCTGGCAGATGACAAATATCCAGTAATGGAAAAGGTCCTTTTACAGACAATTGCGTACAAAAGACGTAAGAAAATGCCCCCTTTGGTAGACATTACATGTATAGATTTTTTATTTTCCCAGTCGCACAAGAGATTTAGAACATTTGAAAACAAAGGGATACTCCAATTGTACCCTTTAAGGGAAAAAACAGGCAATTATGAAATTCTAGGAACCAAAATCATGAAAAAGTCATAAAACCGCTCTGATAAAGGGGGGGAAACATTCGTGTAAATGGACACACGGAGTTATAGGGATATGTGTAAATACTTCTGTGTGAACCCCAAATAAAACCCTGTTAAGAAATCCTTAGAATGAGACCCAATTGAAGAGTACAAACGAGAATTAATTGAAGAATTAATCCCCGGCTAAATGTAAAGAGTTGATCAGTGTCTCTTAATTATTGAGTTTCCTATTTCCCAAAATTTCCCACGGAACAGGCGACTTTTTTAACGGTCCTCCCCAAGATTCATAAGTTGTTAACCCACTAAAAGGTAGACCAATAGTCTCTGGTATTGATGCCTCGACACAAAATTGTGGGATAAACCTTGATCAGGTCCTGAAACCATTTGTGGAATCCCCTATCGTCTATACGAGGATACCATGAACATCCTAAGGAAGAATTTTGACGGTATATACGGTACCACAAAGATAGCTCTTTCTTGGAAGGTATCGAAGGGAGTCACTGTATAACCTCCATTCCACACGACTATAGGAGTCAAGCAACCGAACATTTTCTCTAAAGGGAGGGGTCAACAGTTTGGTTTACCACATAAATTTGTGTTGGATCTTTAATGGATTTTGTTTCTCACAAAAAATGTTTTTTTATATTCAATTGGAAAATCAAATATACATCAATTAGGGAAGCCGCTTGGGCAATTCCGCCCCCAAGTTATGCTATCTTATATTTGCGGGGAGGTGGGAGGACAAAAAAGGTCTTTGGCGATGAACCCCTAAAGTTACATCGAAAACATTGCATTCTATACAAGTTAATTGATGATTTTTTGTTCTGTTGGAATGGGAAGACAAAGAGGAGTTCATAGAGTACATGCAAAGTTTAAATCAAACATAATGGACTTAGTTTCACCCATTAAATCGATCCTAATAAAAATTGCTTCCTGGAGTGAATGGTGACAAAAGGACATTATGGGCGACTAAAACTTCCATTTTCGTAACAAGAAAATCGGCTATGTAATTGCACGCGTCCTGCATTGGAGTAGCAGTCCATCCTATACTTTAAAGAAAGTATCCCACGAGGACAATTCCTGAGACCTCGTCTGTAATTGTCCTCTATAAATGAATTCTTCCACCGAAGCAAAAGACATGTTGAGCTATTCAGAGAAAAAGATACCCTAGTGTATACTCAAGGAGTCATTATCAATCTGCACTCCTCAACAGGGGATCAACTGCGGTAGGGGGGTGGGGGGAGGGGGGATGGGCGAGGGGGTGGACGGATAGGAAATGTCTCATTGGCTCCTAAAAAGAAGATGAATTATTAATTCAGGCATCATAAGACTAATAGGGAACTTTCGATCCGACCGTCTAGTGAGGTCCTCAAGATACACAAACATTGGGAAATTCTCTAATGGAACCTGAAATCAAGGACAAGTAGTAGCCCGAGACACCACCATCACATTCAGATATGGGGAAAAAGTTTACGAGATCGTCTTGTGAAAAGTCACTATGTATCTCCCCAAAGGACTTCCGAGGGTGGCTCAATAGACAGCCTAAGGGCTGCTCACAAATGGCAGCGTCTGTGTAGGCTGTCCCAATTTGGAAACTGGGAAAACCTGTCAGTAATATGAAAACGAGGACAGTCCTTTGCGATTAAACAATGTTTTAAATTGCCGCGTGGCAAAAGGAGTGATTTAACCGTATTCACGATCCACCCCATGTGGACTGGAATACGTGGGAAAGAGACCACCCGTGGAATTAAGAAAGGGAGAATTGGGGAACACTATGTATAATCGTAATAAAAAAGATACACCAGTATCCATAACATAATCTGGAAGTCAAAACATGGGTGGAACCTTTAAAGATCATAAAGTACATGTGTATGTTGATTCTCTCGTACCAAATTGAAAGGAAAGGGAATTTCCGACAAGGACATTCTTAGACGGTGAACCTTTTGAGGATTTAACACCTGTAGGAACTAATACCCACAGGGACTTAATGAACAGCAAATTTTAATTTGTTATTTATAAAATGTTGCAGCACTCTGCCTTTAACTTAGCTATACCCATATGGATGCCCAGTTTATATTGCATGGTTCTAATGCACAGTGGTTCACTGTATACCATATTTATTGAGCCAAAAATGTTTCCTATTCTGGGCTCTCTTCTTGTTAGCCTTTTTGTACTAAGGTTGTATATGTTAGTTTGGAATTACATCAGAATGGATGTTAACTGTATATCATTACATATCACTTGTCATATACTTAGTAGCTGTGACATATCTGATCTACCTGAATATCATCAGGAGAATGCCAACAAGATCCTATTCTTATATCTTGGTTTTGTCATATGGCTGTAAACTGGGATTGCTGTTGCGCCCCCTATTAAGTGGCCATTGGCCCCTGTGCACATTCCTCACTGGGGTCTGGCGCCACTACTGTTTCACATGTCCTTACTATGTAGTTGAAGGAAATGGCTGCTCGGTCACTCCAGACGCGAAGGTGGCGGAAGTGACGTTATGGATGCGCTATATAGC
Source organism: Phyllomedusa bahiana (assembly GCA_025379985.1). NCBI lineage: Eukaryota > Metazoa > Chordata > Amphibia > Anura > Hylidae > Phyllomedusa > Phyllomedusa bahiana. Next base: position 50,204 of record JAODAL010002817.1, read on the forward strand.
GCGGGCTTCACAATCCGCCAACCCTCAGGGCGGAAGTCTATCTGTCTGGTGATGCGCCCGGTAGAGGCGGAAGTGACGAGACGGAGTAAGTACGCGTACCGGGTTACCAGGGTGACCGGCGGCGAGTACATTACGTCCCCGTCACATTAAGGCTGCTTGTGCATTCCAAACATACGGCGGGCACATCATAGAGCCCTTCCCGTGTGTCTGTGTGAGCCGTACGCTACTATTGACCTGCATCTAAAAAAGCAATAAACAGACTTGTCTTATTGGTAATGGCAAAAAACTTTCTCTTTTCCTTCCCGTCTTTTTTTGATAACACAATACGATACTAACTATGCAGGGGTTAATAAGTCTTGAAAGATGAGTGGTGAATGGGGACCATTCTAATATCATGGCGACATCATTTGTATCCCATAATTTGGCTAGTGACATAGCCCAGCGATGTTTTTGACGGTATACTTATTTGCACTATAACAGTTTTTGTACATTTTACATCTAATATGGGTCCAATACATAATGGGGACAATCTTATTTATTATATTTTTCCCTAATTTTTTGAACTATCTTGAATCTACTTTTAAGACTATTTACATCACTCATTGGTTCCCCTGTAAGAGACCGTGGTGTCGAATACATGTATTGGGACATGTATGTCCATTACTAACGGTAGAGTCTGTAATACTATGGGGCAGTCCCCATACCAGAGTGGGGCCCCCTTGTCCGGGGCGAGTGCCCAGATATTGGAGACACTAGGAGGTGTGGAGACCCCCGTGTGACTCTCGTTAGTCTATATTTTTTAGTGCAGCTATTGAAGTTATTGCACCTATGAGTGTGTGTACCTGAATATTGTGTCTTCAATTGCTTCAGTCCTGCCAATATTATTTTAATTTGTGAAGTAAAAGTTAAATTTTTATATTGCACAAACAATTATCATACGCACTTTCCATTTTTTTGTGTTTTTGTCTAATTATCGATGGAGTATTTACTGAATTTCTAAGAAATTAACAGGAATAGGTTTTTTGTATTTCGGTACAGCTGTGGCGTGATAGGGTCTCAGGCAGTATTTTGGCAACATATGTAAGTGTATATCATTGGTTAAAATATGCTGAGGAAAAAATTTTCAGATAAGAAACGTCTATATAAAAACATACACCTTCCCGAGAATGAGCATTTAAGGACGTTTAATAAAGTCTACAGGAACAGAGATCACACTGGCTGGTAAATAAAAAGTCTGGAAAACTATATAAAAACCAAAATAGTTTCCACGAGGACTAAGAATAACTCTAACTCCCCCCACATGTAAACACCAAAGTCTCGAGTTTGTATCAAAAGGTGAAAAAGAAGGCGACTGCTAAGTTCTTCTGCGGTTTATCAACTTTCTTTTAACCAAATAAAAGGCTAGTCTAGAATGGCATCAATAATAAAATTGAAAGAACTAATTTAAACAACAGTACGGAGACCGTTGAAAAAGAGACCGAATTTGTGACTAAATGAAATAACAGTTACAGAACATCAATAGAAAATTTCAACCACATATCAAAGACCGTAAAACACAAACAATTTATTAGAGATCTTGTGTGACTTCAGAGAAAACAGAAGCAGTTACATATTCTCAATGGTTCCAACACATAGGAGAGCACAATGACACAATTCCACAAAGTGACACGTCTGACTCAGACTTATAGAGGTAAGAAATAACAGACGAGTCCCCCCAATACCTCGGGACAGAGAGGACCGGCGGAAAGGAAATAAACTGTAAGGGGAACAACAAAAGCCTTATTTTAGCCCGCAAATACCCATCAAGGGTACGTTCAACTCCGAAATAACTAAGACTGTACAATAAGGGACAAACTGCAAGTAGTTAACCTGTCCATCATATACCTAAGTTGTAACACAGAAATGAATGTCCTTAAAAAAGGACTCTCATTCTTTTCCAAGACAGGAAAAATTCAATCTATTCGACTGATAAAAGAATGTACATCTTTTTGACGAAAAAGTGCTTGGCATAAATATCACGTCCTAGTAGAGAAATAGACGTGAGTGTCTTGAATTGGGGATAAATGATGACATGTTAGAAGATGTCAGACTATTATATAGTCTGGCAGATGACAATATACATAATGGAAAAGGTCCTTTTACACAATTGCGTACAAAAAGTAAGAAAATGCCCCCTTTGGGAGACTTATCATGTATAGATGTTTTTATTTCCCAAGTCACTAGAGATTTAGAACATTTGAAAAACAAAGGGAAACTCCAAATAGTACCTTTAGGGAAAAACAAGGCATTATGAAAATGGAACAAAATCATGAAATAGTCATAAACCCTCTGATAAGGGGGGAAACATCGTTGTAATGGACCACACGGATTAAGGGAAATTGTAAAGACTCTTGTGTGACCATACCTTTTATGAGAAATCCTTGATAAAAGTATCCCAATGTAAGAGTACAAACGAGATTATTGAGGATATTATCCCCGGCTAAAAGTAACGAGTTGATCATGTCTCTGAATTTGGAGTTCCTATTTTCCCAAATTTCCACGAAACACGCGACTTTGTTACGTGGTCCCCCCCCCCCCCCCCCACCCCCCCCCCCCCCCCCACCCCCCCCCCCCCCCCCCCTCCCCAAGATTCATAAGGGTGTGAACCCACTAAAGGGGATACCAATATCCCTCTGTATAGGATGCCTCACCACAAAATTGTGTGGTTATACCTTGAACAGGTCCCTTGAAACCCATTTGTGGAATCCCTAAGCTACATATACGAGTGTATACATGACTTCCTAAGAGAAAATTGACGTATTCACGGTACCACAAAGATAGCTTCTTGGAAGTATCGACGTGGAGTCCCACTGTATACCTCCATTCCCACGACTTAGGTGAGTCAAGGTCAACCGACACATTTCCTCAAAGGGAGGGGTCAACAGTTTTTGGTTTACAGACATACAATATGTGTTGGATCATTTACTGTTTGTTTCTCACAAAAAGTGTTTTGTTTTATTCAATTGAAAACTATATCATCAATTGAGGTAACCCGCCATGGGCAATTCCTCGCCCCAATTTAATGCCTAACTGTATATTTGGGGTGGTGGGAGGACACCTATAGTCTTTGGCGTAGAACACCCTAATTTACATCAAAACATTGCCTTCATACAAGTACATTGATGATATTTTTGTTTCTGTGGAATGGGAAGAAAGAGGGTTTCATAGAGGTTCATGCAAAGTTTTAAATCAAACAATATTGGACGATAGGTTCACACCTTGAAATCGATCCTAATAAATTTGGCTTTCCTAGGCTGTGATGGTGACAAAAGGTACATGATGGCGACTAAAAACTTTCCCCATATATCGTAAAGAAACGCATGTAAATTCACTCCTGCATTGTAGTAGCAAGTCATACCCTATACTTTAAAGAAAGGGTAACCCACGACGGACAATTCCTGACTTGAGAGTCGGAATTGTTCCTCTAAAAATGAATTCAGCCACAGGCAAAAGACGAAGTGGTGAGAAGATTCAGAGAAAAGAGATACCCGGAGGGATACTCAAGGAGTCATATCAATTCTGCACGCCCGCACGATAGGTAAATTCTCTTGGCTCCTAAAAAGAAGGATGAATTATTAGATTCAGGCATCAATAGACCAAATAGGACTTTCGATGCAGCCTCTAGTGAGGTCAGCAAGATACTAACAAAACATTGGGAAATAATCTTAATGGATCCTGATATCAAGGGACAAAGTAGGTCCCGAGACCAGCCGCATCACATTCAGGAAGGGAAAAAGTTTACGAGATCGTCTTGAGGAAAAGTCACTATGTATCTCCCTAAAGTGACTCGAGGGTGACTTCAATAGACCAGCCTAAGCAGGCTGCATACAAATGCGCGGCTGTGTATGGCTGTCCACATTGAAAACTGGGAAAACCTTCAGTAATATAAAACTTGGAAAGTCTTGCGATTAAACAATTTGAGAAATAGCCGGCTCAAAAAGGAGTGATTTACCGTATCGATGCCCATGTGGGAACTGGAATACGTGGGAAAAAGACCACACGGGAATAGAAGGAGAAAGGGGAACACCTATGTGATATGTCGTAATAAAAGAGATACTCACAGTATCCAAATATCTGAGAGTTCAACATGGGGGAACATTAAAAGATCTTAAAGTCATGGTAATGATCCTCTCGAATCAAAAGAAAGGAAAGTGAATTTCGACATGGACCCCTTCTTAGACGTTAAAGACCTTTTGGATTTACACCTTAAGGACTACATACCCACAGGGACTTAAATGAACAGCTGAAATTTTAATTGTTATTTATAAATGTGGCAGGCATCGCTTGAACTTAGCTATGCCCATATGGGATGCCCATTTTTTTTGCGACTGGTTCTAATGCACAGTGGTTCACTGTAGACCATATTAATTAGCCAAAAATGTTCCTAGTTCTCTCATCATTTTGTAGCCTTTTTTGTTACTAAGGTTATTTTAGTTTGGTAGATTTCCATCATGCCGTGCGTGTTTATTGTATATTCATTACATATCACTGGGGTCATATACTTAGATCCTGTGGTCATATCTGATCTAACCTGACTATCATCATGAAATGCCAAACAAAGATCTATTCTTTATATCTTGGTTTTGGTGCAAATTGGGCTGTAAACTGGGATTGCTTGTTGCCGCCTATTTAAGTGGCCCATTGCCCCTGTGCACATTCCCTCACTGGGGTGTGCGCCAGTACTGTTTTACCTGTCTTACTATGGTATTGGACGGAAATGGCTGCTCGGCACTCGGCGAAGGTTGGGCGGAAGTGACGTTATGCGCGATAATAGCTCGCAGTCACTCGCGGCCAACACTCATGGCGAGGTATAGTCTCTGTCTGGTGATGCGCCGTAGGTCGGAAGTGTGACGGAGGTCGGAGTAAGTACTTTCGACCGGTACCATGGTGAACGTCGCGGTACATCCGTTTCCCCGCCACATTTTAAGGCTGCTTGTGCATTCAAACAAACGGTCGGTCACATCCAAGCCCTTCCCGTGTGTCCTGTGTGTAGCCGACGCACCTAGTGACTGCATCTAAATAATCAATTTACAAACTTCTTATTGGTAAGTGCAAAAAAACTTTCTCTTTTCTCGTCTTTTTTGGAAGTTTTTTAGATAACACATATCTATACATGCTGGGGGTTAAGTAAGTCTGTGTAAGATGGGTGGGTGAGGGACATTTATATCATGGACATCATTTGTATCCCATAATATGGCAATACATACCCCAGACAGCGATGTTTGAACGTATACTTATTTGCACTAAACAGTTTTTGTCCATTTTACATCTAATATGGGGTCAATCATAATGGGGACTCTTATTTAGGTATATTTCCCTATTTTTGACTATCCTTGATTCTACTTTTGACGATTTACATCACACTGCATGGTTTCCCTGAAGAGACTTTGTGGTGTGTCGAAACATGTTGGGACATTGTATGGTCATTACGTAAGGGTAAGATCTGAATCTATAGTGGCAGTCCCCATACCAGTGTGGTGGCCGGGCCCTTGTCGGGGGCTAGTCCCTGATATGGACATCCTGGTTGTGGAGACCCCCTGTGGACTCGTTTTAAAGTTCTATAGTTTATTAGTGAACTATTGATGTTATTGTCAACTATGTGTGTGTCTGATTTATGTGTCTAATGCTCAGGCCAAGCCCATAATTATTTTAATTTGTGAAGTAAAATAGTTAAATTTATTATAATTGCAACACAATTATCATACGCCTCCATTTTTTTGGTGTTTTGTGTCTATATGCGCATGGAGTTTTACCTGATGTCAAAGAAATTTATCAGGAATAGGTTTTTTTGTAATACCTGAAGCAAAGACAATGAGATAAAAATTCTAGGTATCTCAGGGTGCTATATTCACCCAAGTATCTAATAAAAAGGATAAATTATGCCAATAATTCATAAATAAACAAAAAAATAAATAGAAACGACAATCCATGATACAAACAAAAAACAAAAGTACCAAGATACACTGGTAAAGGGTTAGAGCAACCCACATGCTACAATACAGTGAAGAAAGTACAAGGCATTATACGGATAATCAAAGTAAAACACCCCGAACCAATGTGTAGCAGCTTTTTTTTTATCATATATTGTGTAAAAAACCTTTGGAATCTCTTATTTTTAATCTAGGAATTCTATTTAACCATTTTGCTTTCTATATGTTTTGTCTTTTTCTGCGTCCAATTTTAATAAAATGTTGTTATATGGTGTCATTGTGTTACCTTATAGTAACAGCACTCATTTCTACCACTCTTATTGTGGTGCCCCTTGCATTGCTTTAATAGAAATGTAAGAGGGATGTCCATATACTGACAACAATATACAGTACATCCATACCAGTATGGACTGAATTTTATTTTCTAATAAGTACACTGGAGGTGTTGACCTGCCAGATCATGTACTGAAGCCCAATAGTGTGACAATTAAGGGTGTGGTACAGGAAACTATACAGATGGTGTTGTATAAGGCACACATGCTACATGACTTGCAGATTAGAGGGGATTTCTGATTTCCAAGAAAGGTCCCAATATTTAGGGACCAGAAAACAAGGCTATGGCACCACTTTTCCAACAGAATTCCTCACAGTGAAAAAAATTAAAAGGAGATTATGAGTTTGAGGGAGTAGTGTTTTCCCTTGTGGAGACTTTCAGCTGGAGTAGGAAGTCTTAGGCCTCGTTCACACGGCTTATTTCGCCGCGTATTTGCCGACGGATTGACGATCGTCAATCCGTCGGCAAATCAGTCAGAAACAAGTCACAGCCTATTTTCTATTGATTTCAATAGAAAATACGGCTCGTCGTTCACACGATGCGTATTTCCGTCCCGGATTGCTGCCGCGGATTGACGACGGCAATCCGGAAGGAAAAACAATGTGCATGTCAATTATTTACGGACGGATTCACCACCTTCAATGATTGGAGATGGTGAATCCGTCGGGAAATCGGTTACAAATACGTGCCACACTTAGTGGCACTTATTTGCAACTGATTTTCAACTGATTTCAGAACGTATTTACGATCGGCAATCCGATGTAAATACGTTCTGAAATAAGCCGTGTGAACGAGGCCTTAGGCTTCGTCTACATGGCATAAGTAAATTACCATCGGATTTTGTTATAGAATCTGACTGGTATTTTACTATCAGTTTTCAACCTTGTTTTATGTTGTATTTGCGGTTGGTTTTTCGACCGGCCCACATGTTCTACGTTTTTTGGTCGGATTTCGGTTTTGAAATTTTTTCTCTAAAAAAAAACGAGCTTGTAGACCACAGCTCAGATTTTCTATTACGGTCTATAGGGATGGTTTACAGTCGGATTTTTTGCGCATTCTAAATACTGAAACCGCATTAAATCCGACCAAAAACCAGTGCCATGTAGATGTAGCTTTAAAGTGTCACTGATTAGAGGTAGTTACCCTGTCGGCTGGAGGAGATTTTGGTTTGGCTGATAAATCCGTCTTTTTTTTTAAGACTTCTTGGACTACAATACAATAGGTGGTACTAGAGGAAAGAATTGTTTAAAGTGTATAGCTGAAACCAGGAATCACTTGGCTGACAAATTGTGGCATTGTTGTCTCCAGTGGCATGGGATGTAAATATAATTTTGTGTACTGAAATTACATATCTGTGGAAAACTGCTAAAAAATAAATTTTTAAAAAACTACTGTGGATTCAAAAAGATGATTAGCTTGAGGGGTGTACTTTCCAAAATATGGCCACTTGATTTTGGGGATTTCTATTGTATTGGTACTTCAGAGGCTCTGCAAATGTCACATATTCTGACAAAATCTGTGCTTCTGGGCTTAAGGCAGTCCTTCCTTTCCATGACTTGCTATGTGCCCAGGCAGATGATACAGCCACATTTGGGCTATTGCTGTACTAAAAGAACCCACATAGTTCATAAGGTGTTACCAGTGACACAAGATGGGTGCAACATACTGAGAACTGAAGTGGCAATATTGCAAAAAAGATTTGCAATTTTCACATGGTGTTTTCCACTGTACAATTACTTCTGGAAGACACCTTCATTAGTAAAATACTCACTATACTTTTAGATGCATGCCTGAAACATTACATTGTAATTTCTAAAATTCAAAGTTGTTTGCATTGAAGCAAAATTCTACTACTCAATCCTTTTTGAAGGGGAAAAGTCTCTCCTTGAGGGGAGGGTCCAATAAATTGGTTGGTGTCCCAAGGTGGTTTAAAAACTAGGCCGATTTAGGACCGTCACTTTACTGATTTTGCAGTAAACGCAAAGGCTTTATGGAAAAAATATGGGAAAAGAGCTGAGGAGCTCCACAGCGCACTCTATTGGATGTAGTTATCCTCAGTTCACATGTAGCTCGCAGGAGCCTAGCAATGTGAAAGGGTTTTGAGCCAAACCAGTTAAGTTCAACTACAAACAGCTGTTTCGGGGTATTTGCCCCTCGTCAGTGCAGTGTAGAACTTACTGGTCGGCTGGGTGAAAGGCAACTACAGACAGCTGTCCTTTTTGAGAAGAATAGATTTGTCAGTAACCAGGCTTTGTGAACATGGGCAAATCCACAATTCCAATCTCATTTCCATAAGTTTTAAGGGGTTTCTCATTTGGAGAAGTTTGAAGGCGTTTCCACTGTACTGGTACCACAGGGTCTTTGCAAATGTGAGATGGCGATATGAAACCATTCAATCAAAACTTTTACCTTTTGGAGCCCTGACATGTGTCCACGCATCTATTTAAAATCATATGTGGGTAAATGGGGTATTACCATTCATAACAAATTGTAAGGTAGATTTAGTTTTTCATTTTCACAACCAAATGATAACAAACTTGATGAAACATATGTGAGTTTAAAATGTTCACTTTGCCCTTATATGAATTTCTTGAGGAGCCTTCTTGGAAGTGCTTCTCACGTTCTGGCACCTCAACACCTCTGCAAACCTGAATTAACACCAAGAAACAGTCTGATAAAAGAGGTCTCATAAAGGTGCTTCATTATTTTGGAGGTCTGTGTGTCAAACATGAACTATGATCATATTTAGGATATTTCTTAAGACTGCAGAAGATGTTAAACATTGAGCTGAAATTAGATTGAAATGTTATACCTGCAAACAAAATCACATTTTTAGATTTAAACTCCTCTTTGCTTTAAAATTCCTGTATAACACCTAAAGCACATGTGTAAAACTCAAGGCCCGCAATCCAAAACCAGCCTATCACGTCATGTGATGTGAGCTTGGAAACAGCAAGCATGGACAGACCAGCTCACCTGCATAGGTAGCGGGCGCCATCTTGGATTCTGAGTGCCATCGCAAATCTCAACACCGCTCTCTATAGCAACTCAAAAGCAGTGGCAAGTTCTGACAGCCCTACCCATGACCCTCAGCCACTCTTCAAGGTAGGCAGCTTGGTTCTAAAGAAGTGAAAGGAGTTGTCTGTAATACAGCCTTAAAGGGGTTGTTTCACCATGCTGTTTCACAGAGCCACAAGCAACTTTAGATTCATGTATCATGTACTTCCCAGAAGGTGGGTGGTTCTAGAACTGTGATCAGCATATCAGCTCTGTATTCCCAGCTCTTCTAATTGCACTGACATGAAAGCAGGAGATGTTATCTATACTGTAGAGAGCATAGAGATCAAAGTAAACACTCAAAAGTAATTAATCTCCTTTGTTTGTTAGAGATAATACACTCTGTTCTCAAGCTGCCAGCGTCCTGTGTGCCGACCTGTGGTGATGTCCCTCTCTGCTCTCATAGAAGACAAAAAATAGAGTTAAGGGGAGAGCATGATGGTAACCAGAAAAACCTCTTGTGCACTCAGATGTCTCTTTTGATTTTTCCCTGGTCAAAAGGTAAAAGAGATTTAGCTGTTCTATTTGGAAAAAGTCTTCATTTACCTTTCCCTACATGTTGAAAGCTAATCTTTGTAGTGAGACAACCCCTTTAATGATCATTGATTTATTTAATTCTGAAAGTGTATCTTAGCCTTTTAATGAAAAAATGGCGCACCAAGACCCTTTGAGCGCAACCATAACATTGATGTGACCTTCAGTGAAAAAGAGTTTGACACAGGACTTGGTATGTACACATGATGTTTTATGAAGTGTCAATTTATTTATTTCAAAATCAGCTTAAAAAACACCTGGTTGGAGGCGTATCTCGCGGCGTATTTTGAAAAATCCTATCCTCACTGTTTCTTATGGGGATTTTGCAAGTGAAAAATGCCTCAATAATTGACGTAGCTTATTTTTACGGACGTAATTGCATCCAAAAAAACGGCTAGCAATTACGTTTGTAAAATACGCTTTCGCATGAACAAGGCGTATTTTACATTATAGTCAATGAAAGGAGATTTTAAGTTGCATTGAGGCGGATTGTGGGCCGTTTTTCAGCGTGTAAAATGTGCTAAAAAACGCAGTGTGAACATACTCTATGGGTTAAAAAAGAAAAAACAGCAACAATATTATTAAAACCTATATAGTAAAAGGTTTTTTAAAATTCCCTAAACCCTTCATTTTTATCAAGATATCATCACCCTTGTTTGAAGTTGATAGACAGTCTTTTTCAACTGGATTGTGTAACTTGTGCGCTTTTCAAGTTATTTTAAAAACTTTAAATAACGATGCTAAATTAATAAGACTTGTAACCTCCTGGAACAATACAATGCTTAAAAATATGCTAAGAAAAAGCAGACATATGATGAATGTTAAAGGGAATGTGTCATCAAAAAATTAGTCATTAGTCCCGTTTTTATGTTAAACACATTTCTTAGGAATTTTTGGTTGTTTTTTTTTAATTTTCCATATCACTTTCTATATTTTTTAATCATTCTTGAGTCTTGCAGTTTTCACTTTGGCCACTAGGGCTTGTTTGCACTGTTTTAACAGCAGTCAGGTTGATGCTTTACATTAGCTTCATGCACATAGGAGACTTAAGACGGACTCAGTCCCATTGACTTCTATATGAGAGTTTTCTAGTCATGCTCTGTGACCTGGGAAGAAGTCACTGTGCAGGGAGGTGACAGGGTGATCCTCTTGTGACTGGTGGATCCTGTGTTATCTGTTCACACTGGTGTCTCCTTTCAGTTTGACCCTCTTTGTGCTGATAATGAGCAGACAACTGAGAATCTTTCGCTACAGAACAGGAAGTGTCAGACAATTATTAGGCTTAGGGCCAAAGTGAAAACTTCAGGACTTAAGAATTGGAAAATTAAAAAAAATATAACCAAAAATTCTTAAAAAATGTGTTTAACATAAAAATGTGAATTAAACAATAAGTCATTTTTTAATAACACATTCCCTTTAATAATTAACTCGTATATGGAGGTGAGCTTAAACAATTTTTGATCAAAAACTGCAAACTAAGAATCCCAGGTTTTCATATTTTCCTTAGCAGTAATGCATTTTCAAAAATTCCTATATACCTTGATGTTTTACTTAGTTTTTTAGTGTGCCACTGATATTTGTATTAGATGTATGCTATTGCCTTGCCAGTGTGAACCTATGCTTACGATTTTCAAAATATATGGATGTGCACAGCCTAACAAAGTCTTGTAACTCGTATATGTGACGTGATTGTCACATAACATAACAAAATGCAAAAAAATATTGACAAGATTCAATATAGTCATTTCAATATGGAAATATACCATGTAGTCCTCAGCTGGATGATTAGTGGTGGGCCATGCTATGTTTTCAGGAAGTGGTGTGTTTTTCTCCATCTTACTTTATTTGTTGTGCTTTGATTTGACAACATTGACTACTAAGAAGGGCATTCAAATAAAAACACAGGTATATACTTTTGTTTGGCATATATGCCAAGGAACATCCCAGTATATACATAAAACGTGTCCAAGGGCTCCTGTCACCTTAAATAAGCCAAATGAGTTCTTTTTTTGTCTCTGGCTGGAATATGAAATCTAGTACGGCTTAGCATTGTTTGCTGCACTATGCTTTACAAAGGAATCCAGTTAAAAACATACTCTGTGTGGCATTTTTTTCCTTTTAAATTATGGTACCTATGGCCGTGGTATGCAACTGTATGCACGGCCTACTATAGTCTATCAAAAGCAAGCATAAATGACGCTCAACCAAATTCTGCTTCTACAGGTCTGTTTAAAACTATTACACTATGATGCGCTCTCCTACTTTCTTTTGAGCTAACTGTATGCATTTATGGTATACAGAGGGTACAGAAAGTATTCAGACCCCTTCAAATTTTTCACTCGTTTCATTGCAGCCATTTGGTAACATCCAAACAGTTCATTTTTTTGCTCATTAATGTACACTCTGCACCCCATCTTGAGAGAAAAAAACACAAATGTAGATTTTTTTGCAAATTTATTAAACAAGAAAAACTGAAATATCACATGGTCTTAAGTATTCAGACCCTTTGCTCAGTATTGAGTAGAAGCCCCCTTTTGAGCTAGTACAGCCATGAGTCCTCTTGGGAATGATGCAACAAGTTTTTCACACCTGGATTTGGGGATCATCTGCCATTCTTCCTTGCAGATCCTCTCCAGGTTGGATGGTGAATGTTGGTGGACAGCCATTTTCAAGTTTCTCCAGAGATGCTCAATTGGGTTTAGGTCAGGGCTTTGGCTGGGCCAGTCAGGAATGGGCACAGAGTTGTTCTGAAGCCAATGCTTTGTTATTTCAGCTGTGTGCTTGGGGTCAGTGTCTTGTTGGAAGATGAATCTTCGGCCCAGTCTGAGGTCCAGAGCGCTGTGGAAGAGGTTTTCATCCAGGATATCTCTGTACTTGGCCGCATTCATCTTTCCTTCAATCGCTATAAGTCTTGTTGTCTCTGCAGCTGAAAAACACCCCCATAGCATGATGCTGCCACCAGCATGTTTCACCGTTGGGATTGTATTGGGCAGGTGATGAGCTTACAATTGACACCAAAAAGTTCAATCTTCGTCTCATCAAACCAGAGAATCTTATTTCTCATAGTCTGGGAGTCCTTCATGTGTTTTTTTGCAAACAGAATGCGGGCATTCATATGTCTTCCACTGAGGAGAGGCTTCACTCTGCCATAAAGCCCCGACTGGTGAAGGGCTGCAATGATAGTTGACTTTGTGGAACTTTCTCCCATCTCCCTACTACATCTCTGGAACTCAGCCACGGTGATCTTGGGGTTCTTCTTTACCTCTCTCACCAAGGCTCTTCTCCCACGATTGCTTAGTTTGGCTGGACGGCCAGGTCGAGGAAGAGTTGTGGTCGTCCCAAACTTCTTCCATTTAAGGATTATGGAGGCCACTGTGCTCTTAGGAACCTTGAGTGCTGCAGAAATTCTTTTGTAACCTTGGCCAGATCTGTGTCTTGCCACAATTCTGTCTCTGAGCTCATTAGACCTGATGATTCTCATGTGCTCCGACATGCACGGTGATGTCTTATATAGACAGGTGTGTGCGCCTTTCCTAATCAAGCCCAATCCGTTTAATTAAGCACAGCTGGACTCCAATGAAGGAGTAGAACCATCTCAAGGAGGATCAGAAGGAAATGGACAGCATGTGAGTTAAATATGAGTGTCACAGCAAAGGGTCTGAATAATTATGACTGTGTGACATTTCAGTTTTTCTTGTTTAATACATTTTTTTTTTCTTTTAGGGTGGGGTGCAGAGTGTACATTAATGAGCCAAAAAATGAACTTTTTTGATCTTACTAAATGGCTGCAATGAAACAGAGTGAAAAATGTAAAGGGGGTCTGAATACTTTCCGTACCCACTGTACGTTGGAGGCATCTGTCAGAGGCATTACATTTTAAATACAATACGAATAAACCCATACATATAAAAGTAGAGTGGCTGTGTCTAACAGCTAAGAACTCGTCCAGCTCAGGTGTAGGAACAGGGACTTTAAAACTGCACCACCCTGGACAGTACTGATATGTGGTTGAACCAAAGTTTCTCTAGAGCACTATAGGGGGCCAAATAGACTTGTTGACAAACATATGTCATGGATTTTCTGGTGAATAGTTTGAATTTCCAACTTTATCTATTGCTAGTGAAAAGACCACTCTCTATCATAATAGGGCATATCAACATGTATTGTCAAGATAAGGAAAGTAATGGTCAATTCTACAGCTCTAAGCAAGTTTGTTTAGGAGTCTGCCGCTTCTAGACTGAATGCTAAGCAGTTTTAGTCTTCATTCGAACAGAGGCTAAAAATCAAGCGTACATACCCAAGAACCTGTAGAAGTTCCCTGATCCAGTCTCTTGGCTACATATGAACCAAGTGTACAGTAGATCATGTATTGTACACTAACTACAGATGTTTTGTACCTGCTGCCTATAAGAGAATTCATAAGCACTGTGGATAAGGGCGACCTCTGTACACAATTTGAGGAATACAGAAGTACAGTAGGCTGAATAGACTGCTGTGAGTGCTATGTTATGGTACTTTACAACACAAATGTTGTACAGAGCCATAATGTACCCGTGTACATAATTTATTTTTAATAACTAACCAAACTGAAAAGTACATTATTAAAAGAACAAATTACACAAATGCCGCACTACAGTAAACTAATATATCAATTTCTGACCATATTTGAAAGAGAACATATCTTAAAGGGGTTTTGCCACAATCTAATATTGATGTGGTATCCTCCAAAATGGGTATTTAATCACTTTTCTAAATATATGTAATCAAAAAAAAGTGAAGCCTCTGAGAGCTACAGCCTTCCTTACATGCCCTTGGTTTCCTGACAGTTTACATTAGACACGACCGGGAGCTGACCAGAGCTGATCTGGCCGCGCTTGCGTTGTTTGCACTTCTTATCTGATGGTAGGGAACATGAACGAGCTTTGAAGAGACTGAGGAGAAAGATCCTGTGTCTTTTGTTAAGAGAATCCACTGTAATGTAATTATATGAGTAAACATGCAGACGCTCCCTGGCTCTCTGCTCAGCCCCCCCTCCCTCTTCCCCTGCAGCCATTCGTGAAGGAATGAAAGAAGGCTGCCTGCTGAGTTTAACTTCTCTCCTGAGCAAATAAGAGGGAGAAATGAAACGCATATAGCTTGTGCACAATACAGTTCTCCTTTGTGGATTAGCAAAACAATGTTTGCTCAACTACAGAGACTTCAGGCAAACTTTAGTTCTGCATAAAAAACACTAAATGAAATCCAACAGCTTAATGATGGGCTTTTAACATGTAGGGAAAAGTAAATGAAAACTATTACCAAATACATTGGTGTTTTGATTTTGCAGTGTTCAGGAGATAAGATTTTATCTATTAGTGTACACAAATGTCTCTTTGTTACCAAACACCTCTCCCTGTTATCTTATCTGATTGCTTCAACTGCCCTCTTACATGGTGAATTCCCTGTTGAGTCTTCTCTTTAGCACTGGAGCTTGTTTATTTATGTTAATGACAATCATTAGCTGTGTGAACTACAGACTATAAACCTTTTGCACCCATATCACTGTAACAGGAATAGCTAGGAATAGCAGAGCAGATATGCCAATCCCTGCTATAGAACCACCCACGGTCTGACCAGGAAGTGCGAGTCTGAAGCTGGCCGTGGCCCTGTGAAACAGCATGGTGAGAAAACACCTTTAATAAATACTGCCATTTCATAAACTTCTTGATGGCCTTAAAGAAGTTTTGCCACAAAGCAAAAGCTTGTAGCTAGATATGACAGAGCATTAGTGAATGGGGAGATGGTTGCACTTGCACTGCTCTTCCTCATACATGTCTAGGAACATTCCAAACATAGCTAAGCTATATTTGGAACTCCCAAAGAAAAGAATGGGGAGAAATGCACTAGCATAGCCAGCTCCCCATCTTTGAGGCTGACTCGTAGTGAGCCATAGGCCGGCCTCGGAAAGGAATTTTTCTTTGTGCCAAAACCTTTTTGCGGCAAAACATCGCATCCTGCAGACATGAATACATTACACGAAGGGAAAGCAAAAAAACATTTATTAATCAAGACATGAAAAATATAGCAAAATCAATTTCATGATTGATAATTTACAAAAAAAAAGGAAAACAATTTCAGTGTGTCTTATGACTACATGCTGGTCGGTACTTTCTGCTGTCTATTGTTCGTACGAATTCCGGTCTTTCTAAATTCTTCTCGTTCCTTTAAATATTCCTGTTGACATTCTTCATAAAAGGTTGGGTCCTTATAGCTTAAAAAACAATGACAAATTGTAATGAGTTTTTAGAAGATATAGTAACAAAGCAGAGAATTACAGCAATATCAACAACTGTACTCAATTGCCACTGTTCTATTATGTTTGTTCTATCACAACACCTCAAGTTGGTGAAATCTACTTGCAATTGCTTATCTTGTGAGATCAAAAGAAGGATCAGATCATAACACAGGGGAAGGGAAAACATTCTTAAATATTTCTTTGGTAAATGCCTACCCTCTTTTTTGCACCTTGAACCAATAATCATTTTGATCTACAAAGATATGCAAAAATCATCACTCAAGTAGGACTTCAAAAGAGCCTTAAAGGGAATGTGTCATCAAAAATGACTTATTGTTTAACTCACATTTTTATGTTCAACACATATTTTAATAATTTTTGTTTATATATATTTTTTTAATTTTCCATATCACTTAAGTCCTGCAGTTTTCAGTTTGGCCACTAAACCTAATAATAGTCTGACACTTCCTGTTCTGCAGAGAAAGATTATCAGTTGTCTGCTCATTATCAGCACAAAGAGGGTCAAACTGAAAGGAGACACCAGTGTGAATAGATAAAGGATTCACCAATCACAAGAGGAGATAGTAACAGTTCACCTGTCACCTCCCTGCACACTGATTTCTTCCCAGGTCACAGAGCATGACTAGAAAACGCTCCTATAGAAGTGAATGGGGCTGAGTCAGTCTTAAGTCTCCTATGTGCATGAAGCTTCTGTAAAGCATCTCTCTGACTGCTGTTAAAGCAGTGCAAACAAGGCCTTGTGGCAAAAGTGAAAACTGCAAGACTTAAGAATTATTAAAAAATATTGAAAGTGATATGAAAATTTAAAAAAAACAACCCAAAATTCCTAAAAAAGGTGTTCAACATAAAAATGGGACTTAAACAATGACTCATTTTTTGATAACACATTCCCTTTAACATCAGTTTTTGAGAAGTTAATTTTTTAAAACATTTAGGCCTTAGATATACTTGCGCCATATTTAGTGGTCTAGTGTGCAAAAGTGAAGCATACATAGAAAAGAACATTCTACCTACTGGGAAACATGGAGGATGCTTTGCTGCATCTGGTGCAGGATGTCCTGAAACTGTGCAGTGTACAGTGAAATTTCAAGACTATGAAATCAGTCTGGAGCGAAATGTGCTTTTTCTCAGTCGAAGGGCATGGGTCCTCCAACAGGATAATGACCCAAAACACGCAACTAAAAACATCCAAGAATGGCTGTACAGCAAAGTATGAGACTATTCTGAAGTGCCCTTCTGTGACCCCTGATCTAAATGCTACTGAACATCTGTGGAAGGAGCAGAAATATGTCCTCTGGAGAAGGCACTTTCACACCTCAGACAGCAGGGGCAGTTTGCTCATTAAAGGGGATGTATCGCTTCCTTAGTTCGGCTGATTCATACTGCTCTCAGCTTCTCAACTCTGGAAATGCAGGGGCGTTTCTTCCCCTCCCAGCTGGGTGACATCATCCCCCCCTTCACTGTTCCTGCTGGCTCCCGAGACTCCCCCCTCTCTGAGTCCACATGTCACTGTGTCTTTCCCTATGCAGTCTTATTTGGTAAGAGCTGTATACATACCACAGGCTGCATTCAATCTAGACTGAGCACTGATTTCTCCTCTCACAGCTGGAGATGTGTTACATTTGAATCCAGCTCTATGAACGGCAAAGATCTCCCGTCTATGCAGGAGAGTTAGACACCGGGACAAAACCGTTATGTTTTCTCATTGTAGAATCTGTTGCAGTCTGTTTCTGCTGGGTGTGGAGAGAGAAAATGCTATGGCCCCTAACTCTGAGTCAGGCAGGGATCGACACACAATTGTGCTGTTTCCTGATTGTGTAAGCCCTTCAGTGTAATTCTGTTTCTTCTGGCTGTATAAAGTGAAAATGTGGAGGTCCCTTACTCTGAGTGAGAGACACAGGAATGCTCAATACGACCAGGGGCTGTACAGAATGTAAATGAGCTCTCAGCTAGTGAAATGCAAGGAGGAGGGATTCGGAGGGATCCGACCAGCACTGGATATCAGAGCATACAAAAACACAAGATAAGGAAAACTGTGAATACAAGACAGCTTTGCTAATGACATCCAATTGCAAAGTTGCTTGTTTTCACTGTCCCCTTATTCTGAAGACCATTTAATGAAATGATAAAACCCCTTTAAGAGTAGGCCAAAATACCTGTGGACGGGGACAGAAGTCTCATTGAGAGTTACAGAAATTGTTTGTTTGCAGTGATTGTTTACAGAAAAAAATGGGACATTAATTTCTCAAAAACACACAAAAAAAACAAGGCCATACTCACAGCTCAAAGGCTGGACTGAAACTAAACCCAGTAAAGAGGCAACACTAGCCCCTATATCACTTGGGAAAGATAAACAGGTGCAGCTGATTGCTGAGCAGTAGCTCACATACCCCACCACTAGTGGAACAATTAAACTGCACATTAAATTGATACCTTTTCACACAGTATGCAGAAAAGCCACAGCACAATACATGGGGAGACTGCACAAATGCAAAAATACTGATAAGACAACCACTCACACACCTTCAATATATGAGGGGGGTGGTTGCTGGTATTATAATTGCATATAGATAAAACAATACAAAAGGGTGCCAGTAATGTAGATACGTGTGGTACACCATGCTGGCTCACAGCTGTGAGTATGGCCTTGTTTTTTGTGTTTTTTGTAGTGATTACTTTCAAAGGCTGTGCAACAAAATAGAAAGTTATGGGTACCATAATTTTTTGCCAGGCCTGTTTCATTAATTGGCTTTTTAAAATTTTTCAGTTGAGCCACAATTCAATGTCCGATTTTCATTAGTTGATTTTCAGTAAACTTAAATATGTTATTACTTGTATCAGTTTTAAGTTATTACAGTGACCACTGTGGGTTTTTCATTAATGGAAGAGTACCAACAACTTTTTTTTTGTGTGTGTGCATATATGTCTATGTATTTTAATTTTTATTTAGTAAAATACAACCGCACTAATGCATATAATGCCTTATAAAATGTGAATTTTCTGGGGGTCTGGAACAGATCAATTCCATTTACATTATTCAGAGAAGAAAAAAATAAATTGGTACTCAACCTTTTTGCTACCTGCTTTCTGGAACAAATTAACGAAGAGTACCAAGTTACCACTGTAAATTGGCATTTGAATTTATATTTTGTTTTCAAATATTGAAATGCATAAATAAAAGAATTCCATTTTTTTTTTTTTAAAGCTAAGGTGTTAAAAAATGTATGTTTTTTTCTTTAACATTGACATTTTTTTTTTTTTTTTAGTTCCATTACACTTATAATCTATCCTGAAGAGATGGGATTTCAGGTTACTTTTGAAAGTTATGATGGTGGAACAAAATCGAATTCATCTACTTTGTTCCATAGTATGGTTAGGGGATACAGAGACGAAATCTTGGGGTGCTGCTTAGTGTGGAAAATATACATAAGATAAGAAAAAATGGAAAAAAGCAACCACATGTGAGACAACAGCTCACACACTAAATTATACACGTAACCCTGATATCTTTTTAGAATCACAAAACCACAGAAAAAAAAATTAAATCATTTCAAAAGCCATAAGGCCACAAAGATAAACTGCTAACCTGTATGTAAAAAGGAAATAGTACCTCAATGGCTAAAGAAAAGATAAAAAGAAAGCAACCAAATATTATCATATTATATTACTGTCTGAACACATACAGGGTACCGGCAGCCTGTTAGATCATTCACGGTAGTACACGCCGATTAGCGCGACTCCCAAACACCCGGTGTAATTGCGGGGCGTACTGTACGCGCCACAATTACACTGTGTGAACATAGCCTTAAACTTAAAAATCGGCTTCCAAATCTGCCTCAAAAAACGGCAGTTCATTTCTTATGGATACAGTAAAAAAAAAAAAATACAAAAGCCATATCACAAAGGCAAATCTTCTAGGGTTGATTAATTCACAGAGGCAAAATAAAATGGTTCCATGTGCCTACAGCCATCACAGTTCGGGTCAGTGTATATGGCATCATCTTGGACACATAGAAATAAATAGAAATTGGAATAAACTTTTACTTTGGGCGTAGATATTAACAATGATGTAGCCCAGGTTTTTCCATGTGTCAAGACCACAGTAGAAAAAGTTAGAGAAGCCGCGCAGTATACAGCACCATTTTTAGAGGTTTTTTTTATATATAGTACAAGTAGTTGAGCCATAAAACCACTCACTGTTTTGTCAGGCATTCCTTCAATGCTGCATTTTCTTCTCTGCACTTCACCACCATAAGAAAACCATTTTCTTGACAGCATTTTGTAAAAGCTGAAAAAAATCAATAGAATAAAAGCACAAATGTTGTAGCATCCCAATGCTTTTTATTATTTTCACTTAACTGCTCTTCATGAAGGAGTATAGCACACATTAAGCACAGTAGTTTCATTACAATACCTGACACACTGGTATCATTTCTTCCCAATTTCATCAAGCTAAACAAGATCTGAATTTCAGTTATGTTAACCCCCTCTCCTCTTTAAAATGGACATGTCCATCAGAAAGAGGTATTTTTGTCAAAACCAATATCCCTAGAATTTTTGGCAGTACTTTTTTTTTTATTTCAGCAGTTACAAATTACATATCCTTTTCTAGCCGAGATCGTAAACTCCTCAATGGCAGGCCAGACTAATCTCATTTTACTTTTGGAGCTGCGTATCTCCATGTAGCCTTTTTACAAATAGTAAATAATGACAAAATGATTGCTCTAATTGTTCTCCAGACAGGCCTAGATAGAGATTAGACTAGACAGGGCAATGATAAGAGTAAAACATGAAAGGATAATAGGTTAATATTTTTCCACACTGGGGGGGGGGGGGGGGGGAGGGTCCAGCTTTCTTCACACTTAACAGGTCCTGATATTAAATATCCGAGGCGACAGTAAGCAAAGAAGAGAACAGTCAAGCAATCCTCACTGCCGTGCTATCAGAAACCACAGAGGGGAAGTCATGTACATAAGGGAACTTCAAAAAATATATATAAAAAAAATACCCAATTTGAAAAAAAAACCCCATAAAGTTATTGCATATTGCTTTGCAATACGTAAAAAAAATGTAATGGTAGTGACTCTTCAACCCCTTACCGACATAGGACTTATGAGTACGCCATAGTGTCGGCAAGGAGCTTTGTAGCGAGATTGCGGTGTGATCCCGCTACATAGCTGCTAATTGCAGCTAACACCCGCCTGATACAACGTGGGATGGTGCTGGCAACATCCTGCGCTGTTTAACCCAAAGATAGACATGGTGTCCAAATCAATGAGAAACAGTGCCACACACTATTCCTCACTTCGATCGGGGCAACTGCAGCAAAATCATGGGCTCCTGATTGGTTAACATGGCAGCTGTAAGCCTTGTGAAGGCTTTCCTCGCCATCATGTTTTCTGTTTTACTACTTCCTGCTCCAGGCAGGAAGTAGTAGAACCACCATCTTTGAACACCCTAATGCATTGTATTACACTGCATTAGGCTATATAAACGATTTTGCCCTCTAGTGGTCAAGTAAACTAGGGAGACTCACAGTTAAAGTGAAAAAAAAAATGTTTTAAAGTGTAAAAAAATAAAAATTAAAAGTTCACATTACTCTCCCTTTTGCCATTTTGTAAATAAAAAAATAAAATAATAAAAGTTACACACATTTGGTATCACTGCTTCAGAAAAAGTCCAATCTATTAAAATATTGCATCATTTATCCTGTACGCTGAACACCGGAGAAGAAAAAAAAATTCCAAAACTACAAAATTGCTGTTTTTCATTATTTCACATCCCCTAAAAATTGGAATAAATTTAGCAATAAAAAGTACACTTTAGTCCGCAAAAATGCCGCCTCACTCAAGTCCAAAGGTGTTAGTACAAAAAAGTTATTGGTTGATGAAAATAGCGCCGCCCCGCAAATTTCAAAAATACAAAATGT
Organism: Phyllomedusa bahiana; assembly: GCA_025379985.1. Taxonomy (NCBI): domain Eukaryota; kingdom Metazoa; phylum Chordata; class Amphibia; order Anura; family Hylidae; genus Phyllomedusa; species Phyllomedusa bahiana. Next base: position 72,322 of record JAODAL010002817.1, read on the forward strand.
TTGGAATTTTTTCAAGGTACCAAAACATAACAAAAACCCTACGTTTGGTATTGCCGGATTCGTATCAACCTGTTGAATACAGATAATTTTATTTCTACCAAAGATTGAATGCCATAAAAACAAAACTACCGCAAACATGGCACAAGTAAGTTTTTTTTCAGTTTCACACCGATGAATCAATTTTTCCTGCTGTTGTGCAAATGAAACAGACAACAGTTGGAAATATTAAGCAATTAGCAAGACAACCCCTGTAAAGGAGTGGTTCTGCAGGTGGTGACCACAGACCATTCCTCTGTTCTCATCCTTTCTGGCTGCTGTTTTGGTCACTTTTTCAATTTGTCATTACTAGGGATGAGCGATTATAATCGACAAAGTTGAAATCGGCACGGTTTTTAGGTTGATCGGAATTTTCCGATCACGCGATATTTTAGGTGAGAATCTGCGCATAATCTATTACTATCGCGCCATTTTCGGCGCTTCCTTTCATTTTGGCGGCCAGCAAATCAGCTTAGAGCATAGAGCAGGGTGAGCTGGGTGTGCGAAGTCAATACTGTGATGTGTTTGGTTGTCATTGGCTGGAAAAATCACATAACCTCGTTTTGCATAGAACAGCGTTTCCTGTTCTTCAGCAGTGTTTCATTGTCTCACTAGAGCAGGACGTGTGCTAGATCTCTCTCAATACAGCTCAGCTCAGAGACACAGTTCTCTTTATTCACACAGACAACTATGCTTTTAGCTGTGAACATTAGAACATAGGTAGATTATAGAATATCAGCTCATAGTTAAACAGAGACTTAAAAAGAAGCATCTAGCTTCTAGAAAGGAGAGAGTATATTGACTCTGCTTTGAACCTGCATTGAAATGGCTTTTTTTTTTACCAGTTTGTGGCCAGCACACCTTTATTTTTGAGCCATTGTTCAAAGACCCACCTTGTATTTAGTAGGATACGAATTTGCTAGTATTGCAGGTGTATTTCAAGTGCAAACCCCCCATTATTATCGAATACATTTTAAATAGTGTTTTCACTTGGGCAGCCCATTTTGTTCAAATCCCCTTGTACTTTAGTAGGTACAGAATTTGCTAGTATTTCAGGTGTATTTCATAGGGCAAAACCCACTTTTATTATCCGTATAACATTTAAAAGCTGTATTTCACTTTGGTGCGGCCAGTTTGTCAAAGACAACTTGTACTTAAATTTAAATACAGAAATTTGTAAACTGCTGTTGTTTCATTGGTGCAAAACCTTTTTTAGCCTTACTTTAAATGCTGTATTGCACTTGGTTTGCCTAGTTTTTTCAAATAGCCACCTTGTACTTAAATTTGGATACCGAAATTTTGTAGTTACTGTTGGTGTATTTCATTGGTGCAAAAACCACCGTTTGTTATCCGTATAACTTTTAAATAGCTGTATTGCATGTGGTGCGACCCTAGTTTTTTTCAAATAGCCACGTTGTACGACAATTCTGATAGAAAATTTTTCTAGCAACTGTTCTCGTTTGTCATTGCTGCAAAAAACGCAATTTCTCATCCGTGTAACTTCTGAATAGTTTTATTGCGCTCGGTGAATCTCAGTTTGGCGCAGATAGCGCACTTATATGATAGTTTGTTGAAAACTATCAATTCCTAGTCCTACTGGGCAGTTGTAAATGTGACTGAAGGAAGAACACTGTTGATTTTGTCTTACGGTTCTTCCACCAGACCGCATTTCACAGGTATTTGCTAGAAACAATTCAGTTTCTAATCCTAGTTGGCTGTAGGAAATTAGAGGGATTTAAGAATAGCTGTGAATTGCTGTCTTACAATAAGAGACTGTCAAAAACTCTTCCATACCTTCTTAAATTTTTATCTTTCTGAACATGGAGCGAAATGCAGGTGGTAAGTGAGCAAAGAGGGGTGTAGAACATGAAGGTAGAGGTACAAGAGAAGGTGCTCCTTCCAGTGCTGGCGACAACACGCAAGCCAGCGGATCGTCGGTTGCAGGACCATCAGGCCTGTCATCGCTGGGTCAGGGCCCTGTGAATCTCAGTAACGAACAGCGTCGCCAATCTGTTCTTCAGTGGTTAATGCAACCTGCATCCAGCAGTCTTGCCTCCTCGTCCTCCTAGTCACGGCCATAAATGTCGTCGTCATCATCATCGTCAGCACCCGTCCAACATGAAGCGAAGGCAGCCCAAATGTCAACTCGTGTACCCACTACTGTGGATAATCCATTTTCTGAAGACCTCTTTGATGACAAAATGTGGTTGGGGTCAGAAGGCATTTCCAAAGATCAAGAGGCCAAAGAGGAGGATTTTGTCTGCTCCGACGCCCAATCACTGATGCCATCAGAGGAGGAGAAGGAAGCCGGTTAATCGGCAAAAATCCCGGGCGGTCAGCAATATCTTGCAGTGCCTGTTGCTTGTAGCCCGCAGCTCCAGGATGCAGAATGTCAGGACAAGGAAGTCACCTGTGTTGATGATGATGATGACGACATTGCGGATCCAACGTGGTCTTTTCAGCAGAATTTGCTTGCGAGCGCTTCATCACTGGACGAGGAGAAAGACGATGGGGTAGTGTCAGTATGGCTCCCGCCTCAAAAAGGGAAAGGTCGGTCGCACAAGTCCGCTGTGATTATTCCGCCAGCCACGATCAGCGGAAACACCGCTCCTCGCTTATCGGCGTCAAAAAGGTCCAGGACCTCTCAAGCCTGGGCCTTTTTCTAGCAAGCCTCTGATTCACCCAGTGATGTCATATGCCGCCTTTGCTGTAAACGCATCAGTGGAGGGATGAATCTTAGATTTTTTAACCACCACCATGTCTAGTCACATGCAGCGAATGCATGAGTTGAAATGGAGGGAACACTTGGCCAAAAAAGGCCACACCGATCCCGGGCTTCCAACCACTGTCACACCCTCTGTCTCCGCCTCCTCCTCCTCCGCCACCCCCTAGCGTTCCTCAGCTGCCCATGTCTCTCAGAGTCATGATCAAGGATCAGCCTCCGCTTCAGCCTCCACCATCGCCCGAGTACCACCATCACCAGCAGAGACCCATCCTGCCCCGTACAGCGGCCAGTCTAGCAGCCAGCCTTCTGTCTAACAGGTTTGGGAGCAGAAGAAACACTTTAACCCAAACCATCCCAAAGCCAAAAGCCTGAATGTCGGCATTGCCAGGCTTTTGGCCTTGGAAATGTTGCCTTTCATTCTGGTGGACACAGATGGGTTCCGCCCTTGCCTGCCCCCAATACCAGATGCCGAGCAGGCATTTCTTTTCCAGAAAAGCCGTTCCTGCCCTGTTCTGCCCGTGTCATCTAAAATTTCAAGCGAGTTGTCTGCATCTGTGTCCGGCAAAGTCCATCTGACCACCGACACATGGACTAGTAAGCATGGCCAAGGCCGCTATATCTCTGTGACAGCTCACTGGGTGAGCTGGGTGGATGTCTCTGGTGGTAACGGTGGCTCTCAGGCTCGGCGCACGCTCTTCAAAACCGCAGGGATGGTGCAGGGTTCTTTCCCCCAAGGTCCTCTGGTGGCATCACTTGCCCAGAGAAACCAGGCCGTGTTGAAATTAATCTGTCTTGGAGACCATCAACACACAGGTCAGAAGCTGTGGACAGCTCTCCGCAACGAGACCGAGCGCTGGCTGGGTGACAAGAACCTTGTGCCAGGCAAGGTGGTGTGCGATAACGGTCGAAATCTGCTGGCCGCCCTTAAGATCGGTAGGCTGGAGCACATCCCTTGCCTGGCACACGTCATGAACCTTGTCGTCCAGAAATTTCTAAAGCGCTACCCGGGTCTGGACTGCCTGCTGAGGAAGGCTCGAGGTCTGAGCTCGCACTTCCGCCATTCGCAAACCCTTCTTCGTCCTGCCTGGCTGCGTTGCAGCGTCAGCTCGGCCTCCCCGCCAACCGTCTCATTGTTGACGTGACAACACGCTGGAATTCCACCCTCTACATGCTCCAGCGATTGTGGCAGCAGCGCAATGCCATTACGCAGTACGAAGTGACACATGGCCTGACAAGCAGCGGTGCGGACCTCGGGGTGTTGAGCCACCGAGAGTGGAGGCAGGTGAAAGAGCTCTGCACCATCCTTGCCAGTTTTGAAGAAGCCACCAAAATGGTCAGTGCGGACAATGCCCTTGTCAGCATGAGCATTGTGGTGATCTTAGTTCTGGAACGATCGTTGGACACTCTGAAACATCAGGTCCCACCAGCGACGGAGGAGGAGACGGACACAGATGCAGACACGGAGCCTTTCTCTCCGTCGAATCCAGAAGGCCCGACAGTTTCACAATTTTATCGGTCTTCATTAGGCAGTGGTTCGGGGTCCAGGGCTAGTGCAAGGCGGCGCCTCAGCTCTCAGGGTGCATCATCTGAGGCAAGTCAGGGCTGTGTTGAAGCTGTGCCGGAGGAAGCGGAGGAGGAGGATGAGGTATTCCTGGACACCGACGTTACCGATGTCCCTGCCTTGGAAAGAGGTTGGCATGGATTTGAGGCGGAGGAGGAAGATGAGGAAGATCAGTTTGCTAGTGCCCCTCGACCCAGAGGCTTGGGAAATCAAGGCTCCATCTCTCACATGAGTGCTTGGATGCTCCATTTCCTCCAACATGATCCTCGCATTAAGGCCATCAAACTGAACAACAGTTAATGGGTGGTCACCCTACTCGATACCCGGTACAAAGCAAAACTCAGCACTTTCCTTCCCCCCACCCAAATAGAGAGTAAAATGCAGGAATTGGAGACCGTGCTGATTGATCAACTGGAGACATCTGTTGCGTCTGCTTCACGTTCTTCAAATGTCACGGTGGAACAACGTCAGCAACGTGATAGCAGTAGAGTGCCAAGTAGCCGTAGCGGCAGCAGCAGGCATTGTGGCAGAAGCCTAATGGGTGACCTCTGGCAATCTTTATTTACCACCTCACCAATGCATATGTGTGCAGGGCACACATACAACACACAGAGACCAGCTTAAGATCATGGTGCACGACTATCTGCGTCTCAACACCGATGTTTTTGGATATGTTCCGGACCCAATCGACTTCTGGGTATCCAAAATGGATGAATGGCCCGAGCTCGCTGGCCACGCCATAGAGGTGTTGTCCTGCCCAGCAGCCAGCGTCATATCTGAGCGGACCTTCAGCACAGCTGGAGGAGTCATTACAGACAAACGCATCCGGCTTTCCACAGATAATGTGGATCGTTTGACTTTCATCAAGATGAATCAGGCATGGATCTCTGATGATGTTGTGGCCCCAATTGCCGAGGTCACCGATTAGTTGCCGGTCTATTTCACATTCTTCTTCAAACAGAAATGGTCCTCTTGAAAACTTTTTTTTTAAATGATCATTTCTTACTGCAATTTTTATTCTCAGTTCCCAAAAGTTCATTTTGCTGGTTTTGCGGTGAGGAGACTGTAAAAGACACCAAGGTTTCATGAAAAAAAACGTATTCCATTTACTCACTTTATCTTTAGAATTTTTCGCATTGTCAATGGTTTTGGGGTCATGGTGCTGTGAGATACAGCTATAATCATGGTCCTTTGGAACAGAAATGTGGCTTCTAAGTGGCATTTCTCCCTCACAATTTTTAACAGTGGCTGAGAAGTCATTTTTATAATTTTTTGGGTCATGCTGCTGTGACATGCGGCACTACTACAGGGCCTATTGTAAATAATGTGGTGTCTAACAGACATTTGTTCTTCACAATGGTCCAGAGTGGCTCAAGGGTCATGTTTGGAATGTTTGGGGGCATGTTGCTGTGAAATGCAGCTATACTACAGGTCCTATTGTAAAAAATGTGGATTCTAACAGACATTTGTTCTTCACAATTGTCAACAGTGGCTCAAGGGTGATGTTTTGAAATTTATGGGGCATGGTGCTGTCAAAAACAGGAATAGGTAGGACACTTAATGGTCACATATTGCAAAATTACTTGTTTTTGCAAGATCTTTAACATAGCTAGAAATCCCTGTAGTGATACAACCCATTTAATACAATAAAAAAAAAAAAAAAAGAAACAAAGACGTGGTGGAATTCCATCCTAAAAATGGTGGTTGAAAGACTCCTTTTTCCAGCACTTTTTAATCTGTGGGTCATTCAGGTTTAAGGGACATGCTGTGGTACAAGACGGGGATAGTGAATAGTCTGTGAGGTTTTTTTGTGACTCTTGTTGCCTAATTGTGTTGCCTAAGATGTAGCACGTATCCATTTTACTGTTGTTGATGTTAATTCCAGCTTCTCCATCCCTGTTTGTGTGTAAGAATGAAGGTGTTGTTCCTCTCCCATAGAATTTATTGGTCATCGGCGATAATCTATTATCGGTTATCGGATATCGGCATGATAATTGACGATATCGACTATCTACCCGATGACGATAGTTGACGCAATCGCTCATCACTAGTCATTACTCTCACCCCTAGGGTAGCATTTGGCAATGTTCAGGTAGTGCAGCTTATAAAGGATGGCAAATCAATGCTGTGACAAGGTTAGCTGTGTCTGTCAGCACAGTGTCCAGAACATGGAGCAGATACCAGGAGATGTGGGCTGTAGGAGGGCAACAACCCAGCAGCAGGACCGCTACCTCCTCCTTTGTGCCAGGAGGAACAGTGCCAGAGCCCTGCAAAATGACCTCCAGAATGCCACTAATATCCATGTGTCTGTCAGAAACAGACTCCATGAAGGCGGCATAAAGGCCTGATGGCCACAAATCAGTGTTAATGTACTAGCCAGAGGTACCCCGACTGCCATTAGGTACCGGGATGAGATGCTCAGACCCATTGTGAGACCATGTGCAGGTGCAGTGGGTGCTGGGTCCTTCTGAGGCATAACAATCCTAGGCCTTATGTAGTTGAAGTGTGTCAGCAGTTCCTGCATGATGAAGGCATTGATGCTATGGACTGGCCTGACTGTTCCCCAGATCTGAATCCAGTCGAGCACATCTGGGACATCATGTCTTGTTCCCCCCGCCAATGTCATGTTGCACCACAGACTGTACAGTAGTTGACTGATGCTTTAATCCAAGTCTAGGAGGAGATCCCTCAGGAGAACATCCACCACCTCATCAGGAGTATGCAGAGGCGTTGTAGGGAGTTCATACAGGCACATGGAGGCCACACACACTACTGAGCCTCATTTGCTTGTCTTGAGGCATATCCACTGAAGTTGGATCAGCCTGAAATTTAATTTTCCACTTCGATTGTGAGTATCATTCCAAATCTAGACCTCCATGGGATATTCATTTTAATTTTCATTGATCATTGTTTTATTGTTCTCAACACATTCCACTGTGTAATGAAAAAATAATTTTAACTGGAATATTTCACTAAGATCTAGGATGGGATATTTTAGTGTTCCCTTTATTTTATTGAGCAGTGTATTATACCACAAATGTACCAATGAATAAGCACATATATGTCTTCCCATCATTTTGCACTGATGACGTTGCTGGGATTTCCTTCATTTAAGTTCATAGAGCACAACTACTGTAATTCAAGTCTGTACACCTCTTACCAATGTCAATTCCTGTGTAATTGCCTTTAATTTACTAGATGTACAAATGAAGCATACATTGTTCTCAATGACAAATACGACCTCTATATAGAGTAACAAGCTGTATAGTTTTACTGAATCCGATTCTGTGTTCACAAAATATACCTCACCATAATGTATACCCAGAAATGTAAGAGACAGATATAAAATGTAATTAAATGGAAAGACCAATACATTCTGCATGATGGCACAGGCTGAATTTATAGCTTCTGAAATTGGTTTACACATGACTAGGGCTTCTAATACAATGTTATAGCTTTGTGATCAACAAATTAATCCTTGTTGTAAGCATTTTCTCACTCGCTGACCAAATCTGATCCTCCAGTCTCGCTATGGCTGGCCTGCAGCCACACTCTGTTTGTAAGGTCTTTGTCGCTTATTTAGCACAAGGATTTAATTAGAATCCTTCCTTTCATATCTCATAACACATAACTCTGCTTTTATTTGTTTCGATTGATAGAACTCCTTTATTCTTTTCTGTTACAATGCAAGAAGTGGGTGGGATGTGGCTGTGTTTTACATGGGCAAACAGAGCTACACTTGCGGGTGACAAAATATATACAGTTGAAACCAGAAGTTTACATATACTACATAAAAAGACACATATGCATGTTTTTCACACTATCTGACATGAAATCAGAATAAACCTTACCTGTTTTAGATCAATTAGGATAATACAAATTCTATATATTTGCCAAATGCCAGAACAATGAGAATGAATATTTTAAAGAAATTTTTTATTACTTTCTGCAAAGTCAAAAGTTTACATACACTAGGATTACTATGTCTTTAAACAATTTGAGACAGCCCATATGATGAGGTCATGTATTTGGAAGCTTTTGTTAGATTTATTGGCAACATCTGAATTAGAGACACACCTGTGGATAAATTTTAAGACACACCAGAAACACACTGCTTCTGTGTGTAACATCATGGGAAAGTCTAAAGAAATCAGCCAAGATGTCAGGAAGAGAATTGTGGACTTGCACAAGTCAGGCTCATCCTTGAGTGCAATTTCCAGATACCTGAAGGTGCCTTGTTCATCTGTACAAACAATTATACGCAAGTACAAACAAGATAGGAATGTCCAGCCATCATACCGCTCAGGAAGGAGACGTGTTCTGTGTCTCAGAGATGAATGTGCTTTGGTCCGACATGTGCATATCAACCCAAGAACAAAAGCAAAAGACCTTGTGAAGATGCTGGTGGAAGCTGGTAAGATTGTGTCATTATCCACAATAAAACGAGTATTTTATCAACATGGGCTGAAAGGCCACTTTGCCAGGAAGAAGCCATTACTTCAAAATAAACATATAAAAACCAGAATATGTTTGCAAATGCACACAGGAACAGAGACCTACATTTCTGGAGACATGTCCTGTGGTCAGACGAAACTAAAATTGAACTGTTTGACCATAATGTCCATCGTTACGTTTGGACAAAAAAGGGAGACATTTGAAAGCCTAAGAACACCAGCCCAACTGTGAAACACGGGGGGGTAGCAGCATCATGTTGTGGGGTTGTTTTGCTTCAGGAGGGACTAGTGCACTTCACAAAATATATGGCATCATGAGGAAAGAAGATTATGTGGCAATACTGAGCAACATCTCAAGAAATCAGCCAGGAAGTTAAAGCTTGGGCGGAAATGGGTCTTCCAAATGGACAATGACCCGAAGCATATTGCCAAACTGGTTACAAAGTGGCTTAAGGATAACAAAGTCAATGTTTTGGAGTGGCCATTACAAAGCCCTTATCTCAATTCTATTGAAAATTTATGGACAAAGCTGAAAAGGCAGGTGCAAGCAAGGTGACCTACAAACATGGCTCAGTTACACCAGTTCTGTCAGAAGGGAAGGACCAAAATTCCTACCAACTATTGTGTGAAGCTTGTGGAAGGATATCCAAAATGTTTGATCCAAGTCATACAGTTTAAGGGCAATGCTACCAAATACTAATGAAATGTATGTAAACTTGACCTGGCAGAAAGTAATAAAATGCTTTAAAAATTCTCTCTCTCATTATTCAGACATTCGGCATAAATAAATAATTTTGGTAATCCTAATTGACCTAAAATGGGTAAGGTTTATTCTGATTTCAAGTCAGATGGTGAGAAAATCATGCAATTTTTGGGGTAAATTTTTTCAGTAGAATACATATTTTGATGTTCTTTTGCCTACACTACCCCTGCTCTTTGGGATCCCTGGCAATTCATTTTGGATGTACCACTTTAATATTATATTGCCCATAGTAAGGTCAGCAATGTAATCTGCAATTTGTGCAAAGTGTTTTACTGAAAAGGTTATGTGTTAAGAGGTGTTTTTTCTTTTTTTTTAAATTCTACTTTAAAACCTCTCTCTGGTCTTCTGCTTACTTCTTCTAAACAGGAATGTCACTGCTGCAACTGCTGACTGCCTACAGGGGTGACTCCTCTATTTGGGAAAAAGTAAACAAAAGCCCGGGGAGAGTGAGGATGGTGTAGCGCTGGAACGGAGGTGCGGAGAGAGGCAAGTTTAAGGGGGTTTTTTATTATTATTTTTACAGGGCAGCAGTTTGGGAATAATAAAACAACCACTTTAAAACCATATAAGTTAATAATTATTGGTTAGTTAAGGTGTCTAAAATTGTGTTATACATTGTTACAATAGAGGCTTTGTAATTAATAAATGAAATCACCTATAATTCCTGAATAAATCCAGATCAGAACTTTCGGGGTGTCATGTCTCCTTAAAGGGATGTTCCCACGAAGCAAAGTGTAACGCACAGGTCAGCTCTGAGCTAGCTGAACGTGCATAATATGAGGGCAGTGCCTGCAACTCCCCATTCACCTCTATGGTAGCTCCCGTACATAGCCAAGTGCCCACACTCGGCTATATTCGGAACTCCCATAGAAGTGAAAGGAGAGGACGGCTGCAAATACCACCCTCCTCATTCTCATGCACGGTTGGCTTGCATCAAGCTGAGAGCTGACTTGTGCTGTACACTTTGCTTCTCAGAAACACCCCTTTAAGTTAAAGGGGTTGTCTCACTACATTGATTCATCTTACCTCAGTCCTGTTTTCTTGGTTTCATTTTGAATTCAGGGGTGTGTTTACTCGCTTCTACTTGGCTGTAGTAGAAGCTAGGTCTGTAGCTACAACAACCAGTGCTGGCAGCCTATCATGAGAGATTGAACAGGTCTGTAGCTATAGCGACCTGAAGAGCTGATGCAGCCCATACAAGAGGGGATATCTCAGAGTAGGTAGGACACTGTTAATGGACACATATTGCAAAGTGACTTGTTTTTGCAAGATCTTTAACATAAAAAGCAATCCTTGTAGTGAGACAATCCCTTTAAAGAACACATACCTTAAAGGGGTTTTGCCACGATGTACAGTCATGGCCAAAATTTTTGAGAATGACACAAATATTATATTTTCACATGATCTGTTGCCCTCTGGTTTTTATGTGTGTTGTCAGATGTTTTTATCACATACAGAAATACAAGTGCAATCATATTATGATTAACAAAAGCTTTTATTGACAGTTAGAATGAGTTAATGCAGCAAGTCAATATTTGCAGTGTTGACCCTTCTTCAGGACCTCTGCAATTCTCCCTGGCATGCTCTCAATCAACTTCTGGACCAAATCCTGACTGATAGCAGTCCATTCTTGCACAATCAATGCTTGCATTTTGTCACAATTTTGTTGGTTTTTGTTTGTCCATCCGTCTCTTGATGATTGACCACAAGTTCTCAATGGGATTAAGATCTGGGGAGTTTCCAGGCCACGGACCCAAAATCTCTATGTTTTGTTCCCTGAGCCATTTAGTTATCACCTTTGCTTTATGGCAAGGTGCTCCATCATGCTGGAAAAGGCATTGTTGATCACCAAACTGCTCTTGGACGGTTGGGAGAAGTTGCTCTTGGAGGACATTCTGGTACCATTCTTATTCATGGATGTGTTTTTTAGGCAAGACTGTTAGAGAGCCGATTCCCTTGGCTGAGAAGCAACCCCACACATGAATGGTTTTCTGGATGCTTTACAGTTGGCATGAGACAAGACTGGTGGTATCGCTCACCTTGTCTTCTCCGAACAAGCTGTTTTCCAGATGTTCCAAACATCGGAAAGGGGATTCATCTGAGAAAATTACTTTACCCCAGTCCTCAGCAGTCCACTCCCTGTACCTTTGGCAGAATATCAGTCTGTCCCTGATGTTTTTTTATGGAGAGAAGTGGCTTCTTTGCTGCCCTCCTTGACACCAGGCCTTGTTTCATGAGTCTCCGCCTCACAGTGCGTGCAGATGCACTCACACCTGCCTGCTGCCATTCCTGAGCAAGCTCTGCACTGCTGGTAGCCCGATTCTCCGAAGCTGAAACACTTTTAAGAGACGGTCCTGGCGCTTGCTGGTCTTTCTTGGGCGCCCTGGAGCCTTTTGGCAACAACAGAACCTCTCTCCTTGAATTCCTTGATGATGCGATAGATTGTTGACTGAGATGCAATCTTTCTAGCTGCGATGCTCTTCCCTGTTAGGCCAGTTTTGTGCAGTGCAATGATGACTGCACGTATTTCTTTAGAGATAACCATGGTTAACAGAAGAGAAACAATGATGCCAAGCACCAGCCCCATTTTTAAAGTGTCCATGGTGTGATTCTTACTTAATCATGACAGATTGATCTCCAGCCCTGTCCTCATCAACACCCACACCTGGGAGCAATCACTGAAACGATGTTAGCTGGTCCTTTTAAGGCAGGCCTGCAATGAAGTTGAAATGTGTTTTGGGGGAAAAAGTTCATTTTCTAGGCAACTATTGACTTTGCAATTAATTGCTGTTAAGCTGATCACTCTTTATAACATTCTGGAGTATATGGAAATTGCCATTATAAAACTGATGCAGTAGACTTTGTAAAAATTAACATTTGTATCATTCTCAAAACTTTTGGCCATGACTGTAAAGTCGACGTGGGATGCTTAGAAATCATAAGTTTGGCACTTTCCTAATTGCATGTCATTAAAAAAAGTGGGGGGATGTGCTGACTGTTCTCCAGATTCTTAGCCACCTCCCTTACTCCATGTCTACGCTTTTCTATGTTCTAGTTCCTTGCTCCGTTCCCTTATTCCTTGTCTTCTACGTTTCTCTACATTCTGGGTCTTTGTCCCGCTCCCTGCCTCCCTGCTTTTAGGTGTGTAGCTCTCAGATGCCGGCAGGAACGCGCACGACTCGCAGCGCGATGACGTCACTAATGCCGTCTGGAGGGGGTTTTTTTAAAACTACCCAAGCAGAGAACGCCCCGATCTCAAGACCCAGGGGATCAGTGGCAGCGTGTGAGGTAGGGAACAGCCGTCTTGGCAAAACCCCTTTAATAAATCCTAATACTTGTGGCTTTAGATAAATTGTATAACATACTGGATCTGTTTCTTATTTTGTCAATCTTTCACATCTACAACTGTAGAACTACAACAAATCTAATCCATGTCAGGTCTATAATGAGCTTCCTGGTGTCCTTAAACCATGAAATACATGTTGTTTATCTTTGTCAGCATGCCGATTCAGTTTATTATTTTGCCAATGTCATGTGCACTCAACTCTTGTATCTATTGGAGTTTCAGAATCCTATCTATACACATATAACATTTCTGCTTCAAGCATGTATACTGCTACGTGACACAGTGGTATACAGTGAAGGAAATAATTATTTGATCCCTTGCTGATTGTGTAAGTTTGCCCACTGACAGAGAAATGAACAGTCTATAATTTTAAGGGTAGGTTAATTTTAACATTGAGAGATAGATTATCCAAAATAAAATCCAGAAAATCATATTGTATAAATTATATAAATGTATTTGCATTTTGCTGACATAAATAAGTATTTGATCCCCTGCCAACCATTTAGAGTTCGGGCTCCTACAGACCAGTTAGATGCTCCTAATCAACTCATTACCTGCGTTAAAGACAGATGTCTTAAATAGTCACCTTTATTAAAGACTCCTTCCACAGACTCAGTCAGTCAGAGACTAACCTCTACAACATGGGCAAGACCAAAGAGCTTTCTAAGGATGTCAGGGACAAGATCATAGACCTGCACAAAACTGGAAGGGGCTATAAAACCTTAAGATGCTGAGTGAGAAGGAGACAACTGTTGGTACAATAGTAAGAAAATGTAAGAAATACAAAATGACTGTCTGTCGACATCGATCTGGGGCACCATGCAAAATCTCACCTCGTGGGGTATCCTTGATCATGAGGAAGGTGAGAGATCAGCCTAAAACTACACGAGGGAACTTGTTAATGATCTCAAGGCAGCTGGGACCACAGTCATCAAGAAAACCACTGGTAACACAATACGCCGTAATGGTTTAAAATCCTGCAGTGCCTGCAAGGTCCCCTTGCTCAAAAAGGCACATGTGCAGGCCCGTCTTAAGTTTGCCAATGAACAGCTGGATGATTCTGTGAATGATTCGGAGAAGGTGCTGTGGTCAGATGAGACAAAAGTTGAGCTCTTTGCTGCCTATGACCCAAAGAACACCGTCCCTACTGTCAAGCATGTTATGGGGGTATTTCTCTGCTAAGGGCACAGGACTACTTCACCGCAACAATGGGAGAATGGATGGAGCCATGTACCGTAAAATCCTAGGTGACAACCTCCTTCCCTCCGCCAGACATTAAAAAATGGTCCCAGGGTGGGTCTTTCAGGAACATACAGCCAAGGCAACAAAGAAGTGGCTCAAAAAGAAGCACATTAAGGTCACGGAGTGGCCTAGCCAGTCTCCAGACCTTAATCCTATATGATCTAGAAAGGATCTGCAAAGAGGAGTGGACCACAATTCCTCCTGACGCGTGCAAACCTCATCATCAACTACAAAAAGAATCTGACTGCTGTGCTTGCCAACAAGTATTAAGTCTTGTTTGCCAAAGGGATCAAATACTTATTTCTCACTGCAAAATGCAAATAAATTTATATAATTTATACAACGTGATTTTCTGGATTTTATTTTGGATATTCTATCTCTCAATGTCAAAATTAAACTATCCTTAAAATTATAGACTGTTCATGTCTTTGTCAGTGGGCAAACTTACACAATCAGCAAGGGATCAAATAATTATTTCCTTCACTGTATAGGAGTCAAAAATTGGAGGTCCTGCTTGGGAAAAACAAGTACACTGGCAATTTTGCAAGTTTTCCCACATACAAAGAATGAAGAGGTCTGTAATTTTTATCATAGGTACACTTCAACTGTAAGAAACAAAATCCAGAAAATCCCATTTTTATGAATATTTAATTTGCATTTTATTGCATGAAATAAGTATTTGATACAATAGGAAAATAGAACAAAATATTTGGTACAGAAACCTTTGTAAATTGGTCAGATGTTTGCTAAAGTTCTTGACCAAATTTGCATATACCGCAGCAGCGATTTTGGCCCACTCCGCCATACAGATTTTCTCCAGATCTATCAGGTTTCAGAGCTGTCGATGGGCTATACTGAGTTTCAGCTCACTCCAAAAATTTTCGATTGGGTTGAGGTTTGGAGACTGGCTAGGCCAATCCAGGACCTTGAAATGCCTGTTATGCAGACACTCTTGAGTTGCTCTGTGTGTTTCAGGTCATTGTTCTGCTGGAAGACCCAGCCACAACCCAACTTCAATGCGCTTATTGAGGGAAGGAGGTTGGTGGCCAAAATTTCGTGATACATGGCCCCATACAGTGCAGTCATCCTGTCCCTTTTTCAAAAAAGCTCCCCCAAAGTATGATGTTTCCACCACCATGCTTCACGGTTGGGATGGTGTTCTTGGTGTTGTACTCTTCCTTCTCCCTCCAAACACGCCGAAAGGAGTTGATACCAAAAAGTCCTATTTTGGTCTCATTTGACGACATGACTTTCTCTCAAGCCTCCTCTGGTTCATCCATCTATGGTCATTGGCGAACTTCAAACTGGCATGGACATGTGCTGGCGCGAGCATGGGGACCTTGCGTGCTCTGTAGGATTTTAATCCTTGACTGTGTAGTGAGTTACTAATGGTAATCTTTGAGATTGTGGTCCCAGCTCTATTCAGGTCATTGACTAGGTCCTCCCGTGTAGCTCTGGGTTGATTGCTGAGCTTTCTCAGAATTATCCTTACCCCACAAGGCGAGATCTTGCATGGTGCCCCAGACCTAGGAAGAATTAAGTAATTTGGGTTTCTTGCACTTTCTAATAATTGCACCCACAGTTGTTGCCTTCTTACAAGCTGCTTGACTATTGTCCTGTAGCTCATCCCATCCTTGTTCAGGTCTATAATTTTGTCCCTAGTGTCCTTAGGCAGTTCTTTAGTCTTGGCCATGATGGAGAGGTTGGGGTGTGATTGATTGAGTGTGTGACAGGTGTCTTTTACACAGGTAACAAGATCAAACAAGTGCAGTTAATACAGAGGAGTGCAGAGTAGGAGGGCTTTTCAAGGCTATGTTCACATGGCTTAAATTGGGACATATTTCGCGCCGTACTGCGCTCAATATGGGGCAAGATACGTCCCAGTCATCACGGTAATCCACAGTTCTCATAGAGAACTATGGATTACACTTCCTCTCCCTGCTCGGACAATACGCCGCGAGGGGAGATAAGTGACATGTGAATACGCGCCACTAGTAATTAATGTCTACGGGGCTGGCGGGCTGCTGGCCCCCTCGCCCCGTGGGAGCTCGCGCCGCCATTATGCCTTGTGAACATAGCCTAAAGAAAAACTAACAGGTCTGCGGTTGGTAGGTGATCAAATACTTATTTCATGCAATAAAACACTAATTAATTATTTAAAATCATTGTGATTTTTTAGGGGTTTTTCCCTTTTTTAGTTTTCGTCTTTCACATTGAATTTAAACCTACGATAAAAATTACAGACCCTCCTTTCTTGTAGGGGGGGAAAACATGCAAATCATATACATCTGTAAAAATAAAAAAACTGAAAAAAAATTTTTTAACGTTTCATAAAAAGGCAATAAATTGCATGTTGTAATGTTTAATAGTGTTTTGTTTTCCAATGGAGAGTAAAATTATAAAAAATAAAAGCATCCAAAAGAACAAAACTATTACCAATGATTTTTAAAAGGGAAGAGAAAAAAAAACTAAAGTAGCATCAACCTTGTATTGTAGTGAGGCAAGGGTGCGATATTTCAGGGGAAGAGCAGGCACATATTCTTCAGCTGTAGGCTAGTGTAGGTATGATGTGAGGTCCCCACTGAAAAATGACTGCTGAGTTGCTTTCAGTAAAAGAAATAATTTCTCTTGACGCTTTTGAAGGCTGCTTTTATTTAGCAAAAGCCATCGGGAGTCCCTCCATTTGTTTAAGCACCACCCTTTTTGGGTTAAAAGGGGGAAAAATCCCGGGAAGGACCCCATTACAGCAGCAAGAGCGCTCTGCAATGGTGATAAAAAACCCTTTTGGAAAAAATTAGACAATTCATTGCTATTTGAAGAAAAAACCCTTAAGCAAACCCTACATACACAAACAGAAAAATTTTTTGTTTTAAACCAGGGCTCTATTAGCATTCATTTAACAGTATACTGAGCTTCTGAAAGGTATGGCTTCTCTGCAATTTATTTTACATGCAAATTGAAGTATTTTATCTGTAAATGCATATCCGTTAATTTTAGCTAAACAAAGCAACTTTTTCTATACACTTTGTATATTTCTGGTAACTTCAGCAGCATTTAAAGATTGATACGGGTACAGAAATTTCTTCTGATGGGAAAAACCCATTGACCCGTCGAAGGTTGCTCCTCGTTCAGAAAAAATTTTTAGTCTTTTTATTGTACCAGTCAATTGGACAATAATAAGGGGTGAGGCGAACCTATCTAAAATTCTTTCTGCCTCAAGGTATAGAAAAGGTAAATGCAAACATTCTTTGTGCAACTTTGCTGCATTTGACATACTACACAATGTACCAACCCTATGAAAGATATCTTGTTTAGCCCCTTATGGACCACAATAGGTCTTTTGTCGGCAGGGGGAAAAAGAAGATGGAATCAGTACTTTGTGCTGGATGAAGCAAAGGCTCAGGTGTCTGATGACAGCCATGACCCTGCCAAAAGGCAAAGGGGAACATTCTCAATCCGGGTAGTACAAACAGGTGGATAAAAATCAATGTTTTTTTTTTTTTTTTTTTTTAAAAAAAAAAAAAAAAATGTTTTTTTTTTATTTTTAAAACGTTTTTTTATTTAAATGGATTTTTTTTTTAAAAAACTCTTTTTTTAGGAAAATTTTTTACCCCCAAAGTCTTCCATTGAGATAAACCGATTTTTTTAACCAGAAAAAAAAGGCTGTAAAGTGTAACAAATTTACAAAGCCATTCTCTTCCAGAGGGTTTCTGTAGGATTAGTGGGCAGTTTCTCTCCAAAATAATCACAGAATAGCTCGCTTTAACTTACGCAGTTTCTCAAAAAACTGAATTTGTAAACTCCGCAGAGTCCCAAGCCCTCTTCCTCACAGCCAAAAATGTTACAACATGAACAGAGTAGAGAAAAAGACCTAATCGCTATTTTTCTACAAACTATGAATAAGAATCAACCCCATCAGTGCCAAGTCCAAGAAGTAGACAATATGTTTCTGAATGTATTGGAGAGGAATAGATCTGCACAACACAAGAAGAAATGTGAATCTAAGTGTGAGAGGAGGAAGGGCAAGCAGACAAGAAAATGAAAGAGAAACTTGAGCACCATACTGCAGCAAAGCCACAGACAGACAAGTCTGGATCTTTTTTTGTGTGTACGATCTGAGGTTATTACATTCTTTCCTAATAATGGCAGCAGGCCGTAAAAGAAGACCAGTTGGTAATATTTTAATGAAGGCTCCTTCTCCTATTTGTAATGGCAGAGGCATGCGTGCAAATCAAACGAAGGTAACAAAGAGATGCAAGAGCCTTGTGGCGCGAATGAAGGCAACAAACATGAGAAGTGCGGTGATGAAGAAGACCAAAAAACACTTCTTGAACGAGGCAGGATCTTCAGGTTGGTAAACATTTTTATTGAATCCAAATTCTAAAGACTGAACTGTCATGTGTGAGAATTAATTACCTTATTATTACTTGCAGTTTACGTCATTTGGTTGCAGTTATGATGAAGAAAAACAAATAATTCCTTTTGGTCAGTGATGTGTTGTGAACAATAAGCCAGAAATTGTATAAACACAATAAAATACAGCATTGAACTTTTTTTGTTTAGGGAATTCATGGATTCTGGAACTATCCACCTCCAAGATCACCCATCATCCTGGTTCTACAGTTTCAGAGTTCACCAATCCAGGATAGTGCTTCATTATGCAGCAGCAATCAGACATGACCCCAGCCACATATCACCATCACCCAAAAGTAATAATAAACCTCCTGGAACCCCATAGATAGGTTTAGTGATAAGACAAGCATATTAGAAAAAAAGTTGATTGATGAAAAATTGCCCAGTTTTATTTATGCAACGAACTCTTCTATCCATCTGACTGAGAACCCACATTTCTTATATAGGGTTCATTCACGTACCAGGTACAGACCACCCAGCAGAGCTGATGTTGCAGGGAAACTGCAGGATCAAGTGTATACAAGAAATGGAGCATGTTCAACAGCTCTGGAGGGTAAAATTTTTAACCAAAGTAATTGGAGGGGAGTGAGTAATGTCCACAAAGATCCTATTGTCTGTGCTCGTATAACAACCGAAGAAGGTAAAGTCTTTCCTTGCACAAACCACTGATAAGTCGAGAGAGGAAATGCACACACAGCAGAATACTTACAAGAAGTGGCAGTAAAAGCTAAACGACATGTAACAAAATTCAAAATGTCTAGTAGACAGTTTGTCCCCTGACAATGCAGCAAACGTATCCTAAGATGATAAGAGATTAAGAAGAGAGGGAGGGAAATACAAAGCTGCAAAAACATTGTATGCAGTGCTCAATTTGCTGCAAACCTCTTAGCCAAAGACTATAGTGTTCCAGAAATAAAGGCTAAATGATTTGAAATTGTCTAAATACTGTCGGTAATAATCCTTTTTTGCTGCAGCAGCCTCTGAAAAGGGATGGTGGAACCAAGCTAACGCTCCCACAGATGTTAGATGGAACTCTGTGGTGGACTGTTTTAGAGCAGTGAAATCAAAAACTGGCCCAATTCAGATACACTTTGTGAAGAAAAATCAGATAAAATCGTATGGCACTGTCACGGCCAAAATCCTCAACATTGGCTAGAGAAATGTTAAACATATTCAGAGCTTCCTGAAACCCATCTCTCAAAGCTTTAAACAAAATACAGAAAAATAGCTGTTTATTGCGGATGCTGTTGAAATTGGAAGGAACTGAGTGAACCACTTAAAAACAGAACTACACAAGGAACAGAATTAAATTACAAGCAGTAAACAAACGAATGGAACAAAGCACTGACTCCAGCACATATTTTGGACAAATATTTTCAATCAGCTAATATCAGGGTCCAAACCAAAGTGCTGAGAAGCGGAGAAAGCATTGACATGGTATCCAGCAAATCATCCATCTTTAATGCCAACTAAAAATAAAACTTCAGAGCTAAGGGGAACCTGTCAATAAATATATGTTAGGCTGAAGATATTTTAAGGAAGGTCACCCAGTAAACCCTGGTGGAAGTCGCTTGGATTTAGAGACTGTTCAAGTAATGATTTCACTATTAACAAGTAAAGTAGCTTCTTCTGCAGGCTTGAAAGAATAGTTCCCTTCCTTTGGACTCATCATTCAAAATTGACGAAATCGTTAGGGACCCAATAAAGCAGGAAAGGCCTTTTTTTTCTTTTCCAATATGAATAGAACAAAGAAGAAGATGATGAAGAAGATGACGACAATGTGAGCTACAGCGTACAGCAGGGACATTAGTATTTACATTTTTCATTGGTCGGCTGGGCTTGACAGTTAAGTTTCATAAAATATATATATAAACTATATATTGTGTTTATCCAAATATAGTTAACAAACATGTGATGTTGTTTAAGCAAATAACTTATGCTGTAAATTATTGTTTCAGTTGAATAAATCTATATAAAATTGTTAAAAAGGTCAGGATTATTTTTCTCCTTCCTAAAGTACAACATAAATTGGGTCCAAATATGAATGATTAACCCAATAAACTGGTGAGAAAAGAAGTAATATAAAAAGTGATTTCTAAAATCTACACACTTGCATGTTAAAATAGCAGAACTAGTTTAGGTAAAACTTTGATTTAATCGCTGATTTAAATCAACCTTACTGACTAGAGATTTAAATCGTGGATTTAAATCAGTTAGATTTCAATCAAATCCACCCTGGTACTATATGAGCAATCAAATAATGGCAGGTTTAATGGAGGTTTTGCTATGAAGGCATTTGATGCCTAGTTTGTCCTGCTTCAGCTTTCAGTGTGCTCAAAGTGGTGTGAATGATTTTTTATGAACAGCATATCAGTGACCCAGCAGCTTGACATCACCGGTGCCTTTCACCGCAGTGTGCATCACTCTAGTAAAAACAAATGTCCAGTTTTAGTAAAGAAACGCAAATAGTTTTACAATCGGGTTAAGCACGAGTGGTTAGCCCTTCTCCTTTCATAAGATAGAGATCGCAATGTATCAAATCCCTGCAGAAACCAAACAAGGATTTTTTTTTCTCCATCAATGCACAATACCTGAATGAGTTATTATATCTTAAGTAAATATATTATTGTTATGACATAATAACTAAGGGTACAGAGTAAAGATTAGAACAACAGCACCTGAGGTTCAACACTCAACACGTTAATGTCTGATGAATCCGAAGGGAATGTGGATAGACTGATCAGATAGCTCCTTAGAAGGAAGGTGATGTCTGAGAAATGTGCCATCAAAACAAGAAACTCACGTCACAGTCATACCCCTCAGACAAGCTTTGTATACTATGGATCACTAAGGTAGCAGGCTTAAAACAAAAAAGGTACAAATTTTCAATAATGATGAAAATGTTAATTATTAATTTGCAAGCTTCCCATGTTAATTTTACTTCATGGCAAAACCCCTTTAAGTCCTCTAGTGGGACAAAAATAACGTTTAAGAAAAACAAGCATTTCACTAGTTGAGAGCTCATTTACATTCTGTTCAGCCCCCGGTCGGCTGTATTCACAGAGCTTGCATTCCTGCCTTTCACTCAAGGAAAGGAACCGTCACATATTCACTCTGCACAGCCGGAAGAAACAGAACAACAGTGCAGGCTTCTACAAACGAAAACAGCACAAATGTGTTCGATCCACATGCCTCACCTGCATAGAAGTGAGATCTGTGTCCGTTCATAGAAAAGCTGATTTCACTGTCACAAATATCAGCGTTAGAGGATAAGAATCAGTGCCTCTCAGTCTAGATTGACACGCAGCCTGGTGGTATGAATACAGCTCTTACAATATAAGACAGAGACACAGTGACATGTGGACTCAGAAAGGGAGGGGGGGGGGGGAGTCTCAGAGCCAGCAATGAACAGTGAAGGGGGATGAAGTCTACCCAGCTGGGAAGGGGAAAGAAACCGCCCCAGCATTCTATAGTTGAGAAGCTGTAGACAACAAAAAATATTAATGAAATCCATCCGAACTAAAAAGCAAAACATCCGCCCTTTATAGTATGCTAGTAGGCTAAATTAACAAATGTAACAGTCATATAATACAAAACCTCCATATACTTGAAATATAAGGAAGGTAACCCTTATAATAAAAAATATCTACTGCTCCAGAAAGGAAATCACGCAGTATTTGTCATGACTTTTTGGCTGTTGTGCCCTTATCAAGGGACATCTGTAGCCTGGAGTATGTAAGGGTTAGGACGAAGTAAGGTATGCTTAGGAGATGACTGGTAGGAGTAGAGGAAAGAGCGCCAAGCGCTGTATATCAGTATGTCTGGCATCTATCACCGCTTGATCACACCAGCACTTAGGTGCCTTACCCTCAACCCTACCGATTGTCTCCTAAGCATACCTCACTTCACCCTAACCCTTACCTACTCCAGGCTACAGAGGACACTTGACCATACGATCTACAGTGCCTTATATTGAGACAAAATCTGCATTCGCACTAAAATGCACAAACAATTTGCCTACCTGGAACAGATGACTATATTATGAAAATTGTGTGTTTGGGGGGGGGTTTTTTACCTACTCATAAATGAATAAAAGTATATGGATAGTTTTGAGATTTAGAATGACTTTCTAATCACATTTGTAGAGAAAAACCACTGGAAACCAAAATCTGAGTGCTGTGATTACCATTTCCTCAGTTACATTTATGGACCCTATGGTCTTTTACACTAAAGCACCCTCTAGGCTCATACGTGTGTGTGACCATTTTACTACCTAGACTCTATTCATATAGGCCCCAATCTTCCAACTTGATGTCCGTGACCCAAAACTTCAGAAAAATTAATTCAGACCACAGTGTCCACTGTGACCCCTTTTTACTGGGATGAAGTCTAAAGAACCCAAAATCTTGAAACAAAAGCCACAAAAACTAACTTTGGTTTCACCAAGATGCTGGCTACTTTTCTGGGTTTCTAATTTTTACACTTTATAAGAAAAAAACTACAATAGGGTTAATCTTAAAGGGAGGATAAGAATAAGTTTGTGGAAATGAATTATGTATTATACATTTGAAATACTAATTTAAACGGAGGTATGGTTGAAAATTTTAAGTCGCTACTATTTTTTAGTAAAGGTTTTGAGGAAATGTGTAGCATGATAATCTGCACATAAAAAGTACATTATGTTAAAAGAGTTTAAGTTGTACACACATTACATGCCCACTGTTGTGAACGAGTAATTTTCATGCCAGACCTGGAGACCAGGTTTGAAAATGTGTTGGGAAAAAAAAGTCAGAAATGCACTGTGTTCTCTGAAGCAATGGGTGTCCTATTAAGGAAAGGATTGGAATATGGCACATCTCTTTGCTCATTACTCATATATTCACAAATGCTCTTCAGCATGCCACCATTGTAATACCTAGTTAGACATGAAAATGCATGGACCTATAAAGTGGCACACAACGTGCCTACTGGTTCATGTTACTAGCCAATAGGACATGAGCTGCTTAATGCCACAATGGTTTCTCTCTAAGAATCTGTAATGGGGGAAAAAAAAACTGTATTTCTGTGCAAAATATCAGGCATACAAAGGTACAGTATAAGTGCCCTATCCAGGATCTGTGAATATCCCACATGCATGCGGCCTTACTGTAACCTTTTCATTAAAGGGGTTTTGTAATGTTGACGTGGGAACCTCCAAAATGGGTATTTAATCACTTTTCTAAATATATGTGATTAAAAAAAGTGAAAACTCAGAGCTATACAGCAATTCACAATCCCCCTAGTTACCATCAAAGCATTCCCTAGTCACGACCCAGGAGCTGACAGGCCGCGCATTGCGTGAAACACATCTATATCTGAAGACAGGAAATTGTATGAGCTTTTAAAGGCACCTGGAGACAGTGCAGTCCCTGAGGCGGTCTTGCTGTATTGAGAATCCAGCTGTTAGTACTGATTATTATTTCACATAAGTTTGAGACGCTCCCTCCCTTGGAATCCCCACTCAACACCCCTCCCTCTCTCCCCTGCAGCTTCATGACTCAACATGATTTGTATATATCCTGCTCCCGTGCTGACA
The DNA here is from genome assembly GCA_025379985.1 of Phyllomedusa bahiana. NCBI lineage: Eukaryota > Metazoa > Chordata > Amphibia > Anura > Hylidae > Phyllomedusa > Phyllomedusa bahiana. Next base: position 96,437 of record JAODAL010002817.1, read on the forward strand.
GGAGGTAGGTAACTGGCGTCTTGGCAAATCCCCTTTAACTTTCATCTCTAACCTACTAACTATCCACAGAACGGAGTCACCAGATGCTTTTTGGCACACAGATTATCTGCAACAAACAATCTTTCCACATTCAGAGCCACACGGATCAGATTATCCACCAGAAAAAGCAACACATTTGAACAAGTAGAACTACGTTCCTCATCTGTATACAAGTAATTAAAACTCCCGCTCTCAAATTTAACCTTATTTGGTTATAGGTATCACAAAAAAGGCCACACTTACACTCTCACCAATTACTGAAAGTCCACAGTGGCATTTTATAAATCAATGCTCGGTACAATAATAAAGACATAGCTAAAGTTATGCAGGTTTAGTTATAGGAACCAAAATAATGTCTTTTGTAGATAAGGTATTTTATTAGGGTATGTTCACACGATGTAATATCGTTGCGAATTTCGGCGCATAATTGTGCTGCAATACGCCCGAAATAGGTCCTGCAATTCCGGTAAGTCATAGCTCTCATTGCGAGCTATGAATACCCGACATCTTCGATGGTGTATAATACGCAGCAGGGAAAACAACTGATGTCACTTCTTGCCTGCGCTTATGTGCCGGGAAGAGTGAAAGTCAATGGGAGCCGACTGTCAGTGTTTTAGAAGTACGAGTTTTTACCTCTAGAAATTCTTTGCACAAAAAACAGTGATAACCTTTCCGTTTTGACCTAGAAAGATGAAATGCATTGACTAAGACCATCTTTGCCTTTCCTAAAAGAAAGTGTCTATATAGGGTCAGGTTCCGGTCCCAGAGTGCCCTTTTCAGGACATAAAATCTAACATGCTTCTAATGCCACTGCGGCTGTTTTCTTCTACATTGGAAATATAGTACAGCCCCTTAACCGCACCACCCGCTTTTTTTCCAAATTTTTGGGTCACATCTTGTGATTTACAATGAGTACCTTGTGATTATTTTGCGCTTCATGTATTCATTACCTTTTTTCTTGACTTAAATCAAAGCTATGTTTTGAAGCATTGTGTGGGTTTTACTATCTTCCCTTAATGCTACTGTGGGAGAATTGGAGGAACCCACTATTTTACTAGCCACTCACCTAAAAAGGGGTTTTTACCATTTTTGTTTTAGCTACTACCTTACGGATCCACAGTGTACAGCTCATCTTTAGGGGATACGAGCAGTGACTAGAGCTCCTCAGTCTTGCCTCACATGCTTAGACATCACATCTTCTCTCGGGCAGCTACTGTCAGTCTATTCTCTGCCTAGTAATGACACAGACTCATTGTTGAGCAAGTGTTCAACCCCAGGTGCTATCATTCTTCTCCTGTCCTCTGTACTCCTTAGTAATTAGTCAAACAGTGCAAATAAATAAAAGGAAAAAAGAAACCTCAATCTGTTATGTGCATTGAGATTAAAAAAAAATCCATGTGTGGTTCCTAGATATGTTAATCTTATGTTGGAAGGCAAAAGTGCTAACCACTCAGCTACATTGTAGCTACTCGTAGTTCTTTGCAAAAACAACCTTTTGCATTTACAAAGACTGAGAACACCTGTGGGGAAAGGCAATGGTTAAATGACATTGTGTCTATCTTGGTAACATGCTATACAGTTCAAACAAATTATACACGCCCCCTTTTGAGCACCCTGAAAGCTGACACAGGACAAATGAGGAAAAAGCCCTTTAAGGGCTTGTCCCCACTGCACGGGTTTTCACTCGGTTTTACAGACGGGTTTCGGTTTTGAAAAACGTCTGTAAACTGGGCGTCAACTTTTAAAATGGACCTATATGGAAAATCCGTGCAGCGGTCCCCACTGCACAAATTTTCCGCCGGACGGTTTTGTAGACTGTGGGCGGTCCGAAAAACAGTCAACATGCTCATTCTTTTCCCCCGGTTTTTCCGGCGGGGCAATAAAAGAAAATAAACCCCCCATTAGTGGGGCAATCTTTAATTATACCCTTTTTGTGCAAAAAAATTAAAAACATTAATTAACTCCCCAACCTGATTTCCATGAAATATCAAACAAATGTAAAGTTTATCTCTGTTAATAGTAAAAAAAAAAAAATTTACTCTCTTATGAACGTGCAGAACTTGTCCTTTATGTCCAGTCTTGGTTTACATCTGCACTGACCTCTTCCCTTTTAAGACATCACCTACCCAGTCACATTATGTTATGCACATCCATGGCATCTGATGTGCGGTATTCTATGTTCACCTGTGATGTTTTCCGTAACCACAAAGCTAAATCAACCAGGTTTGCACTTGTTAAAAACATAACTATAGACACCAGAATAACTTTGCCTGCTTTGCCCTGGCTGCAGCTTGGAAATCTTTACAATTTTTCTACTTAGTAGCTGGCCCTACTGAGGTGTCATCTCACCATGTATATTATCACAACACTTAAGATATTGTGATCACACTCTTCAAATAAATGAAAGTGTTTGCCATGAATAGGGAGGGCTACTTTTATTTATTTTTTTTCTGTATGCTCAACACCTTGCAGTGATATGATTTGCAGGCGTTAAAACAAAGAGCAGCCGAGGTGGAGGACCGTGCTAAGCACATTGCTTCAGTAGATAAGGAGACATTGTCACTACAAACTGCTTACAGGGTACAACGTGTTAAAAAGATGATTTCCCTTTCTTGGAAGAGTAAAATATCTTTGAAAGCAAGTAGTGATACTGTGCAAACAATACAGATGTCACAGCCTCGCTGATCATGCTACAGAATTTCTACAGAGGGAAGGAAGAAGTGATGGAAGCACAACACCCGTAATTAAAACATATTAATGGAAACTCAATGGTTCACCATTGACACTTGAGCTACACAACCACAGGCTTCCAACATCATTGTGGTCTGTCACGAGTTGCGTTGTATCACCGCTCCCTAGGGCGCACGCGTGCCAGCTCTGTGAAAGGTCCAGTGCACCGGTAACTGGTAGGTGCTGACCATAGATCTTCTCTCCAGCGCGTCATCCCTGCCAGATCTTTGGTGCTCGTGTTCATAGTGAAAGCAATATACTCTTGTTCCTGCTGTTTCCGTATACCAGTTCTCCTGCTCTGTATCTCTGACCTTATTGCCTGCTACCAAACCTGACCTCACCGCCTGTCTCCGACTAGGTCTCTGCCTAACGATTCTGTACCTCACTACACCACAGCCGCAAGCAAGTCACGTCAGGGATAGCGACCTGATACTTTCCCGCCGCAGCAAGCCCAACCTGCCTTGCGGCATGCTTTGGTGAATACCGGGGGCTACTTAGGGGTTGTTCACACGGCATTTATGGATCCGATTTTGGATCCAAAATCGGATCCAAAAACGCAGTGGCGATCCTAAACGGATCCAACACGCAGCTGCGTGTTTGGATGCAGCAGAATCACACCCTATAGTTTATTGTAAGGCTCCTGCGGCGTCTTTCAGACAAAGAATTAACATGTTGATTCTTGGAACGGATCCGAAAGACGCAATGAGACACACATTGGCGATCACTCGTGTGAACGCCGATGGCAATGTAAATCACATTGCTCATTGTTAGATACGTGTTTGGGTCCGTTTAGGGTCCAACAGATGGATCCAAACACATACGTAAAAGCATATGTAATACGGACTCAACACGCCATGTGAACATACTGTACCCTTAAGCTCCGCTCCCTGATGTGGTTTATACCGCCGCCTCCGGTGGATCAGCAAATCCGCACCACCAATATTACATTGTCTAGTCATCTAAATGGCCCCATTGTGCTCTTCTGATGTCCGACTGCTCCCCTCATTCCCACCACACACTTTTGTTGATGCCTCAAACTGAACAGTCATCAGAGGTACCATTAAACTGTTAAAGTATTACACAAATTTTGGCTACAACTTCGGTCACCACTAGTACAATCAGAAACCCTTTCCAAGACTGCCACATTTGATTGTATCCTGGGGGTTTTCAGACCATCATCTCACTAAGAATATACTAAGTGGTAAAGACTAAAAAGCAATTCCCGGAGATGCATCACTGGCACCAAGCCCCAGCATAGTGATAAAACTTGTCTGTATGGGTATAACATATTATAAAGGTGTACTTCATGAAATTTGTTTTTTGGTTTCTTGGACCCTCAACCATCCAGATACTTTTGCAGTGTAGTGACTTCCATTAATGGGACTTGACTCATACCAGATTTAAAATTCAGTGCTTAAAGAGAACCTGTCACATAGATTTTGCCCCCCTGGCTGAGGACAGAACAAGCTAGTGTCAGGGCCTGCTGTTTTTCCCGCGCTGTGTCCCTTATTCTGTAAGATACTGCATTTTTCGTGTATTTAATGCTCAAATCTGCAGTTTTCAGCCAGAAGAGTCATTCGAAGAGTCCTTCAGTGTCAGTTTTTTTTCAAACCCTGGCCACCTGAAGCTAGCCCCGCCCACCTCAACTGACAAACCTATTACTTTGAATAGGTAGAAACATGTGAATAACTGTCAGTGGGCGGAGCTAGCCTTTGGTGGGTGTAGCTAACACCTGCTCATTAAGATTTGAGGGGTAAATGCTCTAAAACTGCTGCATCTTACAGAATAAGGGCCACAGCGCTGGAAACAGCAGGTCTGACACTAGCTTGTGCTGCCCTCAGCAAGGGGGGCACAACCTATGTGACAGGTTCCCTTTAATTCCTCCATGTTAAAGTCTTTGCTTTGTCCTGGTCTACCCTCAATATTGGGTTCTGTTGCAGTCCATCAAATATTTTCCCAAATTAGAGACCCAAAAAGTCCCTTTGCTGTTAAAGGTGTGCTCCCACCATGCACTTTGATGACATATCCGTAGGATATGCCATCAGTCCATATCGGTAACAGATCCCCCAAATGTGTTTGCTCTGATTAGAGAGCCTGTTGTACTTGCACACGACTCTACATTTTGTTCTGTGGGAGTACCGAGGACAGCCAAGCGGTGTATTAAAATAGATAGGAGATTCATGCACAAGCACGACTGTGTCTCCATTTTGAGTCAACACTTTTGGGGGTCTGTTCCTTAGATAGACTTTAAAGGGGTTTTGCCACAATCTCATTTCATACCTCCTGCATCCAGCTCTTCAGCTCTGTGTGCTCAGAAGGGGACGTGTGTAATTTGTTTGAATTGCATATCATGTCTTCTTGCTGGGTCACATCACCAGGCCTTTCCTCTCTGTAGTCAAAGAAAGGTCTGTTTATGTACAGCATTGTGAGTAGCTGAGAGGTAATGTTTTTGATTCACAGCACAAGGGTCCTAGGTTCAAATCCATGCAGGAACCAAATCTGTGTTTTTTTTCCTCTTTATCAATGTACAGACCTCATTGAAGTTTCTTTTTTATTTATTTGCACTGTTTGACTAATTACTAAGGAGTACAGAGGACAGGAGTAGAATGACAGCACCTGGGGTTTGAACACTCAGTAGCTGCCTGAGAGGAGAAGTGAAGTCTGAGCATGTGCGACCAGGAGTGAGGAGCTCTCAGCTCTGGTCGTTTCCCCTGGAGACTAGCTGTAAACAATGGATCACTAAAGGAGCAGCTAAAACAAAAACGGTGCAGAATTTGTAATAATAATGAATGGTGAAAATGTTTGTTATTTCATTTGCAAGCTTCCCACATCAATTTTACTATGTGGCAAAACCCCTTTAATGGAATCAAAGTGCATGTGGAAGCATCCCTCTAAATACATAAAATTTAGGTTCACCATCTATAACTTCCTCCCTGTACTTGTGGTCCGTATATTTAAGTCATTCTAAAAAGCATTACTAATATGCATATTTTGAGTTATTTTTTCTATAGTACTGATATTTGTCTTTTGGTCACTACGGTAGGTTCACTAGAACTACAGAAAATTCTGGTTATATGATTACTGCTGTACCACTTTTTAGGTTTTTATGATCTATTGTGTACTCCTATTACTGTAACTTTTTACTCCGAGGGTATGACCACATGCCGTTTTCACTCAGAATCCAAGTGAAAACCATGTGGAGTCCCACTATGTTTAATAGGAATCTGCACCATGGTTTGAATCATGAACAGTACTTTTTTTCTGACACCGATTTTAAATCCAAAATGCAGAAAATTAAAAGGTGTCATGCCATTTATTCGATTTGAATTCCACTGAATTCTGCATTGGGTAGCCTTAATTTTGATGAAGTTCGTCTGCATCCAAAACTGTAGAAACATCTATATATGTAAGCACTCAATATCTGTGCTTAAAGGGGTTTTGCCACGATCTCATTTCATACCTCCTGCATCCAGCTCTACAGCTCGGTGTGCTCAGAAGGGGGCATGTGTGATTTGCTTGAATTGCATATCATGTAACCCAGGAGGATGACATCACCAGGCCTTTCCGCTCTTTAGTCAAAGACAGGTCTGTTTATGTAAAGCATTGTGAGTAGCTGAAGGGTAAAGTTTTTGCCTCCCGGCACAAGGGTTCTAGGTTCAAATCCCTGCAGGAACCAAACCTGTGGTTTTTTTTTTTCTCTTTATCAATGCACAGACCTCATTGAGGTTTCTTTTTTAATTTATTTGCACTGTTTGACTGATTACTAAAGAGGACAGAGGACAGGAGTAGAGTGACAGCACCTGGGGTTTGAACACTCAGTAGCTGCCTGAGAGGAGAGGTGAGGTCTGAGCATGTGCGACCAGGACTGAGGAGCTCTCAGCCCTGGTCGTATCCCCTGGAGCCGAGCTGTAAACAATGGATCACTAAAGGAACAGCAAAAACAAAAACGGTGCAGAATTTTTAATAATAATGAATGGTGAAAATGTTTATTTCATTTGTAAGCTTCTCACGTCAATTTTACTTCGTGGCAAAACCCCTGTAACATGAAAATTCTAATAAATGGTAATTAAAAAAATAACACATTTGATCACAAACTTTAACAATTCTGACAGCCCATCTCTCAGTTCCACTCAGCCAGCACTTTTATACATGTGCCCCACTGTGTATGAGATTTGTAAAGGAGGCAAGAGCGCATTCCAAAAAGCTATTTCATGATAAAGCTAGCGTGTCTTTAATTCGTTGCCAGATCAAGGTTGATTAGTTTGTTATGTGGCTGCCTACAATGTGAAAGTGCTCAGAGAATCTTTAGCGGGTGCACGTAATGAGCCAGGAAGTTGGGAGGATGAGCATGAGAATAAGATTGTTGTGTATTGTTCGACGATAAGCTGCTTGGTATTGTCAGTACACCGCGCAAACCAGCCTGGCCTAGATTGATCATGGTTCAGTTAACATCACTGAATATCTAAAACCTCTGACTCAATTAATTCTCACCTGATTAGGATGAGACTGATATTCAAACTAAATCATCTCTCCAGTCAAGTAGAAATCAATATTTCTGATTTTACTTTTAAATCACCATTATAAATAATAAAACACCCACTGCTGCCTCTTCTGTATGGTGCAGAGAGGGCCCGGTTTTTTTTTTTATATTCTACTCTGCATGACTGATTAAAAGAATTATTCTAATTTGAGCAAGAGCATATAGAAGAACGAGACTAATTTAAATAGTGGTAGATGAAACAAAGTAATTAACTTCACACAAAGGTGGGGGGCACATTATATTTTGTTTAATACTTGCCCTTCCTAAGATGTTAGCAATCCAAGGACAAGCGCATTTCCTTGCTTTACTAAAACCCACAATAGACCCTAGTTTTACTGCACATAGGAAAATGTGAAAGAGCTGTTGGAGATAGTTTGTTGGAGTACACATGGAGTTCAAACCTGCTCAAGCATATGTGCCATATTTATGAAATATATGCCCGCTAGTTCCAGCAGGCTTTACCCTATGGCTCACCATTTTCAGTTTGAGTGGTCAGAAGTGCCAAAGTGCGCATGCAACTTTTTTTATGCAGGGCAGCCTAAGCTTGGTCAAAAAGCTAATGGGTACCAGAATAGAATCATTTAGGAGCGGCGAGATCTGTGAGACCATAGGACTCACTGCCATAAGATGTTAATCTTAAAACAAACTAAGTTCACTCCCCTTTATCCGACTATTGATTAAGGAATAAACCACGTTTGGTAATAGGCGCAGGTGCTCTTTCCATATAGTCTGATTTACTGAAAATAAAATATCCAACAACGCGTTTTGTATCAGTAATTGATACCGACGAAGTATTAATTACAGATACGAAACGCGTTGTCATATCTTTTATTTTCAATAAATCAGACTATATTTAATGAGCACCAGCGCCTATACCAAAACGTGGTTTATTCCTTAATCAATAGTCAGATTAAGGGGAGTATATTCACTCTGTTTTAAAGGGGTTTTACCACGATGTAATGTTGACGTGGGATCCTCCAAAATGGGTATTACAAAAAGTGAAGTCTGTGAGAGCTACAGCATTGCTCAATCCCCCTTAGTTTCCTGAACGTTTACATGAGACACGACCAGGACACTGACAGGAGCTGATCTGGCCGAGCTTGTGTGTTTGCACTTCTTATCTGATGACAGGGAACATGAAGGAGCTTGCAAGGGACTGCAGAGAAAAAGCAGTGAATGAGCCTGCGTCTTTTGTACAGAATCCACTGGTTGTAGTGTGTATTTGAGTAAACATTGCAGACGCTCCCTTCTTCCTCACTCTCTGCTCACCTCCCTTCCTCTCACCCCTGCAGCCTTTCGTGACTCAGCATGCTTTATCTTCTCTCATGAGCAGATAAGAGGTAAGGAACTCACTTCGTGGCAAAACACCTTTAAGATTGACAATTTCTCAACGCTATTTCCGCGTCCAAGCCAGCGGGAGATCCACAAGATGCAGCGGTCTTAGAGCGATCGCTATAGTTACCAAAGTTGCGGACTTTGACATGGATAGTTGTGCCTTCAAAAATATAGCACAACATATGAAGATGAGCTGAATGACTTTATATTAAATGGTCAGCATCTTCAAAGGTAATATATGAAGGAGCGCTGTGCTTTTTGTCTCCTTTCGGTCTTTCATATATGCCATAATATGTTGTGATGGTGGATTCATTAAACAAGTTTCAGATGAGATGAGCTTAGAGGCCTTTTTTGAAAAATATAATATTGCAGGATATGGATACTTAAATCTGGTAATGCGACTTTCTTCAAATGAATACATTCCGATTGCCATATTTGCATTCAGGAAGCATTTTTTTCCTTAGCATCTGCCTCCAAGAGGTTTTGCTTCTCTCCGGATTAACACAGTAGGGCTTTAGGTTGGATTTGATGGACCTGTGTCTTTTTTAAACCTTATCTACTACATTACTGTAATACCAGTATGGACCTAACAAGTTCTAAGCAGTCTCTTGACTAGATTCTTCTTCTTCCCAGTTATAAAGGCCTAACTGAATTGGCTGTTTCAGGAATGTGTTTTACTTGATTTCAACCAAAGTACTATGAACGACAACAACTATTACTACACCAACATAAAGTTGTCCCTAAAAAGTGTAAAGCCTCTCTTACTGTCAGATTGATTCAGGGGCTAATAGTCCTTTCTGCACTCTATATTCAGAGGCAGAAGAACAAGTGAAATCTTTTACGAAGTCTCTCCTATAATCCCCATAGCAGATTTTATAATACTCATCTTTAGTAGAGGCACGGGGCAATGTTATGTTAAACACCACTGTTTTGGTGTCGTCAATGCATTACTTATCTCACAGTAAGCCCGTTCTTCCGAGACTGTTTGTGGACAAGAAAGTCGTGTCCCATTCTCCTTTTTTCGAGTGCTTTCAGAGCATTTTTGGCCAAGCAGAAAACCCCCATACAATGTAAGCACTGTGGGAGATTATCCAGTGAAGTGTGCTCCTTGTGAAAGCCAAGCCTACCAATGAATGGCGTGTGAAACAAACCACACTGGTCAAAAGATTTATTGAATAACACCTACTTAGAAAAACTGGGAATTAACTTATGTGAGTGTCCATGTGATAGTCTACACGGCAATATAACAGTGCCACTTCTTGGCATAAGATATGAGACCTTATGGCACAAATGACTATAGCAGCAATAAAACAGAAAACTAATTAACTATGCATACAACGTAACTGTTAACATTTTAAAAAATTCTACGAATCCCTGAAATTCTAACCTTGTTTTTAAGGTTTTATTCTATGAATAGCAGCAAATATGGCGTCATTACACTTTTATTATATATGAAAAAATATAAAGTAGATCAATACAAAATGCAATATGTTGTTTATTTCCTAATATGACTTTAAGCAACAAGCATGGTTGGAAAACCGAAAACCTGTCAGCTTGCTGAAATGGATATTCATTAGGGCACTTTTACCTGAATAGGGAACATTTGGGCTTTCTGGTCTTTATGATAGCCCCAGCTGGTTATGGTAGAAGGTTAAGGCTTTACCACATTCTGTTCAATTCTGTATCCTAATTAGTCCAACGAATCTATAGCAGCGAGCACCAAGTGTCCATGCTCAAAAGAAACTAATTAATGCTAGCAAATTAGATCAACTCCAAAGATCCAACAGCCAAACTCTTAGTTAAATGCTCCTTGTTAATAGGAAGTGTAGCTGTCAATAACTGCTGTTGGTGGCTTTAATGAGGCCCGTTTCTTTCATTGAAAGTGATTTCATGTCTCTTTGTCCTTGTAAAAGCTGCTCCTTCCCCTTAAAAAAAAACACTGTACATAGTAATGGTGGTGCTAGCTCTCTCACTTAATTCTTCTGATAAGCCGGGTTGAGATGACATTGAAAATAAAATGGAATAAAAGTTCACTCCTAAATTATATTTTACATGCTGCACTGAAAGCGCTGGATTGAACCTGCCTGCTCCTTGCAGAGAGATATGCACATTTAGAAATGGCATTTGTTTTCTTTGCATTGTATCATTTGCATCTAATCATTTAGAAAAATATCTTGAAATATTTAATTATTCTATATGTAAAGTACAGAATATCTATTTATTTTCTAATAACCACTGGGCAGCCCTTCAGCAGATTGATGGCCTATTGTTCAACAATTCTATGCTCGAAAATTCTAATTTGATTGCTATGTATTGAGCTTTTCCTCTTGTATATGAGTAGCTAGGTAATAGCCAATTTTAGCAATTTAGCAATTTTAGTAAATTTTAGCTATTTTGTCACAAAAATCACAAAGGCTTTACATAAAGGAATAGTCCCATATGTGGTCAAACACAGTCATATAAGTAAACAATAGATAGCTAACGTAGGAATTAATTATGAGAAGTGAATGGCTATGAGTGTCATTGTTCCCAAAAATTTTGTTTTAGGGCTACAGATCATCAGCAGATCCTCCCAAAATCAGCGGAAAAAGTCAACATCTATAGAATACAGTATTGCCAGCGTAACTCCCCTACTATGGTGATTGCTTTGTCTAACACAACTGCATTGTCCATTTACAGAAAATAGACCAAATCTGATTTAACTACAGAATGATTGTTAGGCTATGTTCACACGGCAGTAATTGCGGGACGTATTTCACCCCGCAATTACGCCGTGTGTACGGGGGCGGGGGGCCCGCAGCCCACCAGCCCCATAGACATTCATTATTCTCGGCGCGTTAACGCCATAAATAATTGACATGCCACTTATCTCCCCGCTTAGCGTATTGTCCGAGCGGGGAGAGGAGACATAATCCATAGCTCTCTATGAGAACTGTGGATTACCATAATGACTGGGACGTTTTTCGCCCCGTACTTCGTGCAGTACGGCGCGAAATACGGGCCGAGATACGTCCCATTTTAAGCCATGTGAACACAGCCTTAGAGTGGCAAAGTAGCCTACTTTGTTATGACAAAGAAGATCTAATATAGTATTTTTTTAATTTATTTTATTTTTTCCACAATAAAACAAGTTATTTTGATGAAGTTTCCCTTGTACTTCTATAACTTAAAGAGGGATTTTCCTTAAAGGGGTTGTCTCACTACAAGGATTGCTTTTTATGTTAGATCTTGCAAAAACAAGTCACTTTGCAATAAATGTTCATTAACAGTGTCCTACCTATTCTGAGGTTTTCCCCTCTTGTAGGGCTGCAACAGCACCTCAGATTGCTATAGCTACAGACCTGTTTGATCTATCCCTGATGGGCTGCCAGCACTGGTTGCTATAGCTACAGACCTGGCTTCTGCTGCAGCATAGTGAAGCCAGCAAACACGCCCCTGAATTCAAGGTAAAACCAAGAAAACAGGATTGAAGTAAGATGAATCAATGTAGTAAGACAACCCCTTTAAAGCAGATTGCTCGAATACACCTATGTCAAAGGGGAGTTCCGCAACTTCAAAATGCTCGTTCATCTTTCAAGGCATGACAAAAAATAGAGGCCGAGAAGCATATTTACCTCCTGGCTGCTCTTATTCTGCCACCATGGCCGTCTTGGTGAACCCGGCAATAGATGTATGATCATCCTTCGCGTGACAGGTGTAGCCATTCACAGTCAGCAGGAGCCGCATGCATGTGAACATCGTGTATTGTGAATTGGCTGCACCGGTCACGTGAATGATTAACACTCACAGCTACAGCCGGGATCACTGGGACGGCCACGGGGACAGATCAAGAGCATCCGGAGGTAAGAAGGATTCCGGTCTTCTATTTTTCATCATGCACGACTATTATGAACTGTTGGAACATCCTTTTAAAAACACGCCCCGAAACTTCTTCATGCAGAAAGGAGAGGTGGCTGCGTATGCGTGGCATTATCCATTCTGTTCTATAAAAGTTGGGAGTACAGCGGAACACACTTGCTTGAATGTACTTATAATTTCCTTAGGACTGTGTGTTCGGCTCAAATCATAGGTTTCATAAAAGAGAAAAAGGATGCCACATATGCATGGCCACCTCTCCATTTTGCATGGAGAAGTTTTGGGGCTGGTATTTCTCACAGTCGGTAGATTCTGCTGGTTCAGGCACACCCATTGCAAACAGCCATACAAAATAACCAAATATTAGAAGTATAAGGCTATGGGATGTTCAAACAAAATTTTTTTATGTTTATTTTAGGGCGTATTTCGCCCTGAAAATGCCCCTTAATGATCAAAAACGGATTTTACGTAAGATTACATAGTTACATAGTTTGTAAGGCCGAAAAGAAGACATATGTCCTTGCAGTTCAGCTTATTGTGCTAAAGTGTGATGATCCAGAGGAAGGCAAAAACCCCCATGAGGTAGAAGTCAATTGTCCTCATTTTAGGGAAAAAATTTCTTACCGACTACTATAAATCCCTGGAACAACACCCCTTCTCCAGAATCCCAGTCACTAGAACTTGTTATATTATTACACTCTAGAAATGCATCCAGACCCTTTTTGAAGTCTGGTAGTGAATTCACCATTACAAGTTCCTATGGCAGAGAATTCCACAGTCTCACCGCTCTTACAGTAAAGAATCCCTTTCTATTTTTACATAGATTCTTTCTTTCCTCAAGACGTAGAGGATACCCCCTTGTTCCTAAGAGAGATCTCTATATTGACCTTTGATGTATTTAAACATATTTATTATGTCCCCCTGAAGCCGTATTTTTACTAAACTAAATAACCCTAATCGTGCAAATGTTTCTGGGTATTGCAGTCCACCGAGTCCTTTAATTATTTTTGTTGCTGCCTTTGACCCTGTCCAAGCTCTACAATGTCTTTCCTGTGCACTGGTGCCCAAAATTGTATACAATATTCCATGTGTGGTCTAACCAGTGACTTGTATAATGGGAGAGTAATGTTCTCATCATGTGCATCTATGCCGCTTTTAATACACAGAAAAAAATGAGTCAGTGTGACGTCCCCTAGGAGATCCTCCTGATGAACCCCATAATATGGAGGGGGGAAACGCGTCGAGGATAAGGTTTGATGTAATCTGAAATGATGTTGGATAAATTATCTATGTTCCCTACACACGATATATATAGACATTTACCCTATAATTGAAAGAAAAATTGCAGTGTTCAATCAGTGGACTGTGAGCCTTGAGTACTTATATGGGACTCTACAGAAATATCGATAACTGTGTTTGGATTTTGAATTGATATATCTTTAAACACTGTACAGAAATATATATATGTAAAATGTTCTGGTGGTTGATAGGGACACAAAGTGATTTAATAGGGTGAGCCTACAAAGACTAGGCCGTCCTATTTGAGGATAAGTGTAGGGAAAATAGATAGGGACAGTGTGTATTTGTATATAAATATTGATTGAGATAGACTTGAGATACGTAATCATATTTTTTATGGGTATATATTAAAAGTTATATTTTAGAGTTTGGATTTGTATAGGATTTTTTCAGTGACTCGCTTTTAATACACCCCATAATCCTATTTGCCTTGGCAGCTGTTGCCTGACACTGGCTGCTACAATTAAGTTTACTGTCCATCAGGATTCCTGAGTCCTTCTCCATGTCACTTTTTACCAGCGTTTTTCCATTTAACATGTAGTCATGTAATGGATTTTTCCTCCCCATGTGCATAACCTTGCATTTATCTGTGTTAAACCTAATCTGTCATTTCTATGCCCAGGCCTCCAACTTATCCAGATCCCTTTGTAATAACACATTATCCTCTATTGTGCTGATTACTTTACAGAGCTTAGTATCATCTGCAAAGATCGATAATCTACTGTGCCATTCATGTTTAAGATCATTAATTATAATATTAAAGAGTATATGGCCAAATACTGACCCCTGTGGTACCCCAATAGTAACAGGGATCCAGTCTGAGTATGTACCGTTAATCACCACCCTTTGTTTTCTAACACTGAGCCAGTTATTTACCCACTTGCACACATTTTCCCCCAGTCCAAGCATTCTTATTTTACTTACCAATCCTTTATGTGGCACCGTATCAAATGCTTTAGAAAAATCTAAATATATGAAATCCAGTGCCTCACCCCGATCCAGTCTAGAACTAACTTCCTCATAGAAGCTGATGAGATTAGTTTGACAGGAACTATCCTTCATAAACCCATGCTGGAACGGCATTATACATTTATTTTCAGTGAGATACTCCAGTATAGCATCTCTTAGAAAACCTTCAAACATTTTAGCTACAACAGAGGTTAAACTTACCGGCCTATGGTAAGTGCCTTGTCAATTCTTGAGGCGTTTTACTCAAGTAAAATCCCCATAGGAAACAATGGGGAACAGTTTTTAGCCAAGGAAACGCAGACTGTGGAGCGTATTGTGAGGTGTTTCCACGCTGAGAATCCGCTCAGCTCAACACATTATATATATAAATATATATAAATAATATTAAATAAAACCGTGCAGGGAAAAACACTCTAAATAGGCCTAAAAAAATGCTCCTAACACCTGGTGAGGTAATTTTCTCTTCATAAACCCTCTAAAAATGCAAATAAAGGCAGTTCCAAGGTTACAAACGGGATAGGGAGTGTATGTTTGTTCTTAACTTGAATTTGTATAGAAGTCAGAACAGGTATACTTATTAAATGTAATTCCAGCACAAAAGGGTTTTTTGGTAGTTTCAGATAGTGCAGGGAAGGGTTTTACCTTGATAACAAGATTTTCACCTGATGTGCTGCTGTGGCATGCTGGAACTTGTCGTTCCACAGCTACTATCTGCTGTGGAACATGGAACTACAAGTGCCAGCATTCCCCATAAGTCTCTGTTTGTAACTAGGGGACAGATGTAAGTAGGAACGGTGTAAGTCGGAGACTGCTTGTACTCGTCAGAAATAGAAAGAGTAAATTTACTGAACATACCCTAACAAATAATTGTGATGAGATCAGTAACTGTCATAACACTGGCCTGAATAGTGTTCTGAGCTCAACCTCATGGAACAGCTTTAGAATGAATTACAAAATTGACTTCTGGAAATTATTAATCATTAAACACCAATGCTTGACCCCTATAGAGCTGATTGGAGAGGTATTGTTGAAGGCATGTTCCAAAATGTAAAGGAAAGCTTTTTAAGAAGAGTGATGGTTTTTACAGCAGTAAATAGGGAACAATTTCATATCAGTGTCTTTGAATAAGATCTGCAAAAACTTTTGAGTGTCCATGTTTTGGCCATAAAGAGTACATCCTAGATATATTCTAGCAATGTATCAAACTAACATTTTAATTTTTGAAATCTTTCCTTATAACACGAGTCTAAACATAAGAAAATATTTTTATTTTTTTTTCAAAAAGAATGCAGACGTGAATTACTTTTTGAATCCTGAAATAAAAAAATAAAAAAAACATAATTCAAAGCCATACTGTAGGTATAGTCAAATCACACTGGTACCTTAGAAGTATATAATGATAGAAGGATGCCTTAGGTCCTATAAAATGCTCCTTACAAACTGATTTAATCAGACAAAACCTAACCTATGCGCTTAGGTTCCAAGACTGCCAAGTATCTCACACTTCTCTTGTGGTTACACCACGTCTCGTAATAGGCCATAACTATTCCACAAGTTATTTCTATCAAGTGTCATTTTAATTTGCCCTTGGGCAAGTATAACGCACAGAGTAGTGTTGGAAAAGGGCTCCGATCTTCACATGTGACTCTTCACATGTCACTTGGAAATGTCCTATTCTTAAGCCACTGCAACCCTTGAGGGACACAATGGCCCCTGTTGGTGAAGTATTGTTGAACAAGTGCATGTTACTGAAACCATGGTTGACACTGGCCAGGCTTTGCAGAAGGGAGGCCTGAAGTTATGTTGTGGCCAATCATTTTTACTAAATATCACTGTGTGCCCAGAGGAGGAGAGGGAGGTATGAGAAAACCTAGGTGGTGTAAACCAACTGTTTCTACTATTCATTTAATTATTTATATTTTACTAATCAATTCACTTTTAACCATTACTTTAGCCTTTTATTATTAGTGTTATTTAACATACTTTACTAAATGGAACTAAAAGTAATATTTAATAATTATAGTGATGAAAACAGCAATACAATATTTCTTAAAAACTTAAAGGGGTTTTGTCAATATGTAGTTTCACAGACCCACAGTCCGCTTTAGACTCACACTTCCAGGGAAGGCTGTGGGTGGGTCTATAGCAGTGACTGACATATCAGCTGTGCTGTTCCTAGCATTCCTGTTACACCGATATGAGTGCAAGAGATTTATAAAGTATATTACACAAGGCTGCAGAGCTTTAAAGAATAAAAGCTTTTCATTTAAAGTCCATTGCTAGAGTCTCTGCAGGGAGTGGCTTACGGCCGTCTTCATCTCCAAACCAAAGCAAAATCTAATAACAATGTATTTGGTAATAGTCTTCATTTACCATTTCCTTACATGTTAAAAGCTAATCACTGTAGTGAGAAAACCCATTTAAGGAATGTTCTGGACTTTCTATGAATCAGTATAAAAAGTATGATGACTATACTGTGTTAAGTCAGCATTAAAGCAATTACAAATAATAACCAGCAGCACACTATATTAGAATACATGAAAAAAAACGTTCCTGCTTTAAAAAAACATGAAAGTTTTTTGAGGTTCTTAGTTCACACTTTTGAACAAAACTGCTTAAGCCCACCTTCGAACTTCTACGAGATCTCAATGCAGGTGGGTCCTACACTAGGACCCACCTGCATTGTGGTTTTGCCATCACACAGGTCGCGGCAGCTCTGTGCTGGCTGGAAGTAAAAAGCTTGATTGATCTGAAGTAATCTTCAATAATTAGGGCTTTTGTTTCAGGTATCAGATTAAAAAAATCTCCTGATAGCAGTTCTGGAGAGCTTCTGATCTATCAATCTAATTAGCAGAATGAAAACACAGAGTTGAATACATCAAGGAGCTGTATGCAAATTACAGTCAGTCTGACCAGGAAGTGACAGAGTACTTCATTAATGCATCCTATGAAACTCTGTAGGGAGACAAACCCTTTAAAGCAATTGTCTGGATTTCATGGAAGGTCTCATGCCTTTCAGCATAAACAGAAAATGTATTTTATAAAACACTGCGTTCCTATAGTACTAATGCAAAGATATCAAAAAAGGGCACTATGTATCAGCATGGACCTTCGTTTATTAAACATGAACACACAAACCTGATACACTCCTGTTAAGGCTTGGACTGATTTTATTTGAAAGTCCAGCTGAGGTATGGAGGTATGGAGTCTTATAAGCAATGCTCCATGGGAAAAATATGCAAATTAGCTCTCCTTCGGTAAAATGAAACCCGTCTCTGTAGTGCCACCTATTGAAACTAACTACACTGCGAGTCATTGTCCAACCTTATATCAAGCGTAGCAACCTGACAATGGTTATTAGCCAAGCCAGACACCCCTTTGTAGACATCTGTTTTGGGTACTTTTTCCCCAATACATACAGAGCAGGAAGATGAGATGCCTTTGACACAGCAGTGGGGGGTACTGATTCTTATTTATGAAATCCAGCTGAGACATGGAGTCTTACAATCACTGATTTCCCAGGACAGGATACTAATCCATCACTTGTGTTATATAAACAACTTATGCTATAAAGCTTCTTCTATAGATTCCTGCATCTAAAAGGTAAAACTTCACAAAGAAACACTATTCGCCTTCTCTTACCGTAAGAGGTTCAATAAATTAATGACAATGAACCATATTTACTAATCAGATTTACTAACTACTTTTTCTGTAATTGCATTTCATTTATCTGGTGGAGATTTGCTGAGAATCTGTGTCTAATATACACAGCTCAAAAAAATAAAAGGAACACTGAGACAACACAATGTAACTCCAAGTCAATCACACTTCTATGAAATCAATCTGTCCAGTTATGAATCAACTCTCATTGTGAATCAATTTCTTCTGTTGTAGTGCAAATGGAACAGACAACAAGTAGAAATGATAGGCAATTAGCAAGACAACCCCAATAAAGGAATGGTTCTGCAGGTGGTGACCAAAGACCATTTCTCTGTTCTCATACTTTTTGGCTTTTGTGTTAGTCACTTTTGTATTTTGTCATTGCTCTCACCTCTAGAGGTAGCATGAAACGGTATCTACAACCCACAGAAATTGCTCATCCAGGATGGCACTTCAATGTGAGCTGTGGCAAGAAGGTGGCCAGTATACCAGGAGACATGGAGGGGGGCCACTGGAGGACAACAACCCAGTGGCAGGACCGCTACCTCCTCCTTCGTGTAAGGAGGAACAGGAGAGTCAGTGCCAGAGCACTGCAAAATGACCTCCAGCAGGCCACTAATATCCATGGGGCTGCTAAGAGGGCCCGATGTCCACAAGTTGGACACACCGTGCAGGGCGATTGGCATTTTCGAGAGAACACCAAGATTGGCCGATTGGACAAATGAGAGCAGGTACAGATGAGAGCAGGTACACGCTGAGCACATTTGACAGATGTAAGTCTGGAGACGCCGTTGAGAACGTTCTGCTGCCAGCAACATCCTCCAGCATGACCGGTTTGACAGATCAGTAACGGTGTCGAGAGGCATTACTTTGTAGGGCCACACAGCACTCCATGTGTTAGCCAGAGGTACCCTAACTGCCATTAGGCACCAGGATGAGACCCTCAGACATTGCGAGACCATATGTAGGTGCAGTGGTCCTTGGGTTCCTTCCGATGCATAACAATCCTAAGCCTCATGTGGCTGAAGTGTGTCAGCAGTTCCTGCATGATGAGGGCATTGATGCTATGGAGTGGCCTGCCCGTTCCCCAGACCTGAATCTAACACACCTGGGACATCATATTTCGTTCCCTCCACCAATGCCATTTTGCACCACAGACTGTCCAGGAGTTGACTAATGTTTTATTTCAGGTCTGGGCGGAGATTCCTCAGGAGAACGTCCGACGCCTCATCAGGAGTATGCCGAGGTGTTGTAGGGAGGTCTTTCAGGCACCTGAAGGCCACACACACTACTGAGCCTCATTTCCTTGAGGCATTTCCACTGAAGTTGGATCAGCCTGAAATTTGATTTTCCACTTGGATTTTGAATATCATTCCAAATCCATGGGATATTATTTTTGATTTTCATTGATCATGTTTATGTTTTATTGTTCTCAACACATTGCACTATGTAATGAAAAAAGAATTGCAACTGAAATACTTCATTCATTGAGATCTAGGATGTGATATTTTGGTGTTCCCTTAACACATTTGTTCAGGGAAAGCACTAAAAAGCATATTTTAATTTCAGAAAATTTCAATCAAACTGGACAATTATGAATGTGACCCTAAAATTTTAAGTTACAGCCTTTTTTTTTAATAAATTGCTTGCACTACTTACAATATGTTGTGAGTTTTTCATGACTTATCCATTAGGCTTAAAAAGGATTGTCACTAGGGCGCCCCTGACTATACTGATGTCAATGGAAGCATTTCAACCACAGTTTCAAATGAAAAGGTTTTGAGGTCTGTTCTCAAGAAAGGTTGGATCCGCACATATCACAAGTTGATGGCTTATCCTACTGACATGGTATCAAAGTGTATGGTGGGAATACACCTTTAAAAGGGTTGTCCACTGTATTTTTTTACCATACTGCTGCCCATTTAAAAAAAAAAAAAAAAAATGGTTTTACTCACCTCTCCCCTCACCTCGGATCCAGTGCTCTGCGTCATTGCTCTCACCGGTCTTGCTTCTTCCAAATGTGGACATCATTACTGCATGCCACTGCCTGATGTCACCATTCTGAAGTGAGATGTCTGAATGGTAAAGTCAGGCAGTGGCATGTGGAGGTGGCCAAAAAGAAAAAGGGGACTTACGGAGAGTGGGCACAGAGTGGTGCTGGATTGGAGGTGAGTGGGCGGAATTTGTTTGGCTATATTTTGCTTTTTCAGGTTTCTGGTCTCGTTTTGAAGATAGATGCAGGTCCTAGGTAATAATGGCATACACTAGCAATATGCCATCAATGTCTGTAATGAGACAATCCCTTTAAACAAAGGGGAAAAACATTTGCAACTCTTTAATGGTTTGGACTCGCTGGTGGTTCTATCTTATACATACACAAGTGTATAAGCAGCCCTACAGAGATGACTGGGTTCCAGAGCTTGGAAGATGCAATCATTTTGCTCTCTTTTTAGCACTGGGGCAGCAAAGCTTGGGCTGTCAATTAAAGGGGCACTACCATTAAAAACATTTTTTCACATATTGACAAGCAATATGCGATTATTACACATATATTAGTGCATCTCAAAAAATTAGAATATCATTGAAAATTGGGTTCTTTTAAAATCTCTATTTGTTATAGGACTCACAAATGTATTTACATTAAACCTTGTAATTCACACTGTAATGAGTCTATACAATATATGGATTTCTCTATTTGACTTCCAATTATTGATATCAATTATCTCTTCAGTGATATTCAAATTTTTTGAGATGCACCAGTTAATAATATATATATATATATATATATATATATATATATATATTATATATATATATATATATATATATATATATTAATATATATATATAAAATTATTTTTTAAGTGGGTGGCTGTTTTTTCTTAAATAATTCTTTAAAATATACCTATGTATGTGACTTCCTCTCTGACTTCCCTTCTGTTAGGTCTGATAACATGGCAGCGAGGACTGCTCTTAGATTCTTTTCTAGGCTATCACCGAAGAGTTGTGTTATCAGCATGGTCTGATATGTTTGGAGAAAGATGGAAACCTCCCCCACTGCAGAAACCCATTATCCTTTCATGTACTGCTCATCACAGCTCTGTTAATGTAGTCTAATCATTATCTATGCCTGTCCAGAGAACAATACAACAATCATTATGGACCACATGTATGAACCTGTTTAGGTCTAATACCCACTTTTTTGCCCACAGGTTATTATGGGCAAAAGAGTGAGTTTTAGACCCAGTTTCATACATGTAGCCCTATCTCTATTTACAATGAAGCTACATGCAGAAAAGCACCAGTTGCAGTAAAATGAAGTAGTTTGCCCTGCCATTTTGGAGTTTTATGTCTTTATTACCACAGATCGAAAATAACAAGATTGTATATGTAATTTTTTTGCATAGGATTGCTGAAATAAAAAATAAAAAAATACCGACATAAATTCTAGAAACAATTGTTTTCCAGCAAGGAAGGCTAATCTCACCTTCTACTTGTTCGGCGCACCGCAGCCTGGCTTTCTCTCTCATCAATTTAGGAATGAGGACATCTTTCTCTACATGTCGAAGATCATGTTCCTCTGCAAGATAATGAGACTTAATTTTAAGAAAACATAACCACATTAACTTGAAACAACATATGCTCATCGAAAGAGGATGTGCCAGTGAATAAATATAGGTTTTTGAGAAGTCGGTAAAAAGCAACAAAAGAAAACTGGAAATAAAACAAAGATTATACACACATACATATACACACACATACATATACACACAAACACACACACATATATCTATCTATATATCTGCAGTTGAAACCAGAAGTTTACATATACTATGTACAAAGACACATATGCCTGTTTTTCTGACATGAAAGCAGACTAAACCTTACCCGTTTTAGGTCAATTAGGATTACCAACATTATTTATAGTATATTTGCCAAATGCCAGAGAATTTATGAAGGCATTTTTATTACTTTCCGCAAAGTCAAAAGTTTACATACATTTCATTAGTATTTGGAAGCATTGCCCTTAAACTGTATGAATTGGGTCAAACGTTTTGGATATCCTTCCACAAGCTTCTCACAATAGTTGGTAAGAATTTTGGCTCATTCCCTCCTGAACAGAAGACCCTTTTGGGGTGAAACTGAGCATTGTTTGTAGTCGCCTTGCTACAGGGACACCTGCCCGCTTCTTCTCGCATTGGGGCCATGATTTTTTGATATTAGGTATTAAAGGATCAGTAGCTTTGGGGTATTGGGGTCATGGAACCAATAACAGATAAGTCTTGGGGTTTATTCCTTAAAGGGGTTGGGGTTTTCCCACTCACTACATTGATTCACTCCCCTCAAAATTCCCTTTTTCTCTGGTTTCACTTTGAATTCAGGGGTGTGTTTTTACTGGCTTCCACTAGGCTGCAGTAGAAGCCAGGTCTGTAGCTATAGCAACCAGTGCTTGCAGCCTATCAGGAGAGATCCAACAGGTCTGTAGCTATAGCGACCTGAGGAGCTGATGCAGCCCAATCAAGAGGGGATATCTCAGAATAGGTAGGTCTCTGTTAATGGACACAAATTTCAAATTGACTTGTTTTTGCAAGATCTTTAACATCAAAATCAATCATTGTAGCGAGACAACCCTTGTAAGATACTTTGTAACCAATTTGGCAGTATGCTTCGGGTCATCGTCCGTTTGGAAGACCCATTTCCGCCCAAGCTGTGGCTTTTTTTTTTTTTTTTTCTCTATACTTTAGGTATGCA
This sequence comes from Phyllomedusa bahiana, assembly GCA_025379985.1. NCBI lineage: Eukaryota > Metazoa > Chordata > Amphibia > Anura > Hylidae > Phyllomedusa > Phyllomedusa bahiana. The sequence continues at coordinate 119,616 of JAODAL010002817.1, forward strand.
TCAGTATTTAAAAATTTTTTTATCACAGTTTACTGATCCTAAGTTACAGTGTGCACCATTGTCCAAAGATGTTGGCACAGGAACAGCTTGCTATCAGACACTTTGCAGGGCAGGTTCACATGCTATGGATTTTTCTTGGGTCAAAATCCATGTGTGTAACATTGAAATTTGATATATTTATTGTGGCTTCCCCCCACTGCTACATGGAAAAGGATGAAATCCACAATGAAAATCCACAACAGAAATTCAAATGTTCCGGATTTTAAAATTTGCCTGGTAGGTCAACTTTTGCCTGGCAGGAAACATTTGCCCAGCATGTGACCATACCCTTTCAATCAGATCACTTCTAGACGTAAACTGTAAATTGGTGGTCAAAGGTGAACATACACTTTAAAACCTTTTTCCTTTTGCAAAACCACTCTTTTGTAATCTGATAATAAAGTATGTTATACTGATGTGAATCTTCCACTCAGTCCCCACTTTCTGAATGTATTGATGCTTTCTCCACGGCTGTCAATGACTTCCTGTATCAGTGACCACATTGTATACACATCCTATAGACAAACACGACTGTGGTCAACAGTGACTTAGGATATGCTAACATGAAAATAATTGCAGGGCGTACTCTGGGGCATAATTGCACTGCAATGCACCTGAAGTATGCCCCGCAAATATGGTAAAATCATAGCACTCATTGAGTACGCGCCAGTAAAAAGAAGGGACATATCACTTTTTTTGGGCACTTACGTGCAGGGAAATTTAAAGTGAATAAGAGGCCAGGCTGTAGCACTGTTGAAAGTACTCGCTGGCCATCGCATACTTTCAACAGCAGACATATCGAGGCGACCACTTGTCATTGCAAAAGCTGGAATTAAAATAGACAAATCACCAGGTCCTGATGGTTTACACCCCCGTGTCCTAAGTAGATAGGCCCCTATTCTTAATATTTATGGACTGCATAGTAATGGGGTGTGTCCCAAAGGATTGGCGCATAGCAAATGTGGTGCCAATATCCAAAAAGGGGTCAAAAAGTGCTCCTGGAAACTAAAGGCTGGTAAGTTTAACCTCTGTTGTGGGTAAAATGTTTGAAGGTTTTCTAAGAGATGCTATCCTGGACTATCTCACTGAAAATAAATGTATAGTTAAGCTCCAGCATGGGTTTATGAAGAATCGGTCCTGTCAAATTAAACTTATCAGCTTCTATGAGGGGGTTATTTTTAGACTGAATTGTGGTGAGGCATTGGATGTTGTAGGTCTAGATTTTTCTAAACCATTTGATAGGGTGCCACATAAAATATTGGTGATTAAAATGAGAATGCTTGGACTGGGAGAAAATGTTTGCAAGTGGGTAAGTAACTGGCTCACTGATAGAAAACAAAGGGTGGTGATTAATGGTACATACTCAGACTGGATCCCTGTTACTAGTGGGGTACCACAAGGGTCAGTATTGGGCCCTATCCTCTTTATTATATTCATTAACGATCTTACACATGGATTGCACAGTAGAATATCAATCTTTGCAGAAGATACTAAGCTCTGTAAAGTAATCCAAACAATGGAGGACAATGTTTTAAAACAAAGATATCTGGATAGGTTGGAGGCCTGGGCAAAGAAATGGCAGATGAGGTTTAACACAGATAAATGCAAGGTTATGCACAAAGGAAAGAAAAATCCATTCCATGATTACTTGTTAAATGGGGAAACTCTGGCGAAAAGTGACATGGAGAAGGATTTGGGAATCCTGGTGGACAGTAAACTTAACTGTAGCAGCCAGTGTCAGGCAGCAGCTGCCAAGGCAAACAGGATTATGGGGTGTATCAAAAGGGGCATAGATGCACATGATGAGAACATTATTCTCCCATTATACAAGTCACTGGTCAGACCACACATGGAATATTGTGTACAGTTTTGGGCACCAGTGCACAGGAAAGACATTGTAGAGCTTGAACAGGTACAAAGGCGGGAAACAAAAATAATAAAAGGACTGGGTGGACTGCAGTACCCAGAAAGATTAGCAAGATTAGGGTTATTTAGTTTAGAGAAAAGACGGCTTCGGGGGGACATAATAAATATTTTTAAATATGTTAAGGGTCAATATAGAGATCTCTCCCAAGATCTATTGCTATCCAGGACTGTATCCAGAACAAAGGGGCATCCTCTACATTTAGAGAAAAGAAGGTTTCTACATAAACATAGAAAGTGATTCTTTATTGTAAGAGCAGTGAGACTGTGGAACTCTCTGCCAGAGGAAATTGTCTTGGTGAATTCAGTAGTAGAGTTCAAAAAGGGTCTGGATGTATTTCTAGAGTGTAACAATATAACAAGTTATAGTGACTAGGATTATGGAGAAGGGGTGTTGTTCCAGGGATTTATTCCGATTGCCAGATTGGAGTCAGGAAGGAATTTTTTTCCTAAAATGAGGACATTTGGCTTCTATCTCAGGGGGTTGTTGCTTCCTCTGGATCAACACTATAGCACAATAGGCTGAACTTGATGGACGTCTGTCTTTTTTTTACCTCAAACTATGTAACTATGGAAGAACAGGAAGAAAAAGGCTCAAATAAGAGTACTGCCAATTCTACACGTTACGAGAGTCAGCTGGCATGTAATCCAGCACCAAGAGAACAAAATGACAATTTTAAGAAGTTTTAGGATATGTTGAATCAATGGATTTTAATGGGAATTTAATGCGGATTTTGCACCGAAAGTCTCAGTAAATCCTCGTACAGTCCAACGGCCATTCATTTAGTGAAATATAGGGCAGATTTTCCACACTACAAACTCAAAACCTGTTGGGCCAAAAAAGAAGAATGAAAATGTTAATTCTTTTGAGTAGATCCACATTGAATCCTGCTTGGTAAGAAGGGACGCGGGTTAGCCCCATTGCAATAGGGTTAACCCGCAACCTACCGAAACAAAAAACACCTCTGTTAAGAGGTTTTTTCCGTCCAACATGTCAATGTTACACTTGCATTTTTTGGGAGTGCTTTTTTTATTCAAACAGTTACACGTGTTTTTTTTCCATGTGTTTTTAATCGGTAGAGAAGCCTATGGGAAAATTCCACTCCAAGATGATGTTCCATTTTTTGAAAAGACGATAAGGACTCCAAAAAAAACCACAACAAAAGTGAAGAAAAATGCCAACCAAAAAGAAAAAAAAAAAATCAAACAGGCTTTGTTTATAGTGTGTTTAACGCCTAAGTTTTTTTTCTCCTCGCCTTCCCAGAGCCATAACATTTTAATTTTTTCCATCTAGTCATATGAGGGCATTTATTTAGTGGGACAAGATATACTTTCTAATTGTTTCATTCACTGTACCACAGATTATACTGGGAAACTCCCCCTAAACGTGGGGCGAAATGTGAAAAAAACTTTATGCGTCAGGTTTGCTTTTACAGCGTACATTCTTCAGTATAAATCACGTGTTATCTGTATTTGTATTCTGCAATACCAAACATGTAGGGTTTTGGTTATAGTACTGTAAAAAAAATAAATAAATAAATAAATATTTTCTATTTACTTTAATTTGCACTGCAGCGCCATTTTCTGCGACCTATAACTTTTTTGTACTTCCACTTATGCCCTGAAGTGAGTTAAGGTGCATTTTTTGCAGGCTGAAGTGTGTTTGTTATTGGTACCATTTTGGGATACATACAACTTTGTTGATCCCTTTTATCCCAATTTTTAGGGGGTGTGAAATGACCAACAACCAAATAAACAACTTAATTTTGGCATTAGGAATTGTTTTTCTTCTTTGGTGTTCAGTGTACAGAATAGATGTTATATTTTAACCCCTTAGGCCGAACGCCTAAAAAATAATGACCTGCACATTTGTTTTTAGTTTTTGCCTTCTTGCATTTCAACAATCATAACTTTTTTATTTTTTCAATGACGCAGTTGTATGAGGCCTTGTTTTATTTGGACAAGTTGTACTTTTGGGGGAATAGTTTAAGTTCACTTTTAATTTATTGCAGAATTTTTTTTCAAAATTTTTAATTTTTTCTTTTTACACCATTCACATTTCACACTTAACTTGTCAGATTAATTCTACAGGTTATTACGGTCATGTGTAGGGTTTTTTTTGTGTGTAATATATGTACAATTTTTTATTAAATATTATTTTTATTTTATTTTTTTCTACACTTTGTTTTAAACTTTTTTTTTTAAATCCCATGAAGGGATAACTATTTTACTTTCTGAGTAAAAAGCATATCTTATAAGTGAAACTACTGCTGACCTTGTCCACATACAGTTTGCTCTGTAAACACAGTGATAGAGGGAAAGCTGTCAATCACTGTATGTGGGAGGGGTAAGCAGCACTTCCACTGTCTTTTAAAGAGTCTTAGCAGGATTTTCTCTACTTTTTACTCAAATACCATGACCCAAAACATAGAAAATCACAGAGCTCAGCTTACCTCCCTCTATCACATCTTGCTGTGAGATAGGGTTGCAGGTCCACTTTAATGCCGCCAGCAGGGCTGTGGAGTTGGCAAGCCAAACCCCCGACTGACTCCTCAATTTCCCAAACCTCCGACTCCTGACTCCCTCATACTTGGCGCATGTTTAAGTGATAACTTTACTGTAGTAAAACTATAACATCTGGCTGTTTATCACCTTATGATACAATAATCAAGCTATTTAGGTAGAACCGACACTGACAAGCAAAAGGGTAACAATGTTGTGAGCTTGTGACTTTCAGGCTCCATATCTCACCATCCACTACAGCTTTGTACCTGCGGCTACTGTTATTTTATATACAAATCATCTTACCTATCTTATACACAAATTTGACTTGCAAATATTTACCATCTGCTCAATTCTGCAGATTCTTGTCATATAACTTGCTACTGTTTTGCTTCTAAAAATCAAATGTTAATTTTTATTATTTTGTTAGTGTGTGGTAAATCCACCTTTTGACTCTCAAGACTGTCTGAATCCGATTCAAGCATGTCTTGATTAAAATCTGATACCAGGTCTCTTCTACACGTTCTCAATGTTGGTGCAGACTGGACTTGTATACAAATACAGCTTTTTCTTCAACTCTACCCACAATTGGGTTGACGTCTGGGGACTGTGGAGACCAATACAGCAACTCTACTTCATTGTCATTGAACCATTCCTTCTCCAACCTTGACATATGCTTCGGGTCGTTGTCCTGCTGGAACACTATGTTGTCTTTTTTATACCCATAGTACTCAGGTATAGGAAGTAACTCATGTTGTAGGATACTCACATATAGCTCAGCATTGAAGTCACAATCGATCCTGGTTAACATCTTTGGCTGTGAAACAACCCCATATCCTCAGGCTTCCTCCACTGAACCTGACAGTTACTTCAATTTCTTGACCGTTAGCCCCTTTTTCTCTTGATTCTTCCAAACCCATTTGCCCCCATCGGAGTCCGGTCTATTGACATTCATCTCATTGCTCCAAATCCCCCGTTTCCAATCTTCCATTTTTCGTACTTTTCTGTAAACTCTTTGCCGACGCTTCTTAGGACAAGATTGAAGTCGCGGCTTCTTCACCTTTTTTCAGGCTATCATTCCAGACCTGTGTAATACACATTGCATGGTGCTTGCATGGACATCTGTGATCTCACTCTTAGGCCATGTTCACACACGGCTTAATTGCGGGGTGTAATTACGCCGTGTGGACAGGGGCTGGCACCTCGCCGGCCCATAGACTATCATTACCAGCGGCGCTATACGCCGTTAGTAAATGACATGTCACTTCTCTCCCCGCTCGTGTATTGTCCGAGCGGGGAGAGGAGACGTAATCCATAGTTCTCTGAGAACTGTGGATTACCTTAATGACTGGGACGTATTTCAGCCCGTAATTCACGCAGCACACAGCAAATTATGAGCTGAAATACGTGCCCAAATAAGCTGTGTGAACATGGCCTTACGAAGCATACGAGCCACCACCACTGCCGTGTCTGTCGCGTTACAACTGATGGACGTCACCTCTTGGCTTTTGAATTAATGGACAGACCTCATTTCCTATTCTTCCAGCTGTCATGGCCTCACATGATGCAGTTTGGCAATTTTCTTGACTGAGAGACGCTATCGATGAGCTGGATTATGCTTCTCTTTTCTTGGGAAATCATCTTCATGGCTGCTCGAACCAGTGACCTTTCACTTGGAAATCAGCCTAATAACACACTGAGCTATTAGGGAATTAGGGAACAGGTTGTAATTTGTAGTATACAAGAAGAAAGATTGTCCCACCACCAGGAGCAAAACAGTAACAATGCAAGAATCTGCAGAACTAAGCATATGCAAAATAGCTGCAGGTCAAAGTAATATATGATATAGCCAAGATTATTGTCTATAAAATGATGGTAGTCTCACGTTCAAAGTTATAGTGGATGGGGAGATATGGAGCCTGAAAGTCACAAGTTCAAAACATTGTTACCCTTTTGCTCGTCAGTGTAAAATATATTTATTGGATATGACTGTAGAACACAAAAAAATTTGCACAACAATGCAGTAATTGGGAAAACCAGTTTTCAACAAGAATGTCCTGAATAACATTTGTGGAGTCTCTGAATTTGTTCTGAGAAATAGTATTGCCTCCATCAGATCCTGCATACATGACCTCACATCTGATCTCATTATTTCCAGGCTAGAGAACGGCCTCTCTACACTAACTTGGGTTGGTGGCAAACATCACACCACAGGGGCAACATCTCTAACAATTTCAGAGTATAAAGGAATTGCCTCAGGCACAACCAGTTTTGATGAACGGTTGATCATCTTCTTCTTTGAAAGCAAGTGAAAAATATTGCTGAAATCTGCTCAATCTGTTTGCTATGGGAGCGGAATATTTTCCCCCCTGCGTTAACATTTTGCCTGCTCCATGTCATCAATTACACTCCTCATGTGATGAGGCTGAAGATATGGGAGCAGTAGCACTGGCCGGACCCAATTCCTCTTGCTCTTTGCACTGCATTGAACTAAGGTTATGTCTTCACTGCAACGGACAAAAAAAGGCCCGCTTCTCTTTTTTTTACGCCGCCCATACAATCGTATTGTATGGGAAGACACCAAGAAAACTAAAAGCACCGGCGTATTATACAGCATGTTGTATAATACGCTGGTGCCAGAAGACGAGTGGAGAAAAGACGAGCTGTGGAGACTACAGCTCGTCTTCTCTATTGCCGTCTATGGGGCTGCAGGGACGATTGCATCTTCGGCGCTTTTAAAAAAAACTCAAATCATCTAAAATACGACCGTTATCCTGTGTAGTGGAGACATAACTGGACCAACTAATTATATATTTTGGGAGTCGGTCCATTTTATAACGACTCCGACTCCTGCAAAATAGGCACCTACTCCACAACCCTGGATGCCACAATGTAATATTACATGATGGGGCATTTAGGTACGAAATGAAAAATACATCTGCCACACTGCAAACAACTGACTGCACATGTGGCGCGAGAAATCTAATGTGCATAGAATATACGCCATCTGAGTGGCGTAACAGTAACCATGTCTGCCTATTAGAAGAACACAGAATGACGTGCAAGTTCTACATTTACCACTTTGCTCACAAAGGAACTTTAGCAAAATCCAAGTCAGATTTTTAACTGGCCCTTACTGGCTCGCACCCTAACCATTAGGTCCTTGGTGACACTCACAGATCTCAAATGCACCCTTAAAATGTCAAAAAACGAGAAATGTTAAACAATACAGCAGATAATGATGACTTCATTAACACATACTGTAAGTTCCATAGGCAAATGGAAGTCTATCAGGGCTTAGTTACAAGGTGACCCAGATCCATTAATTTGCATAGTGTGTGGAGTCAGCACAACCTTCTACTGGAAGCATGAACCCTCGATGCAACATATTTATTGCCTACACGCTAGAAAAGTTCTGCTGGTGAAAATTAAGGCTTTTCTAGCAAAACGTGTTGATTGGAAAAAGCTTAAAATACTGAATTTATGTAACCATAGCACCTAATGATGTCAGAGGCCTGGTTTTTCTTGTTTTTAAGCCTTGGTAATTTAGTATACTTGCATCCACCATGAAGCACCTCTTCTTAGGGCATGTTCACACGGTGGTTTTGGTCGCGGGTTTTGCCGCGGCCAAAACCTCGCCGGACTTCGCCGCAAACTCGCGTCTCCCGACGCGGGTTTGCGCGTCGCGTGGGTGTTGGACCCAATTTATAATAATGCAGGGGCAAACTGCGCCGCAAGCTGCGGCCCAGCCGAGCAACACCCATGGCGACGCCCGAAGCAGCACCGCGCGGCCGCCACGCAGAGCACTCCCTGTCAAGAATTGACAGGAGAGTTCTCCACACGCACGGGTTTGGCCACGGCCCCGAAGCGGCGGCCAAACCCGCGGCGTGTGAATATTAACGCGGTTTCCTATAGGAAACCATGTTAATAAACTAGGAACCGCGTCGGAACCCGCGGCCAGAACCGCGCACCAATCCGCCGTGTGAACATGCCCTTAGAACTCCACTACTCCTCAGTTATTCCACCCGGAAATGTAAAAGGTTACGTCCGGTGTCTAATGCTAACAGACCAAGAATGTGCAGGGACACACCTGTTAGGCCGTGTTCACACGGCTTATTCCCGACGGATTTGTGAGCTGTATTGAGCTCACAAATCCGCCGTGAATAAGGGGCGGGACGGGGGCGGGGCCGGAGCGCGGCGGGGGCGCCGCTCCCGGCCCCATAGACAATGCATTGTTTACAGCGCGTCCGCGCCGTAAATAATGTGCATGTCACTTTCTCCCCCCCGCGGCGGATTCGCCGAGCGGGGAGGAGCGACGGAATCCACTGTTCTCTATGAGAGCAGTGGATTACCGTAATGACAGGGACGGATTGGCGCCGTACTGAAGCGCAAATCCGGCGCGGAGTACGGCGCCAATCCGTGCCCAAATAAGCCGTGTGAACGAGGCCTTAGAGTATGTTCACATGGCTTATTGTGGCACGTATAGTACACGCCGCAATACGCCGGGTGTTTTGGAACCACGTGCTGATCAGTACGTAATTCCAAAGCACGGGGGGCGGCCGGCGCCAGCCCCATAGACATGCATGGTCAGCGTCGCGTATTCGCCGCTAACAATTGACATGTCACTTATGCGCGGGGGGACGACGCGTAATCCATAGCGCTCTATGAGAGCTATGAATTACCCTAATTGCTGCGCACATTTTTCAGCGCATTAAGTGGCGAAATCCACGGCTAAATAAGCCGTTTGAATATACCCTTAGACAAAACTGAATGGTAATGCCCAGATGTCAATTTCTTCATAAACATCACTGGGATATGCCATAAACGTTCCACCTCTGGAGCCCGCACCTATCTCAATAACGAGCCCCGAAAGCTCTCTGTTGTGAATGGAGCTGTTTTCCGAAGTCCCATTCATTTAAATGGAAGTTTCCCAATCACCTCTCTGTTTAAAACAGAGAGGTCTTGGAGATCGTTCTTGAGGTAGATGCAGGTCCCAGCGGTGGGACAGACACTTATCTAAGGGTATATTCACACGGTGTATTGCAGGCATATTTCAGTGCGTACTGTACACGCCGCCTTTTGCTTGCAATACACTTGTTGCAGCGCGTACTTCTGAAGCGCTCCCATGGACATTCACTTTCTCTGTATTGTGCCATATTGTCCATTATGGAAAACAGCAGGTATTCCTAGATCTCAATAAGAGCTATGAATTACTGTATTTGCGGGACATAATTCGGGCATTTTGCAGCGCAATTATGTGCCGAATTACGTACCACACATACACATATATATATATATATTTTTTTTTAATGGACAACTCATTTAAAAGGAATAACTCAGAGAACAGTACAAAACACGTACACATACTCACAGCTTCATGGACAAACAACTATTCCCAGCAGGAGGCAATATTAGCTCCAGGGCTAAGTGAGAAAAATGTAACAGGTGCAGCTCACTGATGAACAACTGCTCACACACTCCTCCACTAAGTGGGCAGCTGCCTAGTAAAATTCTGCACATTGGATAAGTTCCAGTTCACACCAGTGTGCAGAAAAACCATAGCAAGATGTACCACACATAACCTTTATAAGCATTTTCTATATGCATTTGTAACACTAGCAATCACCCCCATGGATAGTAGGCGTGTGAGTGGTTGTTTGACGGTATTTTTGAATTTGTGCAGTATCCCCTGTATGGTGCTGTGGCTTTTTGCATACTGGTGGGAACTGGGACTTATCTAATGTGCAGTTTTTCACTTGGCAGTTGAAAATCCTCTGGTGGATGGGTGTGTGAGCAGTTGTTCATCAATGAGCTGCACATGATACATTTGTCCCATCTATCACTGGGGCTTAGATTGCCTTCTGGGAATAGATTGCCTTATTCTGGGAATAGTTTTTTTGTCCAGCCATGGAAATGTGGGAGGGGTGGAAGGAGATGAAGGGAGGAGGACAAGGCCACTATCAAGGCAGTAGTGCCAGGACTGCTATCAGGTTCTCAGAACAAATTTAAAAAAGGGTCCTATAGCCTCTTATCTGTGCCTCAGCTGCATTCACAAACCTTCATCTTGCCCCAAACAAGAATGGCTGCCAGGGATTCAGTACATCTGCCCATGGCTGACCTAACCCTTCTTCCACACATTAATGTAGTGCGTAAATTTGAGGTGGGAGGATAGGGGGAGACCAGAAGGCAGAGTCCAAATCTAGATCATGGTAGTCTGGATCCAGGGATGCTAAATATAAAATAGTGAAAATTTCAGTTTAGGGAGCGCTCCTACAGCTACAGCTTGTGTACAGGCAGCCATTTTAGTTAAATTATTATATATTTTAAGTTATTCTCTTTCATGTAATCCACTCTCCCACCACTCCCTGCTTAAAGGGTTTTGCCAGGAAGTGCTTTATCTGCTAAGAAGTAAATGTAAACAAAGCAATGCTGAGCTGAGAGAGAGAGAGAGACACAGCCAGAGCACAGAGCCATGCATAAGGGATCGTGTGCAATGTTCACTCACATAATCAAACTACAACTAGTGGATTCTGTACACAAAACGGCAACAGCTTTCTCCACAGCCTCTTGAAAGCTCCTTCATGTTCCCTGTCATCAGATAAAGCTGGGCTCTACTCTGATAAGCACACTACACCTAGTGGATTCTGTATACAAAAGACAATATATTTCTACCCGGTGCCTTGAGAGCTTCTTCAGCTCCCTTTCATCAATAAGAAGTGTGCTCTGTGCAAGCCCGGCCAGCAGCTCGTCAGGTCGTATCTAATAGAAGCTTTTAAGTAACTAAGGGCAGGTAAGGCAGCCTGTAGCTCTCTCAGGCTGCAATTTTTTTAAACACACATATTTAGAAAAGTGATTAAATACTCATTTTGGAGGATCCCATGTCAACATTACATTGTGGTAAAACCCCTTTAAGAGTCCAAGATAGCCTTTTGCTTCTTTTACCTCCTTTGCCCCAAGTGCTCGCAAGTACAGTATGTAACCCCAAGGCCAGTGACTGGCTGCATGGGAGCGATGCATGTTATATTTTACCACAGCCCTTGCCTGTATGGAGTTATGGAATCACCTGTCTTCTGAAGGCGGCAGTGCAGGTCTCCAGTCTACAGTGAAGTGGTTAATGGCTCCCACTGTCCTTTGCACTAAGAAGGAGCCATTACTAATAGCTCTAACCACGACCCGGATCGGAGGAAGCACTGATCCTGGTGATGAAAGTGTCAGCGCCAACAGAGCATCGTTTCCTCGTCAGAAATTCCGCGCTTATAAGCAGAAATGACGATAAATGTCCGAGGCAGATTTTCTGCTTCTTATACTGAGTGTTGGTCGGCACATAAAACATCACAAAGAACTGACAAGTTGGCGCTTACTGTGCAGTACAAATTTAGTATTTTGCAAGTTTTGGAAAATTTGCTAAATTCCTTGTCAGAAATTCAGCTTCATTTCCTCATCTGAATTCTGCACTTGTAAGAGCAGAACTTACGACGAGGAAGCAGCGCTGCTTCAGCATTGACACATTCAGCAATGTAACCTGACAGTTTGATCACTGTGGTATGTGACTATTGCATGATCAATGGGGACTATCGCCTGGATCAAGCTCTGGGTTTTCCAATGATGTAATTGGAGACTGGGAAAACACTTTGCAGTCAGCCCTGGGGATCTAGAATGCATCCCAGGACTGTCCATAAGTTTGCTGTTAAAAGGTTTTTCTCACTAGGCTGTTCCACTGAGTTTTAGCAGTTTTGCACTTACTCCTCATGCTGTGGGTGGTTCTATAGTAGTGATTAGCTTATTCAACCTCTAGTGAGCCATTACTCTGATAGTGCAGGAGATTGTTATCTCTAACAAGATTACAGCTAAAGCAATGCTTTTCAGTCCTCACAGCACTTGTACCTTTTGTTTAGTGAAACTAATCTTGTTAGATATAGTTTACTTCGATCTCAGTCAGAAGGGTGACATCACTCCATGCTAATCGGATAACAGACGTCCATCTGGTATGCAGGTAACCATAGAAACCTGTGAGCACTTCAGAGCACATAAAAAACGCTTTCATCTCATGACTTAAGTAAAATCTATTGACCAATGTATTTAGAAAAAAAAGACTTCATTTAACTGTCCCTTCATGTTGAAAGCTAATCTCTGTAGTTGAGAAAACCCCTTTAAGGCACACCGAGTGTTACCCTATCAGTTTCTTGTGACTCAGAAGATAATGTAATGTATAAAATAAAGTAATAAAATAGTTCTCCCCCTAATGGGATCACAATATAATAAAAAATAATTAAAAGAGTCTTCAAAAACAAAAGTAATTGCTCAGGATAATATTTCATTCTACATACATTACATAAAAACAAGACCTCTACGCACATTTGCTATCCTCATGACTGACTGTATAACATGAAAAATTAAAGGGTTTGACCACATTAAATTGTTTTAATTTATCACGTATGTAACCAGTTCCTGACCAGGTCATTTACCCTCCCTTCCTGACCAGGCATATTTTCCCTAGTATACGCAAGTTTAAACATTATAATGCTTTCTCACACTCCGTTATTCTACTCGTTATTCTACTCATTTTAGGCTTTATTTTTGAGCAATTCTACATAGCATGTTTTTTAATAATAACATGAGGAAAAAAGAACAAAAAAAGGCTGTTTTTCACTTTTTTTTTATTTTTTTAACAGCAAAAGTGACATTAAAATAAGTTTTGTGATCGTGTCCATTTTCCGGCACGGTCCTTTACATATAGGTGATATACAGTTTAAGCGTCCTCAGGGCGGGGTTAAAGATTGCAGTTAGAAAACAATATTTGGTCTGCACATCCCCAAAAAAACTTTTTGGAAAAAAATGAACATAGGTGCACACTGGTGTGGCAGTAACATCCAAACACAATCCAATATCAGCAGCACTCTACTAGCACTAAAATAACTATCAAAAAGGACATAGGAATTTTTGGAAAAGCATTTCTGCTACTTAGAATACAAGAAGAATTTTTGAGGTTCTTAGTTCACATTTTTGATCAAAACTGCTTATATTGTTTTCTAGACTTGTTTGTGGGGGAGCGGCTGTCCCCTCTTTGGTTTTCTTGCACTCCACTCACCTGCACAGCCTTTTAAATCACTGCAGAGTAACTTGTAGCTAGAATCTTCTCTCCTTTAAAGGGGTTTTGCCACGAAATGAGTTGTAGCAGAGACTATAAACAAAGCATGCTGAGTCATGAACGGCTGCAGTGGTGAGAGGGAGGGGGCTGAGCAGAGAGCGAGGAAGCAGGGAGCATCTGCAAAGTTTACTCAAATAATTACGTTACAACCAGTGGATTCTCTATACAGCAGACAGCCACATACACTGCACTTTCTCCACAGTCCTTTGCAAGCTCATTCATGTTCCCTGTCATCAGATAAGAAGTGCAAACACGCAAGCCAGATCAGCTCCTGTCAGTGTCCTGGTTGTGTATAATGTAAACTTTCAGGAAACTAAGTGGGACTGAGCAATGCTGTAGCTCTCACAGGCTTCACTTTTTGTAATCACATATATTTAGAAAAGTGATTAAATACCCATTTTGGAGGATCCCACGTCAACATTACATCGTGGCAAAACCCCTTTAAGTGTGGAGGTCTGAACAGGCACCAAGAGAGGTATCTATAGAGAAGGTTCCCACCTGTATTGAGGTCAACTTAAGCAGTTTTGATCAAAAATGTCAACTAAGAACTTTAAAAATATTTATGTATTCTAAGTAGCAGAAATGCTTTTCCAAAAATACCTATGTCCTTTTTGATAGCTTTTAGTGCTTGTAGTGTCCTGCTGATAAAGGTTGCAGTTAGGGCTGTGTTTTGTTTTTTATTTTAATTGTATATATATTTTATTTTTACTTTTTTGCATTATTTTATTTTACATATTGTGCTTCCCATAAGAGGCTCTGGGGGCATTTTTTATAAAACTTTTTTTTTTGTTTAGCTCATTTCTTCTGTAACTGGGGCTGATATATTATCAACCCCCTGAAGTCACTGCAGAGCTGATTTGTGTCTGATCCGGCCTAGCAGTATCTACAGTTAGGCTATGTTAACACGGCTGATTCACAGCGTAAATGCGGGACGGATTTCGCCCCCAATTATGGCGTGTGTACGGGGGCGGGTCAACAGCTCACCGGCCCCATAGACTTTCATGATCCACGGCACGTATCCCGCCGGGATAATGTGCATGTCACTTTCTCCCCGCTCGCGAAATAGGAGACGGAATCCATAGTTCTCTATGAGAACTGTGGATTACCGTAATGACAGGGACGGATTTCAGCCGTATTTGAGCACAGTCCGGTGCGCAATACGGACTGTAATCCGTCCCAAAATCAGCCGTGTGAACATAGCCTTACCGTGTCCCAGAGGTCACATGACCACTGGCGCAATGAAGCCAGTAGTAACCTAGTAACCTATGGGCAAAAAAGTGAGTTTTAGACCTAAACAGTTTTCATACATGTGGCCCATTGTTTTCAATATAAAATCCGGGTCATTATGCATAAGAGTAGATTTTTTTTTCAGCATGGATTTATTGTTATCGCTGAAAAAGAACTGACGTTTAAATTAATGAGTCGGATTCCCATTACAGTATACTAGAGCAGGGGTGTAGCTACAGGGGGTGCAGCGGTAGCAGTCGCTACCAGGCCCTGCAGCCTAAGGGGGGCCCAAAAGCCCTCCTGTCACATAGGAAGACACCAGTGTTATAAATAACACATGGTAGCTAGGGGTCCCAATTCCACTTTTTGCATTGGGGCCCAGGAGCTTCTAGTTACACCAACTGGAGGCTGAAACTCGGCTTCAAATCCACATCCAATATCCACACTTACTGGCGAGGATTTTAGGAGTGCTGAAAATCCAGCGTGTGAGGGTGGACTGCCTGGACGGTTAGGGCGTATCCCCACGGCACAGGTTATTGGTCGGTTTTTCAGACCGTTTGCGGTTTTATAATCTGTCTGAAAACCGACAAGCAAAGCTCCCCCATAGACTTTAATGGAAAATCCGTGCAGCAGTCCCCACTGCATGGATTTTGCGTCGGATGTTTTTTTACACCGCCGACAGACCGGAAAACTTAGAACATGTTCATTCTTCTGCCCGGTTTTCATGCAGAAGATGTACATGTGGGTGCAAAGGGGGAGGGCTTGAATCCGCAAACCACAGAGAAAAGCCTTCCTCCTGCGTGTCAAGAAAAGGACCAAATACCAGTCAGGAAATCCAACCGGTATTTGGTCTTTGCTGTGACAACGCAGCCTTACAGGCAATTGGTATCTAGTTAATAGAAAACCCCACAATTTTCTACTAAATTCTACAAGTATTAAAAATTCTGCTTCTAGACCTCTTCTGAACCAAAGTAGTAGGCCCCTATCTGGTGTCCAGGTAACAGTAGATTGAGGAGCAGAACTTCTCCAGTATTACT
Source organism: Phyllomedusa bahiana (assembly GCA_025379985.1). Taxonomy (NCBI): domain Eukaryota; kingdom Metazoa; phylum Chordata; class Amphibia; order Anura; family Hylidae; genus Phyllomedusa; species Phyllomedusa bahiana. The sequence continues at coordinate 135,492 of JAODAL010002817.1, forward strand.
ACCTCCAGCAGTGTCTTATCATGTGACCACCACACACAGGTCATGTGATCCCTGGTATCCAGGTAACAGTTGTTTATAAAGGAGCAGAACTTCTCCCGTATTACTACTTCCAGCAGCGTCTTATCATGTGACCACCACACACAGGTCATGTGACCCCTGGTATCCAGGTAACAGTAGTGTATGGGGGAGCAGAACTTCTCCAGTACTACTACCTCCAGCAGCGTCTTATCATGTGACCACCACACACAGGTCATGTGACCCTGGTATCCAGGTAACAGTAGTGTATGGGGGAGCAGAACTTCTCCAGTACTACTACCTCCAGCAGTGTCTTATCATGTGACCACCACACACAGGTCATGTGACCCTGGTATCCAGGTAACAGTAGATTATTGAGGAGCAGAACATCTCCGGTATTACTACCTCCAGCAGCGTCTTATCATGTGAGCACCACACACAGGTCATGTGACCCTGGTATCCAGGTAACAGTAGTGTATGGGGGAGAGGACTTCTCCAGTACTACTACCTCCAGCAGTGTCTTATCATGTGACCACCACACAGGTCATGTGACCCCTTAACAACATGTCACCTACAAACAACTTTGTTTTTTTCTTTTTACAGTAAACTTTATTAAAAACATGACCTCACCTAGTGAGACAGCAGTTACACAAGTTACTCTTATGGAGTTACCCCATAGTCTATGTAACCTTGCTATTACCCGGATACAAGAGGTCACTCGGTACAAGGGTCTAGTCACACGGCTGATTCTGACAATGTTTTCGGAGCGTTTCCACACCCAAAACAGGGTCCAAAAAGCCTCCAAAACGTCCCCAGTGCATTTTCATTGATTCCTTTGTAAAACATTGTATTCACACAAGACAAGGTTTTTCCGCATTAAACTTTTTCAATGAATGAAGAGCGTCCAAGCCTCAGTGTGGTTTTCCCCCTCATGTATTAGAGAACTGTATGACTTCTAATGATGATACATAAGTACAAACTCCACCCAGCGGAGACCCCACTGCTGGGATCTGTGCAGTCAGTTATTTGGGCACATTATATACACACACTGGGACCTTCAAACTGATACAAAACAGCTCAGGTTTCTGCCGCAAGGAGCAAGGCCTCACACGGTCACAGAGAGGTGAAGATGGAGACCAGGAGCTTCTATAACAATCCTTATGTCTATACCCGGTAGAGCGGCGGCACAGCGCATGCCCGGGGCTATACTGTAACACACGTGAAGCACGGGCAGGGGACAGGGCAGGGCTTACCCGCTGTGCCAGCGTCCATGGCAGACAGGCAGCGCAGCACCTAGTGACAGCAGCACATCGAGTCGCCGGCATGTAACCTTCCTGGGGTCGCCCCGCCCCGCATGCTGAATCTACTTCCGGGTAATGCGGGCTGATGTGTGACAGCGGAGGGCAGGTCGCGCAGGTGTAGTCAGTGTCTCGGGTCATGCTGTATACACTGCTGTGCGGCAGCGCTGAGGACCCACGAGCGTACATTACACTCACTGGGAGGCGTGCAGCATAGGAATGCCAGTACTACAGAAGCCCCATAATAATGTACCAGTACAGTGTTCCCCATAATAATGTAGCAGTACAGGGTGCCCCATAACACTGTGCCAGTACAGTATGCCCCATAATAATGTACCAGTACAGTGTTCCCCATAATAATGTACCAGTACAGGATGCCCCATAATAATGTACCAGTACAGGATGCCCCATAATAATGTACCAGTACAGTGTGCCCCAGAATAATGTATCAGTACAGGATGCCCCATAATAATGTGCCAGCAACATGCCCCATAATAATGTACCAGTACAGGATGCCCCATAATAATGTGCCAGCAACATGCCCCATAATAATGTACCAGTACAGGATGCCCCATAATGATGTACCAGTACAGTGTGCCCCATAAATGTGCCAGCCGCATACCACTCATCATGGTGTATCAGTACAGGATGCCCCATAACAATGTGCCAGCAACATGCCCCATAATAATGTACCAGTACAGGGTGCACCATAACAATGTGCCAGCAACATGCCCCATAATAATGTACCAGTACAGGATGCCCCATAACAGTGTGCCAGCAACATGCCCAATAATAATGTACCAGTACAGGGTGCCCCATAACAGTGTGCCAGCAACATGCCCCATAATAATGTACCAGTACAGGATGCACCATAAAAATGTACCAGCAACATGCCCCATAATAATGTACCAGTACAGGGTGCCCCATAACAGTGTGCCAGCAACATGCCCCCATAATAATGTACCAGTACAGGGTGCCCCATAAATGTGCCAGCCACATAACCCCCATCATGGTGTACCAGTACAGGATGCCCCATAAGTGTGCCAGCCACATACCCCCCATCATGGTGTACCAGTACAGGGTGCCCCATACAGTGTGCCAGCAATATGCCCCATAATAATGTACCAGTACAGGATGCCCCATAAATGTGCCAGCCTCATACCACTCATAATGGTGTTCCTGTACAGGGTGCCCCATAACAGTTTGCCAGCAACATGCCCCTTAATAATGTACCAGTACAGGATGCCCCATAATAATGTACCAGTACAGGATGCCCCATAACAGTGTGCCAGTAACATGCCCCATAATAATGTACCAGTAAAGGGTGCCCCATAACAGTGTGCCAGCAACATGCCCCATAATAATGTACCGGTACAAGATGCCCCATAATAATGTACCAGTACAGTGTGCCTCATAACCGTGCCAGCCACATACCACTCATCATGGTGTATCAGTACAGGGTGCCCCATAACAGTGTGCCAGTAACATGCCCCATAATAATGTACCAGTACAGTGTGCCCCATAACAGTGTGCCCCATAAATGTGCCAGCCGCATGCCACTCATCATGGGGTATCAGTACAGGGTGCCCCATAACAATGTGCCAGCAACATGCCCCATAATAATGTACCAGTACAGGGTGCCCCATAACAGTGTGCCAGCAACATGCCCCATAATAATGTACCAGTACAGGGTGCCCCATAAATGTGCCAGCCACATACCCCCATCATGGTGTACCAGTACAGGATGCCCCATAAGTGTGCCAGCCACATACCCCCCATCATGGTGTACCAGTACAGGGTGCCCCATACAGTGTGCCAGCAATATGCCCCATAATAATGTACCAGTACAGGATGCCCCATAACTGTGCCAGCCGCATACCACTCATCATGGTGTACCAGTACAGGGTGCCCCATAACAGTATGCCAGCAACATGCCCCATAATAATGTACCAGTACAGGATGCCCCATAATAATGTATCAGTACAGGATGCCCCATAATAATGTACCAGTACAGGGTGCCCCATAACAATGTGGCAGCAACATGCCCCATAATAATGTACCAGTACAGGATGCCCCATAACAGTGTGCCAGCAACATGCCCCATAATAATGTACCAGTACAGGATGCCCCATAACAATGTGCCAGCAACATGCCCCATAATAATGTACCAGTACAGGGTGCACCATAACATTGTGCCAGCAACATGCCCCATAATAATGTACCAGTACAGGGTGCACCATAACATTGTGCCAGCAACATGCCCCATAATAATGTACCAGTACAGTGTGCCCCATAATAATGTATCAGTACAGGATGCCCCATAACAGTGTGCCAGCAACATGCCCAATAATAATGTACCAGTACAGGGTGCCCCATAACAGTGTGCCAGCAACATGCCCCATAATAATGTACCAGTACAGGGTGCCCCATAAATGTGCCAGCCACATAACCCCCATCATGGTGTACCAGTACAGGATGCCCCATAAGTGTGCCAGCCACATACCCCCCATCATGGTGTACCAGTACAGGGTGCCCCATACAGTGTGCCAGCAATATGCCCCATAATAATGTACCAGTACAGGATGCCCCATAACTGTGCCAGCCGCATACCACTCATCATGGTGTACCAGTACAGGGTGCCCCATAACAGTCTGCCAGCAACATGCCCCATAATAATGTACCAGTACAGGATGCCCCATAACAGTGTGCCAGTAACATGCCCCATAATAATGTACCAGTAAAGGATGCCCCATAAATGTGCCAGCCACATACCCCCCATCATGGTGTACCAGTACAGGATGCCCCATAAGTGTGCCAGCAACATACCCCCCATCATGGTGTACCAGTACAGGGTGCCCCATACAGTGTGCCAGCAATATGCCCCATAATAATGTACCAGTACAGGATGCCCCATAACTGTGCCAGCCGCATACCACTCATCATGGTGTATCAGTACAGGGTGCCCCATAACAGTGTGCCAGCAACATGCCCCATAATAATGTACCAGTACAGGGTGCCCCATAACAGTGTGCCAGCAACATGCCCCATAATACTGTCCCGGTACAAGATGCCCCATAATAATGTACCAGTACAGTGTGCCTCATAACCGTGCCAGCCACATACCACTCATCATGGTGTATCAGTACAGGGTGCCCCATAACAGTGTGCCAGCAACATGCCCCATAATAATGTACCAGTACAGGATGCCCCATAACTGTGCCAGCCGCATACCACACATCATGGTGTACCAGTACAGGATGCCCTATAAGTGTGCCAGCCGCATACCCCATAATAATGTATCGGTACAAGATGCCCCATAACAGTGTGCCAGTCATGTGCCCCATAATGATGTACCAGTACAAGATGCCCCATAGGAGTGTGCCAGCGACATGTCACATAATGATGTACCAGTAAAATATGCCACATAACAGTGTGCCAGCCACATGCCCCATAATAATGTACCAGTACAAGATGCCCAATAATAGTGTGCCAGCTGCATACCCCCATGATGGTGCACCAGTACAAGATGCCTTAAGGTGCCAGCCACTTATCTATAGTAATGTACCAATACATGATGCCCCATAACAGTGTGCCAGCCACATGCCCCATAATAATGTACCAGTACAAGATGCCCCATAACAGTGTGTCAGTCATATGCCACATAATAATGTACCAGTCCAGGATGCCCCATAATAGTGTGTCAGCCACATACCCGTGATGATGTACAAGTATATGATGCCCAATAATAGTGTGCAAACAACATACCCATGATGGTGTACCAGTACATGATGCCCCATAATAGTGTGCCAGCTGCATACCTCCATGATTGTGCACTAGTACAAGATGCCTTAATGTGCCAGCCACATACCCATGATTCTGTACTAGTACAAGATGCCCCATAACATTGTTATATACAGGGCCATTCTTTGGGGCAGGCAGCCACCCGGGATGCCACTCACCTCAAGAAGTGGTAGGGGGGCAGCCCAGGCTTCGCATGATGCTGATCACCCATTGACTTTATAAGTTTGGGCAGTTGTAAAATAACAAGGATGTTGGTCGGGGGGGAGGTATGGGGTGACTTGCGGCGGCGTCCAACCGCGCCCGCTCATTGTCCGGGGCAACTACCCACACCCCCAGGTTCCCCTGTACCAGCAGGTGGGGTATGGGGTGAACTTACCGTTGTCCGGGGCAACTACCTTCACCTCCAGGTTCCCCTGGTATCCTCAGGTTCTTCTGCATTGCAGGGAGAGGTGCAGTGTGGGACTCTTTGGTGCACCGGCGTCGCTGAACAACCACATCGCCCATGTCCCAGCAGCTTCAGCATAAACCCACGCAGTTCCCGAGAGGTTCTCCTCTTGCCCACCTCACTGCTTCTACCTGACCTCTCCAGTGGCTCTTCCACTATGGCCCAGGCCTCCTGCTGAACTCCTTGCTGCTTCTCTAACTGATTCCTCCTCTCCAGACACGCACCGACTCTGGGGACCTTTCCCCGGCCTCTCCCGATTTTCCTGTTTCAAACTCTATGTACATGGCCCTAGTCTTACAGGCCTCTCCTTTTCCCGCCAGGGATATCAGCCGCCCATCATGCTAGATTCAGGTGCCTGCTCCTTGCTGTTCACTCTCCAACTGCCAACACTCGACTGGCAACTCTAAGGGCATGTTCACACGGCTTATTTGGACGAGGTTTTGGACAATGTTTGGAGCGTTTCCTCACCTAAAACCTCGTCCAAAACGCCACCAGTTCATTTAATTGGTTCCTATGTAAAACCTCGTTGTAGTTCACACACGACAAGGTTTTTACATGCTTCTTTGGAAGCGCTGAAAAAGAAGTGTCATGTCAATTCTTGAAGCGCATTTTAGGCGCGTTGTAGTCGCGTTTTTCAGCACGGTTTTCGGCGCGGTTTTTGTCCTGACTATTTATTTGTATGGGTGAAAACCTTGTTGAAAACCTCATCCAAAACCTCGCCGAGAAACGCCTCTAAAACCTCCTCTGAACAAGCGTGTTTCAGGCGAGGTTTTGGAGTGGAAACGCTCCGAAAACCTTGTTCAAAACCACGTCAAAATAAGCTGTGTGAACATACCCTAACGGCTGGCCCCTTCTCCTCATCCCAGCTCCTCCCCTCGAGCTTGCCATCCTACTCCCTGGTTTTCCATGGCAATCCATACTGTCAACATCCCAACACAAGTATAACCCATACTTGCCAACTCTCCCGCTTTTGGCAGGGGGGGGGGGAGGTCCCGCTAATTGGGGTCCCCCCCTCCCGGCAGAGTTGGTATTCCTCCCGCCGCCAGCAGGCAGCGGGGGTTCTTTAACTGACCGCGGCACCAGAGTAGCGCTAGTGCGCTACTCTGGCGCCGCCGGGCCGCTCCTACAGGCGGGTGAAGCAGCCACAGCGGCTGCTCACCCGTCCGGAGACTGTCACTGTGCAGGGAGGAGGCAGGAGGGATCGTTCCCCTCCTCCCTTCTCCCCCTGTATGTACAGCGCCGGTGTGCGCTGTACATACAGATCAGCGTCGCAGGGGGAGTGACGCGCGGCTGCACTCACACCCCCTGCGACGCTGAGGAGATCGGCCGGAGCTGCTGGAGCCTGGTGAGGTGAGTGGCTTTTATTACTTTATTTTTATTAGCTATAGAGGGGCATCTACCTGGCTACTAAAGGGGGCACTACCTGACTACAAAGGGGGCATCTACCTGGCTACTTAAGGGGGCATCTACCTGGCTACTAAAGGGGGCAACTCCCTGGCTACTAAAGGGGGCACTACCTGACTACAAAGGGGGCATCTACCTGGCTACTAAAGGGGGCATCTACCTGGCTACTAAAGGGGGCAACTACCTGGCTACTAAAGGGGGCAACTACCTGACTACTAAAGGGGGGCATCTACCTGGCTAACAATGGGGGGCATCTACCTGGCTAACAAAGGGGGCAACTACCTGGCTACTAAAGGGGGCAACTGCCTGGCTACTAAAGGGGGCATCTACCTGGCTACTAAAGGGGGCAACTACCTGGCTACTAAAGGGGGCATCTACCTGGCTACTAAAGGGGGCATCTACCTGGCTAACAAAGGGGGCATCTACCTGGCTACAAGGGGTATCTACCTGACTACAAGGGGGTATCTACCTGGCTACAAGGGGGCATCTACTTGGCTACAAGTGGGCATCTACCTGCTGTAAGGGGCACTACCTGGTTATGGGGGGCTATAAGGGCATCTACCTGGCTTTCTTCCAAAGCCATTATGCAGTTAGGCGGAGTGGGTGTGACTTTTTGAAGGGACGTGACATACACAAAGATGGGCGTGTCCATGCAATTTTTTTTGCCGCGCCACACTACGCACGCCGCCCTCTTCAATCTCCTGCTTTTCCATTTTCATAAGTTGCCAACTATGGTATAACCCCTTACACAGTCAGCATCTAAGTCTGCACAGACGTTTTAAAATGAATATGCAAAGTTAGCAGCTGCACACTAAGGCTAAGTTCACACGGCATAATTGGGGGCCGTAATTACGCCCCGCAATTATGCCGGAACTTTGGGAGCTCGGCCCCATAGACATTCGTTACTAGCGGCGCGTATTCGGTGCTAGTAATTGACATGTCACTTATCTCCCCGCATGTCATATTGTACGAGCGGGGAGAGGTGTAATCCATAGTTCTCTATGAGAACTGTGGATTACCGTAATGACGGGCGCATTTCGCTCGTATTTAACCCGTGTGAACATAGCCTAAGGCTATGTTCACACGGCTTATTTGGGACGTATTTCAGCCCGTAATTTGCGGCGTACTGTGCGTATTACGGGCTGAAATACGTCCCAGTCATTACGGTAATCCACAGTTCTCATAGAGAACTATGGATTACGTCTCCTCTCCCGGGTCAGCAAATCCGCCGCGGATGGCCTAAGGGTGCGTTCACACAGTAATGACAAAAATACATACAAAGTACCAGATTTTCTATTGTAAAAGGTTGACAGTTGGTTTACAGACAGTTTTCAAATCTGACTGAAAACCAGTGCCGTGGGGATGGGTCCTAAGGGTCCGTCTACATGGCAAGGATTTATAGATGGTTTTTGGATTTTGAAAACCGTGAAAAAACGACTATAATCCATCCCCATAGACTTCAATAGAAAATCTGAGCTTAGTCTCCACGGCTAAGAATTTTTTAGGTCGGATTTCAAAACCGACGGTTTTGTAAAATGCATGGAACATGTACATTCTTGTGTCAGATATCACTCGTAAAACGGCAGATTTTTGTACTATTCAGTTCAATGGAATGTCTGAATCCGAAAACCATTATAAAATACTGTTTAAATACTGCTCGGATTGTAACTTAGAATCTGACCAGTATTTGTACGTTGTCATGTGGACACAGCCTAAGGCCCTGTTCACACGGCGGGTTTGGCTGCAGGTTCAGACACGGCTTTCGCCGCGGTTCCCGCGGCCAAACCTCGTCCTAGTCTCGCCGCAAACTCGCGTCTCCCGACGCGGGTTTGCGGCGCGGGCGCTGGGCGTGGTCTCGGCGTGGGTGGGGCGTGGCTTGCGGAGAGGGTTTGCCCCCATGCAAATTAATAGGCAGGGGGCAAACCGCGCCGCGGGCCAGCCGCGCACCACCCGCGGCGACGCCCGCTGCAACACTGCTCGCCCGCCGAGCTGATAACTCCCTGTCAAGAAACCGCGTCGGAACCCTCGGCCAAACCCGCCGTGTGAACAGGGCCTAAATCTGCAGCTGCTTCTACAGGGAGAAGGCAAGGACGGTTCATTCCCGATTGTTGTAATACAGCATTCAAAGAGCGCTGTATATACAGAGCAGCGTGACGCATCGTGTCTTCATGCCTCCTGCACAGCTGGCTCTCCTAGGCCAGATGCATTTTTTCCTATGTGTATTTTACTTACCTAAAATGCCTCAAGAATTGACGTCACTTATTTTTCAGCGCTGGAAACATTGCTGAAATAAGCAAGTAAGAATCAGCATTGTATGAACAAGGATCCGGTTTTCACATAGGAAATGAACTGGAGACATTTTATGGTCATTGTTGACACAATTTTGGATCCGGAATCTGCACCAAAACCGCCCCGAAAACAACGTAAAAAATCAGCCGTATGATCATAACCTAATATTGACCTTGGGATTCTGGTTTTGTGTAGTAGTGTTATTTTGTAAATGTATGACCATTATTTAGTAGTTTTAGACTTAGGGCCGGTTCACATGGCTTATTCAAGCCGTAATTGCGGGACGGATTTCGCCCGTAATTCCGGCTTGAATAAGGGGCGGTGCGGGGGCGCAGCTCCCCGGACCCATAGACTTTCATTATTCACGGCGCGTATCCCGCCAGGATAATGAACATGTCACTTTCTCCCCGCCCGGCGGATTCGCCGAGCGGGGAGAGGAGACGGAATCCATAGTTCTCTATGAGAACTGTGGATTACCATAATGGCTGGGACGGATTCCAGCCATATTGCAGCGCAGTACGGCGCGCAATACGGCTCAAATCCGTCCCTGCAATAAGCCGTGTGAACGGCCCTATAGAACCTTGTGTTATAGCTTTTTGTACATTTTTATTTATATAAGATGTAGAATTTTGGGGGGCATATGTCTTTATAAACCTTTTATGTTTACCAACCGCTGTGCTGCTGCTTCACCTCACCTACAATTAGGTTAGAGAGACGCCGAAACCCCAGCCCTGGTTTGATGATGTCATTATACCAGTCTATATCAGTTGATGTGACACTGGTCAGAGGCACCTCGCAGGTGGCACAGGCAGGGAAGCAAAGTACAGTCATTTTGGGGTCCCCAGAATGAACTCCTCTGGCTGGTCCTAGGCATCGCAGTCCTATTCTGTCTGAGGTCATGTGACTGTGGGTACTCGGTGACCACAGAAGCTGCTGGGTCCTATCAGACCAAGATTAGCTCTAGAGGGTGTATTTGCCCTGTAATTGGGGATAATACAAGCCCCAGTTACAGGGGATATCAGCAAAACAAAAAAGTTTTGTAAAAATGTTTTTTTTTATGACAAAATAAAAACAACAAAGAAACTGACAGTCCAAGCGCATTTTTTAGCCCCACTCCTGACAACCATAATTTATATTAGAATGTCCATAATGGAAAAGTGACATAATTACAAAATTTACTTTAGGACCACTTTTGCTGTTTAAAAATTAAATTTAAAAAAAAAAAATGTGAAAAACTCAGGTAAAATTACATATAAATAAAGCCTTACATATCACCAGAGAGATGAAAGCATGAATAGACGAACGAGAGAAAGCGTTTTAGTGTTCAAACCCATATGTACTATGGAAAAGGAAAATGTCAGTGTAAAGGATCTGGGACTGGATAACGGTAATGCAAAGCATCTCAGCGTGGCGCAACACGTTAATGGGGGGAGGGAGAAAAAAGTTTCTTCCACACTCTGAGTGCACCCTAAGCCTAGAAACTGCTAGCCACATACCCCCATGATGGTAAACTGTACCAGTACAAGATGCCCCATAGCATTGGGCCATAACAGTGTCCAGCCACATACCCCCATGGTTATGTACCAATACAAGATGCCCTATAACATTGTGCCTGTCACGTTCTAAGGGAATAGAATGAGGGTTATGCGGATCCTCAGGGCAGATGGTATAACTCGTAGTGGTAGCCGAAATGCAGGACAATGGACACAGGTCATGGTGACAGGTCACAGCAGGTGTAGCCATAGGCAGATAACACAGTCCCAGGCAGGTAGCTGGCTTGGTACAGTGGCAAATATACAGTAGGTATTATAGCAGGCTTGTTCAGCGGCAGGTGTACAGCAGATAGCGCACAGGTAACGCAGGATAACAGCAGCAATACAGCAGCCAGGGGTCAAGTTCCATGTATGAAGACAACAAAGAACTGTTGCTGGAGCAAGGGCAGGAAGTTCCTTTTATAGCAAAGGGTCAAAGGTCAAGAGGCAGGTAAATTGGAAACTGTCCCTTTAGGCCTCGTTCACACGGCTTATTCTGCCGCGTATTGGCGCCGTACTGCGCGTCGGATTTGCGCTTCAGTACGCCGCCAATCCGCGGCAGCAATTACGGTAATCCACTGCTCTCATAGAGAACAGTGGAATCCGTCGCTCCTCCCCGCTCGGCGAATCCGCCGCGGGGGGAGAAACTGACATGCACATTATTTACGGCGCATACGCGCCGTAAACAATGCATTGTCTATGGGGCCGGGAGCGGCGCACCTGCCGCGCTCCGGCCCCGCCCCCATCCCGCCCCTTATTCACGGCGGATTTGTGCGCTCAATACGGCGCACAAATCCGTCGGGAATAAGCCGTGTGAACACGGCCTTAGGGTATGTTCACACGATGTACTACGAGTAGGAATCATTTACCATCACTCTTTGAGTACGATCTGATCAGTCAGTTTTTAATCCAGTTACACATGGTTATTTCTTACCCAATAGACTTTATTTTAAACAATATACACTTATAAGGAACAGTGTCAAATTCCTTGGCAAAGTCTAAAAACATTATATCCACAGCCACTCCGCTATCCAGACTTCTACTTCCTCTTCATAAAAACAGTCTGTTGGTCTACAACTTCTTGCGTCCTTATATCAAACCTATCCAGACTTCACTTATTTGTTAAATATTTGTCCGACAATTCTGCTATTCCATGCTCAACATTATAAGTTATTCAGCCACATATTCCTGTATATAGTCCCTTATGAGCCACTCAAACAGTTTTCCCACAATGTGTCACAACTTTGCCTATTAGGGCTACTGCATCATCCTCTGTTTGTAGAGTACAGCAGAGGATGTGCTGTTGATTATTATTCTGTACTTTTTATATGTTGGTTTGCACTGGTCTGAACATGGCTCTTGTTTACTCTGGCTGTTTTAATTGAATCTAGCGACACACCCACCTGTCTCTCTCCTGGCTTTCTTCTGGGCAGCAGATGGTTAATGCTGGTGGTGATTGACAGCTTCACCTCTCCTGGGCTTTGATCTGAGTGGTTTTATGTCAGAGGACCGGTCTAATCACGTTCTGAACCAGTACTCTGATATCCGATGAGAATACCTTTAGCAAGCATACCTGTGCTTGCTATAAGTCTTGGCTGGACTTTTGCTTAATGGCAAAACCCCTTTAAGATGTATTAACACCCGTCAAGTTGGAGGAAGTTGCTGCATTGTGATGTGTAGAAATAGAACTATGCCTGGTATCTTTACTGTGTCTTTATTACCAACGTTGCCCTGTATCACTCCAATTCTGTTCAGTCAGAAGTCAAGCACACTTTCCCCTTAGCTGATCTTTACAAACTGTATTTGTACCTCACTGCAGCACATGTGTCCTTGGTATTACAAGTAAATAATATGCAGCTTGTATTAGATCTGCATACATTTTCCTGCAGAAACCATGTCCTTACAGTTAGATAAAGTGGAAGAAGGACAGAATAGTTAGGATCAAAAAGGATTATTGTCAAGAAAGTAAAATTATAAAACCAAGCAGACAAATATTTTTAGTTTGAAATGTGAATTTTTTTTTTTTTTAGCCGGAGGTATGTTTTATAAGGCAATTCTACTTTTTGTCTTGTGACTATCTGTTTTTGCAGTCTTCTAAAACTGAGTTTAAGCTGCATTTACTCTAGTGTTCATCAGGTCCCTTTTAGAGTGGGCCATGTTGATGTACTAATTAAGTGTGGGATTTTTACACTTGATTTTGAGTAACTGTATTACATATTTATATACCTATATCCTACATATCACTCGATGTGTTAAATCATATTTTGTTCATCCTGTATTAATAGGACCATGTGATAATCTGTAAAGACAAGAAGCACTCCACAAACTATAAATCTGACATATCACACTATGTTCTCAAGCAACGTCGACAGTTCACATGGCTCACACATTTGTATTGTATCTTTTTATGTGTTTAATGTGTTTACAGTGATTTTAAAAATGTTCAAACCAATTAACGCCACCCCTGACGTTTCAATTAAAGTTCTTACTTCTACCACATTTCAGATTATGTAGTCCACAAATTTATATTTACTCAACATAAACTAATGAAAATCCGACAATTAAGGCTCAACCGAAAAATTCAAAAGAATAAAAGATGATAGACCCTCAGAAAAGATAAAAATAATTTGACCATGAAGACATGTTTAATTAAGGTATTTCCTGTAATTATCATACAGGTGTCTTCAGATTTTTAATCAGTTAGTCTACCAACCTAAAAGGTGAAAAGTAATCATTGTGCTATTTGGTACCATGATGTGTACCACACTTAACGTGAACCAAAGTAAGCTAAGGAGAGAGTTCTCTCATGAGATTAGAAATAATATAAACAAACATGTTTAAGGTAAAGGCTATAAGACCATCTTCAAACAGTTTAGACATTAAAGGTTTATGGGACTTTATCCAACATTCCTGGACTGGCTGCAAGAGGAAAATTGATGACAAATTGAAGAGACAGATAATACAAATGTTATACAGGGAGACCAGGACAATTTCCAAAGAGATTAGGTGAATTCCAAGGTCAAGGTAAATCAGGGTCAGATCACACCATCATCACTGTCTTTGCCAAAGTGGATTTAATGGAAGACGACCAAGGAGGAAATAACAAATCCTAAAAAAGCAAGACTGGAATTCATCAAAATGTGTATTGGCAAGCCACAAAGCTTCTGGGAGAATGAGAAAACATGGGACAGTTGAGGAAAAAACAGAACTTTTCACAAAGTCACATGAGCTCTTGATCACATGAGCCATTGTTCACAGATGGAAAAATAAAGCATACAATGAAAAAAATATTGTACCTACTGTGAAACATGGAGAAGGCTTAGTTATGTTTTAGGGCTGCTGTGCTGCATCTGGCACAGAGTGTCTTGAATCTGTGCAGCGTACAATGAAATCTCAAGACTATCAAGGTATTCTGGAGCTAAATGTGCTACCCAGTGTCAGAAAGCTTGGTCTCAGCCACAGGCCATGCGTCCTCCAACAGGATAATGACCCAAAACACACAGCTTAAAACATTTAAGAATAGCTAAGGGCAAAGACTTGGACTATTCTGAATTGGCTTCTATGAGCCCTGACTTATCCCATTGAACACTGGCAGAAAGTAATAGGATCCCCCTCTTGGTGCTCCCTTCTGCATTTTATGTATCATGCAGAACAATGTACAGGTGAATGCACCCCCTAGTAGTCAAGTAACCTAGGGGAACTTCATGTACAGGTGAAAACCAACCAAATAATTTTAAAAATATAAATTAAAAACCATTAACAGTTCAAAACACCCCCCTTTTGCCATTTACAAATAAAAAAATAAAAACGTTTAACATAATTGGTATTGCTGTGTCTGTAAACATTCAATTGATTAAAATATTACATCATTCATCCCATATAGTGAACACCATACAAGAAAGAAAATTCCCAGTGCCTAAACTGCAGTTTTTGGTCATTCTCTTTCCACACAAAATTTTAATAAAAAGTGATCAAAAAGTCACATTTATCTCAACTCCCAAAATGGTACCGATAAAAACTACACTTCGGCCTGTAATAACGAGCCCCCATGGATTTAAAAAAAAAAAAAAGTTATTAGTTGCAAAAAATGGTGCTGCTGCGCAAATCAAAAAAATTAACGTTTTCATTATTTTAAAGTATTAAAAAATAACGAAAATTCAACACATTTGGGGCGACATGTATGTACAGGGCTGCAGCAGTATTCTTGTTTCCATTAAGGCCAAAAGCTGGCGCAGCCCTGTTCTCTAGATGCATGAGCAGACGCACTCCAAAATTAGGTGCATTATGAGGCGTCCGCAGCACTTTTTAATGCGCCCAAGATGTGGGGCGTGCTGGAGGCGTGTCACACCACAAACGTATGATTCTACACATTTATGACTGGAGGATGGAAAAACTAGTCGCATTACTGCTGGAACAGGCAGACCAATTTTAAAGTAGTTTACCTGAGCCTGAGTTGATGTTTTGGAGCTAGAAAGGGATAAATCTATGACCCGCAATAGAACAAGTTCATAAATTCAGGCGCATTCTACACTACTAATGCACGCAATAAAATTGACGTCCGGGGAACAAAATTCATACATGTCGCCTTTTGTATCACCAGAATTGTACCGACCTGCAGGATACAGATGACATAATTTATACTGACCAGCGACCTCCATTAAAAATGAACCCCACAAAAATGCCACAATCTAGTTTTTTTCACATTCCACCGTACATTTTTTGGGGGTTTCCAGTACATTACATGGCAATGACACCATTAAAGAGTACATTTTGTCCCACAAAAACAATTCCTTATTTGTCTATGAAAAAGAAAAAAGTTATATCCCTTGGAAGCCGGGGAGGAAAAAATGAACACACCACAGAAAAAAATGCCCTGTCCTTAAAGGGTTAAATTTTTTGTTGGAACCAGAATTCATAAGCAATGTCTGATTTTTATCAGTTGACTTTCAGATAATTTTAATGTATTATTACTTTTATCAGTTTCATGTTATTTCAGTGACCATTGTGGATTTTTCCTTTCTGAACAGAAGGATATTAGCAATTTTGGCCACGTGTGTGGTGTGCCTATTAGTACTCTGCACCTGTGGAACCCTCCCATATAGCATTGTAGCTACTCTGACTCCTGTTGGGATCTGGTTTCTGACCTGCCTCAGGATTAGTAAGTAAGCCTTGATTCTTCTTTGATTTATATTTACTTTTTGCCCCATTTTGTCCTATGATAAATTTTTAATGTTAGTGTAGGGAGACCTCACAAGGCCATGGGGACCCTTGACACAAGATGGGAGCTTGCATATTTTGACCAAAATATTAACTAATATGTCATGTTTAATATTTTTTCAGCATGCAGTTTAGCCTTTTGATATTGGAGAGTGTAGAATGTCAGTAACTTGAAGCACTGCATATGATATAAGACAGGCATCTCATAGAAGCCTATTTATGTGCAAAGTTAATGCCATGCAGCCAGGCTCGGACAGGCCCACAGGGGAATTGGAAAAATCCTTGGTGGACCCCTGAGCATGGTAGAACTGAAGTTGTTTTTTAACTACATAAACATCCTCAGAAGAGGCAAAAAAACATAGAAAGAAAAAAAGCAAGAATCAGAGCATGTACAGTCATTTACAGTAGCTGTAGGGTGGGCCCCTAAAATAAACTCCACCAGTGGACCCATAATCAACTCAATTGGTGTGCCCCTAGAATAAACTCCACCAGTGGACACATAATCAACGCCACTGGTGGGCCCTTAAAATAAACTACACTAGTGGGCCCTTAAATGGCTCAACTGGTGGTCCCCTAGAGTAAACTCCACCTGTGATCTCTGGGAACCCCAGTTCAACACTGCATGCAGTCCTTTCTCCCTGAAGAGAATGGCTGCTTTATTGGCATATCCTGCGCAATCTCCACTTCAGTGCACAGTGGGTTTTTATATATTCTGTTGTAAACTGCCACTTAAGCTTCTGAATGTGCCTGTATGTGTGGGATGAAATGTCAATTTTGGTGCTACACACTTAGAGGGTGCTGGACAGCCCGCCTAATCGAATAATAGTGGCGTCACCAATTGGCTGTAACGCCAGCATGGTTCCATATACATAATTGTATTTTTCTGCAAGTATGATATTAAGTTAGCCACACCCCTCATGCATAGACATTTTGTGAGTGGTCCTACTTTGCACCTGTATAATCCTATTACATGGCATTGAGGCTTCTCTGAATCCTATTGGGAATTGGTTTCTGACCTGCCTGAGGATCAGTAGGTAAGCCTCTATTCTTCTGTGATTTATATTCAATTTGTTCCCATTTTTTGTGATATGCACATGTGTGCTTACCAACAATCCCTCAAACTTATCCTCAAAAGGCCATATAAACCTTGAATGAAATTGGCAATTTTAGAGACCCTCCTGGGTGCTTTAGGCACAATCCCAAGTTGTGTGCCATGATTTTGGTTTTCCAAATGTTTGCACGTGTTACCAGTTACTTTTTACGCCCACATGTTTGCTTTATCCTTTGTCGAGGTAATTGTTTAATTTTACTTAATTGAATTTAGTTACCTTGACTTCTTGTGGGTTAGAAGCATAGTATAATATTGAAAATAAGCTACTAATAACAGAGTTAGATTTAAAAAACCGAAAATATTTCTGTTGCAAGAATATATTGCTTCCGATACTAGTGACTTTGTAATTATAGATTGTGCTATGCCTGGAAAATCTGATGACACACATGCCAATTTGAACATAGATTTTAGAGCCCGGCAATGATTTATTGTCAGTTTTTTGAAGGTTTTCAGATTTTCATACTTTTGAAAAAATGACTGAACAATTTCCATAGACCTCAATAGAAAATCTGAGCTATAGTCTACACAATTCGGATTTTCTGATGATCGGATTTCAAAACCGGCATTTTTTTAAAACACTTGGAACATGCACAATAATCTGCTGTATTTCACTCGGGAAACAGTAGATCATTGTGTTATTCAATGCAATGGGACGGCTGAAAATTATTCCCTAATACTGTGCAAAAAAAAACCGCTCAGTATCAAACTGGGTTGATAAGAGAATTAGCTATATAGGTGATCTCTTTAGAGAAGATTCTCTTAAATCCTTCTCTGAATTAGCAGCAGAATATGGGCTACCAAAGTCTTACTTTTATCAATATCTGCAGATACATCATGCTTTACATTCTTGGAGCTGGCCTAGTCAATCTCCATTGACCTCGTCTTACTCGTCAATGGAGTTCCTATCAAACAGAGATGGTTTTGGCAGGGGACTTTCAATCACCTATAATATTGTCAAAATGATAAATTAGGGGTAGAAGTATCTTTCCTCTACTCCTTTATCCAATTAAATGTCTCCTCCGAATTATATTATTATTATTACAGTTGTCAACAGCTGGGGCTCAAGAGATACAACCCACACGTTCAGTCTGGGGCATAAATCTGATTTATTAACAGGAAGTAACAGTTTGATATCTTCTACGTATTAAGAATCACATGATTATTTTGTCATTGGCTAATTGGCTGTTGCTGAAACCTCATAGTTGTAACGGGGTTGGTGGATTCGCTGGACCAACGCAAGCGATGATAGCTAAGCCACGCCAGGGAACGGAGTCTAAGTAGCCCCCGGTTTTCACCAGAGCCCGCCGCAAAGCGGGATGGACTTGCTGCGGCGTGAGGCTACCAGGTCGTTACCCCTGACGTGACTGGCTTGCGATGGCGACCGGGGTACAGCGTGGTACAGGATCGTGATCCAGAGACGTAGTCGGGGACAGGCAGAAGGTCAGGGCAGGCAGCAGAGGTTCGTGGTCAGAGACAGGCAGACAGTCAGGGCAGGCGGCAAACAGGCAAGGTCAGGAAACGTAGCGGAATGGACTGGTACACGGGTAATCAATACGGACTCCAAACACTCTCTAAACTCACGGAAAACACACCAACAAACTGGCAGAGAGTGCTGGGGGCGTATACCTTATATAGGACCAGCGGCCGTCAATAACCAATTAATGGCGCGCTGGCCCTTTAAATCCCGACCAGCCATCGCGCGCCCGCCTTAAGCAGCGGTTATGCACACGGCGGCTGTCAGAGCTGGACACAGGAGTGGGGACTGGTAAGTACGGGGTTTCCCGGGCAGGAGGAGAAGGACAACGGCTGCGGACAGCCGCGGCACCCGTGCCCGACCCCGTGCGCGCAGGGGGCGGCCGTTGCGCCGCCCGCCGTGACAGTATCTCCCCCCCCCCCTGTAGCTCGCCCCCCCTTCCTTTGGAATCTAGAGAGGAGATCAGGGGACAGATTGGTCTCAGGTTCCGATGAACGCTCCTCCGGACCGAAGCCCTTCCAGTCAATAAGGTAAAAACCGCTTCCCCCTCACTGGTCTTCTCCGCCAGACCTCCTTGACCCCAAAGATGTTACCCTGTGCTAGCACCAGGAGAAGGCGAGACAGATCTACGGGAGAAGCGGTTCAGCACCACCGGCCTGAGGAGGGACACAGGACACGCGTGTGGGATACGTAGAGTCGGAGGCAAGCGAAGCTTATAGGACACGGGGTTCAGACGCCGAAGCACCACAAAACGGCCCACGTCGTTGGGACCCAACTTGTAACTTGGCACCTTAAAGGGGATGTACTTCGCGGAAACCAAACCCTATCGCCGGGCTCCACGAGGGGCGGGGGCCTACGGTACCTGTCAAGCCTGAAGTTTGGTGCGGGCAGAAGCTCGTAGAAGGGCCTGTCGTGTAAATTGCCAGAGAGCCTTGATGTCCTTTACTTGGGAAATCCAGGGCCCAGGGACAAGAGACGGGGTAGCTAGAGGGAAGGTGGGGGGATGTAACCCAAAGACAACAAAAAAGGGAGAGGCCCCAGCGGATTCTGACTCTAAAGAGTTATAAGAAAACTCTGCCCAGGAGAGAAGATCGGACCAGTTATCCTGACGAGCGGACACAAAGTGCCGCAAGTAAGGTGCCCAACACCTGTTTAACCCTCTCTACCTGCCCGTTAGTTTGAGGGTGGTATGCAGATGAAAAATCCAGCTGAATCTGCTACTGACAGCACAGAGCCCGCCCAAAAATTTAACAATAAACTGGACCCCCCTGTCAGAGAAATATGAACGGGAGACCGTGTAAGGGGAAAATATGTTTGGAAAAAATGTTGGGCCAGCTGGGGGGCAGAGGGAAAACCCAGGCAGTGGGATAAAGTGAGCCATCTTGGAAAAATGGTCGGTCACCACCCAGATGACCGTGTTTCCAGATGAGGGTGGGAGATCTGTGACAAAGTCCATGGCGACATGGGTCCAGGGTTTTTCCGGCACAGGGAGAGGCTGAGAAGGCCCCCGGGTTTGAGGCGAGGGAAACCCTTTTTTCGGGCACAGGAGGAGCAGGCCGGGACAAAGTCCCTGACTTCTTGAGCCCAAAGGGTGGGCCACCAGTAATATCGGGAAAAACCCGCTGAAGAGACTTATGGACTCCTGGATGCCCAGCAGTTCGGGAAGAATGTCCCCACCTCAGGATTCTGGGCCGCAAAGGCCAGGGGCGACAAAGGGCCTTCCCCGAGGTTGATGTCTAAGTCCCACAGGGGCCGCCAGGAGGAGACGTTCTCGAGGAATTATGTGTTGCAACGGCAGTTCTGAGCCCACAGTGTCAAAGGACCAAGAAAGGGCATCCACCCTGACGTTCTTCTCAGCTGGCCGAAAGTGCAGGAAAACGTTAAAGCGAGTGAAGAAGAGGGACCACCTGGCTTGACGAGGGTTTAGTCGCTGCGCGGACTGTAGATAAAGGAGATTTTTATGATCCGTGAAGATTTCGAAGGATGGCGAGCCCCCCTCCAGCAAGTGCCGCCATTCTTCTAGAGCCAACTTTTATGGCGAGTAATTCACAGTCTCCAATCGAATAGTTTCGCTCGGCTGGAGTGAAGGTCTTAGAGAAAAAAAAAACAGGTGGGGCAGTTTTCCCGAGGCAGACCCTTTTGTAAGAGGACGGCTCCAGCACCCACTGAGGAAACGTCCACTTTATGGACGAAGGACGCTGCGGGTCCGGGCGAGACAGGACAGGACTGAAGCCCAAAAGCCGATTTGAGGTGCTCAAAGGCTTCTTGAGCTTCTGGAGGCCAGGATTTGGAGTTGGCATTTTTCTTTCATCAGGGTCACCCCGTTTGGGGGCCACGAGCGTGGAGAAGTGCGGGATAAATTGCCTGTAGTAATTTGCAAAGCCCAGAAATCGTTGGATAGCCCGACGGCCCACAGGTCGAGGCCACTGTAAAACTGCGGACTGCTTAGAGGGATCCATCTGGAGACCCTGATCCGTGACGATGTACCCCAGAAAGGGCAACGAGGTGCGTTTGAACAGACATTTTTCCAGTTTGGCATAAAAACTGATGATCCCCTGAACGTTTGAGCACCAGGGGACGTGGTAGCGATGAGTCTTGAGATCCGGAGGGGAAGATCAGGATGTCATCCAAGTAAACAATGACACAAACATAAAGGAGGTTGCGGAAGATCTCGTTGACAAAATTTTGGAAAACTGGAAGGCATCGCGAGTGGCACGCAGGGCCCCAATGGATAATTTCACCCGTGTTCCAGTCCAAGGTCAGAGCATGCTCTTGCAACCATGGAAGGCCCAGGAGAATCTCGGAGAGGAACGAGGCAAGACCAGCAGTTTAAAAGTTTCCTTGTGTAGAGCGCCTATCTGTAAAGAGAGGGGTGCCGTGCAGAACCGAATAACATCCTTTAGGCATTCGCCACTAACGGAGGAGACGTACATGAGTTTCTGCAAAGGGGTCACCGGGAGACGAAGCTTGGAGAAACCCGAGCCTGGCTGGGCAAAGTTTCCCAGCGGACCCCGAATCAAGGAAGGCGGTGGCTTGGAAGGTGCTGTCCCGGGGAGACTCCACAGAGTACGGGAATGGTCAGACGGAGAGATGCTGCACAGACACCTAGGGACGCCTCTCCTGGAAAACCCCAATGTGCGCGAGTTTCCCGGACGTACCGGACAGTCCCCATGAAGTGGCCAGAACCGCCACAGTAGAAGCATAACTGCCTCAGGGGAACCCCTGCAAGTATTCTTCCCGGGACAAGTTGGCTCTCTTTGATGCGTACGGCTTCATCCCCGGAAACCTTTGGCAGAGGTAGTGAGAATATTTTAAAGACGGGAGCCAAATGTGGTAGCCGGCGTGGCTGGGCGAGCTCCCATTGAAGAGGAGCTCTTGTTGTCTCTCAGCAAAGCGAAATGTCTATTCGGGAGGCCAACTGAATCAGTTCATCAAGAAATGGGCGGCAGATCCCGACCAGCGAGCTCCAAACCTTAATATGGCCCGAGAGACCTTGCCAGTAGGTTGCACCAAGGCCTCATTATTCCACTTCAATTCAGAGGCAAGGGTGCGGACTGCACGGAGTAGTGACCCACTGTGGAGTCGCCCTGACGGAGACGGAGCAAAGCCGCCGCGCGGAGGAGGTGCGGCCAGGTTCCTCAAAGACGTTGTGGAACCCCTGGAGAAAGGCTTGTAGATTCACCGTCTGCGGATCTCCTCGGTCCCATAACGGAGTAGCCCAGGCCAAGGCTTCCCCCGACAAGAGGCTAATAACAAAGGCCACCCTTAGCCCCTCGGTGGGGAAATGGTGCCCCAGAATTCCAGGGGGATGGAGCATGACTGATGAAGCCACGGCATTCTTGGATCTCCCATCATAGCGTGTGACGGAAGCGGTAGTTGCAGGGAAAGGTCCTGGAAAAGGTGCAACGGTGCTGGCGAGGAGGCGGCCGCCGCAGGCCCGGGGGTAAAACGGGCTGCAAGGTCCTGCATCATGGCCGCGAGCTGGTCAATACGCTGGCACTGCTGGGCGACAGCTGTCGAGACGTCCTGGAGAACGGGCAAGGGTACCCTGGCGGAATCCATGGCCAGTTTGTACTGTAACGGGTTGGTGGATTTGCTGGACCAACGCAAGCGATGATAGCTAAGCCACGCCAGGGACGGAGTCTAAGTAGCCCCCGACTGGCTTACGATGGCGGCCGGGGTACAGCGTGGTACAGAATCGTGATCCAGAGATGTAGTCGGGGACAGGCAGAAGGTACGGACAGGCGGCAGAGGTTCGTGGTCAGAGGCAGGCAGACGGTCAGGGCAGGCGGCAAACAGGCAAGGTCAGGAAACGTAGCGGAACGGATTGGTACACGGGTAATCAATACGGACTCCAAACACTCTCTAAACTCACGAAAACACACCAACAAACTGGCAGAGAGTCTTGGGGGCGTATACCTTATATATGGACCAGCGGCCGTCAATAACCAATTAATGGCCGCTGGCCCTTTAAATCCCGACCAAGCCGTCGCGCGCGGGCTTTTAAGCAGCGTTATGCGCACGTCGGCTGTCAGAGCTGGACACAGAGCGGGGACTGGTAAAGTACGGGGTTTCCCGGCAGAGGCAGAAGGACAACGGCTGCGGACAGCCGCGGCACCCGCGCCCGACCCCGAGCGCGCAGGGGGGCGGCCGCGGTGAGCCGCTGCGCCGCGCGTCGTGACAATAGTCTCCTGTATCTATGTAAGGTTGCAAGGCATTAGTTGATATGAGACATTCCGAGAGAGGAATTTCTTTGGTTTCTTGATATAACTTCTCGCTGAAGCAGACAGGGCATCTATTCCAAGTAAAGCTGTGTGAAAGATATTTGATACTTCGATAAGGATGTATAGCAGTAACAGCAGTTTAAACAAACTATCTGATGAGCTTAATAAGAATGGAATGATGAAACAGACTTTGATGTTTTTTCCTTAAATCATCAACTTCACAATATTATAACCTCTAATGTGAAGGAAGCCAAAACCTTTTACATATTGAAATGGGAGGAGGAATTATCCTGCTCTTACCCGTGGCATATGTCGATGAAAGCCTCAATGTCAGTGATTAATTATTCCTGATGCATAAACCATCTAGAGCTAATGAAGAAGCTCTACCTACGATGGTACCTAAACCCTACTAGATTAGCCCACTTTTCACCATCATACTCCAAACTGTGTTGGAGAAGATGTGGAGCTCACGGAACTTTATCTCACATGTGGTGGTTTTGTCCATCTATCTAAGGGCTTTGGTCTAGTTTTAATGATTTTTTAGATGAAATATTCCACTGCCATACTTCCTTGACACCCACCCTGGCTATACTACATTTTTCTCTGGAAGAATTTCCTATCCCATTCAGAACAATTTTGCAGCATGTACTAATTGCCACAAGGCTCTCCACAGCATTGTATTGGAAGTTTTTCTTGCCTCCAACCAGATCAGAGGTGGTAGATAGAGTCATCTTTCACTATAAATGTGAAACATCACTTTCCATTCCCCCTCCCATGGTGCTTAAGATTAGGAAAAAATGGTAATTGTGGAGAGATTCCAAATACTTTATTTGACATCAACAAGGGCTACTAAACTTTGGCTTCTAGGGCGCCTCGGAACAAAAAGGGCTGTTTTAGTGTTCCTCCTATGTTCTACTCTGTACCCATGTGTTCCTGTATGCACAATTAGTAGAAATCTATACCTATAATCGTATGTTGGAACTGTGACACTGGCATATTTTTTTCTGTTGTAAGGTTTACATTTGCAATTTTAGGCTGTACGTGTTTTGTTTCCCTTTTGTTGTATTCTCCCCCTCCAATGTCTCTTTGTTATGATTTCAAAATTCAATAAAAATTTTCAATGGTTAAAAAAAAAAAAAAAAAAAAGCGAAAAACCGACTAAAATACTGGTCTGATTCTAATTCAGAGTCTGACCAGCATTTGTACATTGCTGTGTGGACACAACCTTAGTGATCATTTGGCATATATATGACTAGAGTACATTAGGTTTCCACAGCCAAAATAGTTAACTGCACTTATCAGTATAGCAAACACATATACAATGCAGCATACATTTTAATTGCAGTCATTGGTAGATGTGTGTAACTATATGTCATATAGTTGCATACATCTGTCGGCTCCAAGCAGTCCCCCAAACAGAATCACAGAACATGCAATACATTTTGTATGTTAATAAGTATCAAGTGTAAGTGTAGAAATACACGGAGTGCTCTTGGCATGTTTATAGTGCAGATAACCATCATGGTACCTGGCACCAAGTGATTTATTCATTAGCATCAATAACATCTAATAGATTTGCAAGGTGAACAACACTCACATGGACAGTTAAAGGCCCGTGTTTCACACGGACTTTATATTTTCAATTAATTATTATAGTTTTTTTTTTACTATATTTTAGTATTTCGCTTAATATATACTTTCTTTTTATTTTTTATTTTTGAAATTAATTTTTATTTTTTATAGCAATTTATCTATATTCATATTTATTTCCTTTTTATTTGATATTGATTTACATTTCTATTTCTTATGATTTTTATACGTACAATATTTCCCGATCACCCTCTGGATTTGCGTGCGCTCGTCAATCCGCCGTGAATAAAGGGGCCGGACAGGGCGCGCTGGGCCGGAGCATCCAGGCGGGAGCGACCACATTCACCGGCCACCATTAACAATGCATTGTTTACGGCGCATACGAGCCTCGTAAATAGTGTGCATACACTTTCTTCCCCGTCGTCGGATTCACCGACATCGGGGAGAGCGCGAATCCACTATTCTCTATGAGACCAGTGGATTCCTGAAATCACTGACGGATAGGCGCCGTACTGAAGCGCAAATCCCCGCGCAGTCCACCAGCGCAAACCGCGCACCAAAATAATCCCAGTGAACGATGTCCTAACAGGCATTCTTCAATAACTGAGCATGATACTTGAGGATGAGACTCCGGGACTGCTCCTACCCTAAGGCTATGCGTCACGTACACGGCTTAACTGCGGGACGTAAATTACGCCCCGCAATTTCATACGCCGTGTTGGACTGGAGAGGGAGGGAGCGAGGGGCAAGCCGGCACCTCGCCGGCCCCATAACATAACAACATACAAGCGGCGCGTATTACGCCGCTGGTAACTACCACATGTCACTTATCTCCCTGCCCGGCGGATTCGCCGAGCAAGGCTAGATCAGGAGTTTACGTAATCCATATTCTCCTATGAGAACCGGTGGATTACCTCGTAATGAACTGGTGCCCGATGTTTCAGCCCCGTAATTATGCGTCACTCCGGCACGTAATTACGGACCAGTAAATAACTGGACCCATTTTAAGAGCGTGAGAACATGGCCTAATAGTGGTTTCACACGTGACTTTTGTTGGACAACTGCCACTGTATTTTTTTCTTAGTTAAAGCAGGAATGTTTCGTTCAGGAAGGAGAAGTATAAATACTTCATTTATATCTCCAATGCTCTTTCAGTCCCATTTGTAGTGTAGAATGTGCCTGAAGCTATGAACCTGTTCTACGGCTGTCATATATTTTGCTCTTATACTAGCTACAAAGCGACACTTCTGGGTATCAGCATAAACCACATGCCCGCCGATCTCAGGCTCATTAGACAAAGTGCTGCGCGAGCTTTAATAATGCCTAATTATCTTGGAGTGCACCTGAATAAAAATATAGCAAAACACAAGGAAGGCCGACAGTTATTTTCAGGCTGTGAAAAGACGGCAGACTTCGAAGCCGCACTCCTGTACTTTACATGTCCGCACTGATGCTTGTTTATTATCCTCTGTGGTGTTACAATGCATAGCTCCTGTTCTAGCAAATTAGTGTTTCAGTGTTTGGTCCCCAATTTTAGCAGTACTATATGAGTACATTTAGTTTTCTTTAGCATATGTTTACCAATTCTCGTACTTATCAAACATATATACTACATTAACTCACATAGCACTGTGACAATGCAGATTTTTCATATATCTTTCCAAGGCCTCCATCATATTTATATTTTGCATAGCGTTTTATCAGGAAAAATACATCAGAAGCTGCATGTATTTTTTTAGACTTAACATCTTTTCACTCCAATGCACTGAGTTTTTGGATAGGATTTAATTTACTCAAAATAGTTGGTAATGTACTCAGTGTATTTATTGGTAAGTTTTTTTCTGGTGTGTTTTTCCCATCGCAGATCATGTGATCCCATCACCTGAATGCATTTGTAATTGTGGAAAAACAACAAACACACAAAAAACACATTCTAACCGCTCACATGCAACACACCAGTTGGCTACTACATCTGTGATATCACACTTTCAGTATGCTTAAGCTAACATATCAATCTCGAGCGTATGACCATTGTTAGTTTAACCGTATCATTCATCCGATCCAGCATGATAGTGCATACCGATAAGTCTTATTTGGCGCGACGCAGCGAGGAGAGAGAGAGAGCGCGCGCGGATAAGTGTATTATGAATGTTAAAACCATTTTAGTGAATAACACTGAGTAAAGGGACTTTGGGAGAAGGTTGGGCAACCTAACTTAGAAAGAAAAGAAGCATTAAGGTATTTAACACTGACATAGCAATCCTAATAAAACCTGCCAATAAGGGGATGGTGTGGAGATTTTAGACAGGGTCAATTACTACACTGAAATGTAGATTATTAAATGATTTAGATACATATGAAAGATTTAAATCTGCCCTTACTAGTGTATACAAAAATGAATTGAAGAATATAGAAAAAAGTATTATTAAAGGGGTTGTACAGTACATTTGTTTACTATTTTCAAAAATATCATTTTTTTACTTTAGGATAAAAAAAAAAAAATTAACTGATTGTCGTGTTAAAACAAAACAAATTAAACTCGCCTCTCATCTTGGATCCAGTGATGCACCGTCCTTACTCTTTGCCGGTCCTCTGTTTTCTTTCTGTCTTCTACCAATTGGGGGCAGTCGTCAAGTGCCATTTGGTGACATTACTGTTTGAAGTGCTTCTGAATTATGAAGTCAGCCAAAGGCATGTGACTGCTGCAGCCAATCGGTGGTTGCAGCGGTGACGTCCTTTTTGGAAGAAGACCGGAAGAAAACAGAAATATTAGGCAATAGCGAGTGAGACCAGCACTCATCGCTGGACCACAATGTGAATGACAGGTAGAGCATAACTTTTTTGTTTTATTTAATAAGACACAGCAGTAACCTAATTAAAAATAATAATAATAAAAAACAAACAACCACATTCATAAAAAATAACTTAAGTACCTGAATATAAAGAGAACATAGAAATACCAACTGATTATATAGCTATGCTAACAAAGGCATCATAAACAACCTTCCGGTGAGCAGCCTCAATAGTTTCAGGCAGCCACTCTCATAACTAGAGTATGGTCCCGCTAACATACATATGACATAATGTCTTCAGAAACATCTAGTTAGAATACTCGCCAGTCTTATATGAGGGCTGCCCAAACATCCTAAGAGTTTTGCTTTAAATATAATTAGTATTACCCTGAGAATAGCCTGATAAAAACAATTTGAATCATGCTACAGGGAGCAATCTATTCACTCCAATTTGACAAAATTCGGTATATGAAACTCAAGTGAATGCAGTGTGTTATATTCCAGAGCTAATCCTCTTTTTAAAAAGTTACAAACGGGGGAAGAAAATATTATCTTTTAATAAAATATGTACTAAATTTAACTTTGTCCGTCCACAACTATTTCACTTCTTGTAACTACAAAGTTAAACACTATCAGTACTTAGATACCTCTGGTGTGGGAGTGGGGGACTGGGAGCGACAAACCAAGCTTTCTGCCATGCTCTCCAAGACCCCCTGACATTTGCGGACATACAAAGTAATTTCATTCGCAGCTTAATCTCTGTTTTACAGATTTAGAAACCAGATAAAATGGTCGCTTTGTGCAATGAATAATGGACATTCCCAGATTTACAGATAGGGGACGTATTGGCAGCTCATTCCCGACTAATTAAACTCATACCCAGTGTTTCCTATTGGGAAATGTCCCTGAAAACTATACACAGAGTTATGTGTCCCCAAATCGCACATTTTTAATGGGAAGAGGTTCTTTGCCAGCTTGCCTTAGATGTGGAGAGAGGGTAGCGGATTTGTTCCACTGTTTTGTGCTTTGTCCAATAAGTCGAGCTGGAAATGCATACACCGCTTAGTTCGAAACCACACGTCCGTTGATGTCCCCTTCTTACCAATGTGGGCCCTTTTTGGAATCCTGGATACAAACTTACGACTATCACACCATACTAAAAAACTGCTGACCTGTATATCGGCTGCTGCCCGTAAAACTATACTTCAGAAATGGATGGACTCTACACCACTCTCTACACATCTTCTTAGATAAACTATTGTTTTTGCTACGGATGGATTGGGTGGACTTTTCCATTCAGAAATAATTAAAAGTCAAAGGATTTTTCTTGACTTGGCAACCCATTATCGATATTCTTTCTGCACATATTAAGGCCTGTATACGCTCCTGTTCCCAGTCTGCCACTTGGTATTTAGAATGTGTCGTCAGAGGTCAACCCCCAATTCTGGATCCCTTGGTATCCCGCAAAGATGGTGACTAATATACTAAATACCGGTTTGGCTTCGAATGGTCTGGGTGGTGGGTAATCCGCGCCCTCTCCGGTCTCCCTCTCCTATACCTTTACCTCCCACCTCCCCCCCCTTTTTTTCTCTTCTTTTTTTTTCTTCCTTTCCTCTACTCTACTCTAATATGAGTTCAATATACAAAACCTTTCTATGCTTAGCTTAACACTTTAGACATAATGATTCCTACTATCAACCAACAAGATAAATACCACTCACACTAGACAAAGTTTATGACTTCTTAGGGTATGTTCACATGGCGTCTTGTGTCCGTGTGAACATCCGCTTTTCTCTGATGTGTCTCTGGGTCCAATCTGAATCTAACCATTTAACATTAGCATCACGAGTTTTATCAACTGCTGAGCAATGACAAACATCACAGCGGCGTTCACATGGTATCGCCGCTCTGCGTGACTCATGCACAATCGTACACACTGTTGGGGTTCCTCTTTCGGTATTGCGATCCGAAGGATATTACATGACAATTCCGTGGGATCGATCCTGACAAGACGCGTATCTAAAAGCGCGCGCGACAAAAACAGACAAGCGGGAGATGGCAAACCCACAAGCGGCAGAGCACACTCATGTGAACGCTGCTTGCATGTTTGTACAATGCGTGCCGTTGATAAACTCACTGCTAATTGTTAATGGTATAGATTCAGATGGACTCCAGAGCCATACCCATAACTAGTAGATGGTTCACACGAGATCAAGACCGCATCTGCACACAACTCCCTTATACAAAGAGCTATACTTTCATTACCATGTGGAACCACCCTACAGGACTCAGATTTCAATTATGGGCTCTACACAAGTTATGGAACCTTAGTTCGTGATATTAGAAGATGACATCTCATAACCCCCTCACTTCCCTACTCTCATTTTTCCCTTCTCTTCCCCCTCCGTTTTTCCTTTTCCTAGATCCCCATGTTTCGGATAATGCTTGTTCTCATTTTAAAAATGTTAATAAAGAAAATATACAAAAAAAAAGTTACAAATGTTATTTCTGCACGACTTTTATTTTTATGGAACTCGTCTCTCAATTTGATATGCTTACAGTTTTAGATTTAGTATGAGGTAGCATAGAATATTATTATTCACTTCCTTAATTTAGAAATCATTAGACAAGGTAAAAATGTGTGCACTACATTGTTATATTGAATATGACCATTGCCATTAGCCCTTTGGATTACGAACATTCTGATGGACCAATTTAAGAGAAAAAAGCAACTGTATAATAAAATTTTATTTTGCGTTCAGAATTAATTCAGACAGATTTATAGAAAAAAAATTATGAAAAGCTGGTAAAAAAAACGAATTCTGTAGGTAGTGAATGAAGATTAGACAATCCTAAAGGTAGTATTAAGAAAAGTGAGACAGTGCAAGGCGTACCTTTCTTAACTGGATATTTTAAAGGGGCTAAAAAATGAAAAAACAAATTGAGAAAAAATGGTTTTATATTGAAGAATGATCCGGATCTGGGGCCCCTTTTACACCAAAGGGTATATTTTGAAAAGTTCCCAGTCTAAAAGTTCCCAGTCTAAAAATTACTAGCATCTGTTTTAAAGAAGGAAAAACTAGGGGATTGGGATTAATAGGTTTTTCCAGCTGTTCAAATTTGTAGCAAAGTGGGATTTTTAGGATGAAAAAGCTCTGGTCGAATTTAATTCAACTGTGACTGATGGATAGTTGAGATTAAAACATTTTTACCTCAGACTCTAATAATGTCATCTACATTTTGGGGTGTCCATGTAGACTGTGAATATAGGTTGAACTAGTAGGAAATCTGTATTGGGAGTATTGAAACACTGTAAGGAAAGAGGTCTTCACCCAAAGTGTGTTAGCACTTTTTAAAGAAAAACATAATTAGGAACCTATGGGTTTAAAGGTTTGGGGTGCTGAACAGTTTAAAAAATGTTTGTGAGGGGAGGATATTAATAATAAATTAAGTGGGAGAAAGGGATTCTGGATCTGTCAGTTAAATACACTATCCCCCTGGGTTCTCAGCATTGATTTTTAAATGAACAATCAGCGACATAGAAATCTTTTATCCTCCATTTCACCACATACAAAATAGGTAGGATGAAACACTCATCAGCGTAATTATAATTATTTCCTAGGTTATTGTTTACTTTTTTACTGTCTATACGTTTAAATTATTTTTTATCAGATAAACGTTATTTAAGTATATATGTATTAATTTAAACTATATTGTTGAGCTTTAGCGGTCTGGGAATCGTGAACTCTCACGTGTTTTCAGGCAGAGCACAGAGACGTATTCTCCAAGGGTGAGACAATTCAGACCTCTGCCATTTTATTAGCAGCAAACAGAAAATACAAGTGCAAGCATGCTCAAACATCACACTACAAACGCCTGGCCCGTCTGGGCTCTAGGCTAACAATAGACCAGCTAACTTGGTAAGAGTCTGCAAGTTATCCCTGCTGGTTTTTCTCAGCATGTCCTCCACCCAAGACTTAAAGGTTAGTCACGGGGTTGTAACCAAAGATAGTCTCAGCATACCGTGCAGAACAATTATATACTCCTGGGAAATTCCCGGAGTGGAGCCATGAGGGAGTGAGCACCCCCCTCTGCTCTATGCCACTCCCAATGAAGGCCGACCCATGGAAATGGCTGAAAGCCATGGTAACATTAAACGATACACACATATGTCGACGATCCCTAATACTGTCAGACACCTATCTAATATTGGCCTTTCATTCCCCCAAGGCTCCTTACCTTGGGGGCATGTGTCTGGGACATCTGAAACGGAATATGCGAGGACCCAGGCCGGGAGTATATACAATCAAAATTACACCCTTCCTGCAGTGTGCCACCTGAGAGCGCGATATCCCCCCCCTCTGCTCAGACCTGTGGGGCGGAGCACCTTGTGCCCCAAAACTGTGCACCATCTTTAGACAATGTCATCGGACGTTTATGCTGCTGGACACCCGGACGGTGTTCCACATAGAATACTAAGCAAGTTCCTGTAAGTGCCAGGACACACCGGGTCTTTACCCCCGTCTGTTTCTTCCCATTATTTTGGGGACATCCATTTTAGATGGGAAATGATCTGATTAAATCACCCTAGAACTTGTCCCTCTGCGCCACACAGGTTAATATCGAAAGTGACTCAATGGCCGCCCCCACGTTCAGGGCCCAGACATTCCCTCACACTCAATGGCGCACAATTGACCTAGCACGGAATGATCCCATTACGGGACAGTAGCACTCACGACGGTCCTTCTCACCCCACCGCAACCCTTGTGGATTAAGAATGCCGTGTCACGAACCAGACATACCCTCCCGCAACCCCACCATTCCATGGGTCCCATCCCTACCCTGTGGCTTGCGCGCGTGGGGGAGGAGAGGGTATGCGTGGGGGGGGAGCGGGAGACGCGGCACTTATGAAAGGGGGGGGGGGGCAGGGGGCGAGTCAGGGGGGGGCGCGGGGTGAGTGAGAGCAGCGGGGAGCATGGTAGGGCCGAGGAGGGGGGGGGTGGGGGGGGTGGGAGGGGGGAGGGTGGATGAGGAAGGGAGGGGCGGGGCGGACAGGGGGGGTCAAGTCACAATGAGCAGTATGAGAGGTGAGAAGGTGCGTGGTGCAAGCCCACAGTGGGGAGATGGGGGGGAGTGGTGGGTGGAGGAGGCGGTTCAGAGGTGAGGGAGGAGCGAGGCGGCTCAGTGAAGGCGGTATCTGGGGGGTGGGGGAGGTGGTATGAGGGGGGCAACATGCCAGCACATGTCACCAGTCCTTGCGCACCAGCCAGCAACTAAGGGTCCCGGGCCTAGAAAAGTCCATCAGGGGTGGGTGGCCTCTCCCCCTTCAGCCACATACCCGTGACCCCCCCTTTCCTAGGACAGGAGCAAGTTCCTACCCGTGGTTAGAGGTCTGCGGATTTCCCCCGGGGTATTAGGACTTGGCAGGAACACAACCTCAGTGGCCGCTGTATCCTGTTCCACCACCGCGACCATTCGTCCACACTTTTGGGTCGGTGAACTCCCACGCATCCTGAGCTTGATGGGGAAGTGGCCCCGCACAAACACGAGTCACAGACTACTCAGCTCGAGCACAATCACACCTTGGGAAAGGTGTGTGAGTCCTCCCGCTAGTACCACTTATCATAGTACAGATGGCGACCAGGTCGTATTGTGAACTGGCGGCTTGGCAGGATCAAACCCCAGGCTTGTCTCCTCTGGGCCCCGTATGCCATGATGACCCCACCAGTCGGGAGTAGGCTATCTCCTCACCCGCACGTTTGGTGCTCATCCATGGGTCTTGGACACTGCAGGTCGATAGTAGGAGCTCTTTTAGCGTTCGCACCGATATTAAGGAAGGAGCCAGACAATCTGCCCACTGGTCCGCCGGCAGCTGCTCTCTTCCTCTGCTACATCCGCTCAAAGTGCGATTCCCCAGGTAAACCTCGATTGTCGTCAACAGCGGACATCATTGCGCAGGGAACTTTGAGTCACACCTGTGCGGGCTGTGGAACTTGAGCCCTTGTTGTACTTCGGCATCTCAGTCCAAGCGGCCTGATCTGTTGCAGCAGCGTCTGGTTTACCAGCGTGTTGCTCTTTCACCGTGACTTGGTGGGGTCCTCGATTGGCAGAGCAATTTCGTTCCTCAGCTTGCGCACCGGATGTGTCTCTTCCATGCGCTTCTGCTGGCTGTCCACCATCTCTGCTGGAAGATAGCGTGGCTTGGTCTATTCAGCTGCTCACCAACTCGTCCAATTTCCGCTACTCCCTGACTTTTGGTCATGCTTCATTCACCAGGACATACGTTTTGTCATCTTTTCAGAAGAGTACTGCCTACTTATTTTGCCCATTGCATTCTCTCCACCATATGACTTTAGCACAGCTTCGGATCGTAACTCACATGTTTTACAAGCAGAGACAGAGACGATTCTGTGTTAAAATACAAGGCCTTCTGTATTTTCAATTAGCACGAAAACAGAAAATCCAATTGCAAGGCATGTCACATACACCAACAAAAACAAACTCCTGCCCTTCTGGCTCTAACTAACATAGATCCCAAGCTTACTGACCGTCTGCCGCGAGTGAGGAGGAGATTGCGCGGCGAGGGTGCAGGTGTTTTTTCACCAAAAAAACCAGGTCTCCACCCAAAGACTTAAAGGTAGTCAGTGGTTGTACAACCACAATAGTCAAGCTTAACTGCTGAATCTTATATTACTTCCCTCGGGGAAATCCCGGGATGGAAAGCCATGGTCGCAAACTAGCACCCACTCACATGCATATGCTCACTCCCAATACAAGGCCGATCCAGGAAATGCTGAAAAGCTTCACTGCTAACATTAAACGTTTAAAAAAATGTCGACAGTCTACCACACTGTCAAAGAAAGACCCCAACCACTAAAAAACCACCTATCTAATATTGGCCTTTCATTCCACCAAGGACACCTTACCTTGGGGGCACATGTGTACAAGGACATCTGAAGGAATAATGCGAGGACCCTGGCCGGATATATCACCACCATTATATACCCTTTCCTGCTGTTGCCACCTCCTATACAATACTATATATTAATATAATTATAATAAATAATATATATAATATAATATAAAATATATATATATCTAAATATATATATATATATATAATTATATAGTAATATTATAGTAAATACAATATATATATAAATATATATATATATAATATAATAATTAAGTATAATATACTTTGTAAAATTACTGTCTATAGTTAAGCATCTTAAATTTTATTTATACAGTTTGTGTAAATTAAAACATTCTGGATACATTGCCTCTAAATGCCGTTTTAATTATATTTAAATAACATTGTACTTATCAGTTTATTCCGTAATTTATGTTTAGGCATATTCAATATAATCTATATCTGTAAAGGTTTGTTTCTACTACTACATCTCTCCCCTACTATTGCTTTTGTTGGGTGTTTTAAGCCACATGACATTTCATTAGTTAAACAGGGGGCAGTGCTAAATATAATTTTCTGCCTTCTCTTCTCTTATTGGTGATAATTGGTGATGTCATATTTAGGAAGTTATGTATCTAAAGGATATTTTTTGTTGTTTCTGGAGTGCGTTTCAAATAGCTCGCGTTTGGTGTGGTTTTTAACTCCACTTCAATTAAACGTGCCTTTATTACCAGCAAACATCTATACTTTTAGCAAATTAACTCAAATCTGTTTTGGACGCATTTTTGATGTTTTTTACGTGAGTTTTTTACTCTTTTTTTTCAGAAATGCTTAACATTAATTGCTGGTGTATTTTTCTGCAAAAAAATGCACAAAAAACTGCACTACCGTGGAAGCACCTTTAAGAAGTGAGTAAGTATTACTGTTTTAGTAAGGCTTCCAATGTCCAACACTGGCACAGGACTAAAACATCTACACCTTCGCCGCTATTTCGTTTCTTTTAGAAAACCAACCGAGAATACGATCGTTCCTATGGCCCCATAGCCGGCAATAGGAAAGACGAGCTGCTGTCTACACAGTTCTTCTTTTCTCTGCCTGTTTTTCAGCAGCGGTGTATTATACAACATGTTGTATAATATGCTGGCGCTTCTCGTTTTCTTGCCGTCTTCCCATACAATACTATTGTATGGGGCGACGTCAGGAAAACGAGAAGCGACCGTGGTTTTTGCACAAAGCGTGACAAAAACCGTGGTCCTGCATCGAAGAAAAAACCGCCGATTTCAGGCCATTTTTTGTCCGATGCAGTGTAGACATAGCCTAAGGATGCTTTCACACAGCACAGTTTTGGTGCAGTTTTAATTGCTCTATAATTAAACTGCCTTTATTACCAGCAAGCTTCTTTCAGTTGTCTAAATTGTTCAGTAAGGAGTTTCAAGTAAGTCATCAATTACTGTGTCTGAAGTCTTGTGGATTACACACACACTAATTGATTACTCACTTTCCAAACAGTTTAGATAAGTAAAAAAAAAACGTGCAGTAATAAAGGCACATTAATTAGAGTGCAGTTAAAACTGCACCAAAACTGTGTTGTGTGAAAGCACCCTAATCTGCAAGACTTCAAATGCACTTGAAACACATTTTCGAACAATTTAGATAATTGAAAGAAGCCTGCTGGTAATAAAGGCAGTTTAAGTGCAGTGTGTGAAAACACCCTTAGGGTGCTTTCACACAGTGCATTTTTGGTGCATTTTTGATGCGTTTTTTATGCAGGAAGGCACAGCAATTAATGCTGTACATTGCTGCAATAATCGTGGCAAAAATCGTATTAAAAACGCATCAAAAACGCACCAAAAACGTGTGAAAGCACCCTTACAACAGATTTGTGATAAGGTGGATTAAGACCACATGACTCTTCATTGAGAAAATTGGCATCCCTTTAGGATGCTTTCATATGGAGCGTTTTATGGTGTGTTTTCTTTGCAGAAATACACAGCATTTAATACTGTACATTTCTGCAAAAAAGGCACCAAAAACCACGTAAAAAAAGGCACCAAAAACGCTCCGTGTGAAAGCACCCTTACAACGAGCCTGAGTTTGAGTATATCATGATCATGATCAGGTGACTCTATTGAGAAAATTGGCCACCCATAGAGATAAATACAGCAAAAATTCTATTTCAACTTTTGAAGGGCCAAAAGCTGGGTTGGGCTGAGCCAAAGTCAGGGTCTCACATGGAATTTTATGCAAATGCTTTTTGATTGTTTCTCTTCTGAACATATAAAAAAAATATTAAAAGTTCCAGATGTCTGAACTTTGTTTTTTTCCATTCTTGGAATCTGCAGGTATCTGTAGTGTGAGACCATTTTTCACGATAACACAATATCTGAAGGACAAAGTGTTACTGGATGAGATAGTAAACCAATAGTGAAGTGCTCATTGTTTTTGTGAAACAGGGTGATTTAATGGATGTAGTAGATAAATGATGGATTTTAGAAACTTATACAATCAGAATATTATGTAATAACTTTCACTAGGCCGAAGCAATCCGATTGAAACAATGGGCAACATACTCCTCAGTATGGAGATCTGCAAACATGCCGTCATGTCCCACCCTTTCCCGTGTCAGAGCAATGAGGTAGACAGCAATTGTGTAATGTTGAACCTCCATTTCAGACATCCTGATGCATAGCCCCGTACTCATTCACACTTGACTTCTCATCAGGATGATGGTGTACGGTACTGAGCACTGTGACTTTATGGTGCAGATCTATTGGGTCAGTGATGTCTGAGTGACTTATTTGGTATTTGTGATGTACCATCAAAGAATGTTATTCAGAAAATGGCATAGAAACTTGAAACAATGGGATCACTGATCCCTTCTCATGGTGGAGGCTGACCAAAAATGTCACGGCACTCAACTGATGACATGCAGCATCGTCTGGTGCAAAAAAAGAGTCAGATACTGTCACTGGTTCCAGGCATTTGTGAAGGAAACCATCCAACGTGATAATTACTGACATGCTTGCTGATACATTGAGGAACATGGAGTGTCGCATCAAAATGTAGCTGGCATAAAACGGAGAGCCCTTCCAGCATTGCATGTAATGCAATTGACTACATATATGTCAAGGTATTAACCTCTTCCTGCCGAATGGTCATAATACTATGACTCTTCATTGTCATGGGAACAGGTGGTGGATCCTCTGGGTCATCGCGAGAGAGGACTTGAAAAGTGCTGGGGAGCAGAGTCTAACTAGACCCCCAGTATTGACTATAGCTTGCCACAAGGCAGGTTGGGCTTTGAAGCGGAAGACTCCCAGGTCACTACCCATGACGTGGCCACTCACAGTGATAGCCTATCTGCACAGAAGTCAGGATAGGCAGCAGACAGAACATGACTAGGTCACTCACAGAAAGATCAGGGCAGGTGGTAGGCAGAGAATACTCTGACAGCATGATCAGGGATCAAAAACCAGGAAGACACTGAAGTCAAGCAGGATAGTGCAAACCATTCATGGGAAGACCAACAATCTGGCAGGGAAGGCAGGTGGAGGTGTTCTAATAAAGGTGGAGGTCACGGGATAGGATATCAGGGGTGCGCTGGCCCTTTAAATCTTAAGGAGCTAGCGTGTCCACCCTAGGGGATAGGTCTGCGCATGCAGGGCAGAAGCAGGAGAGATCGACGGAGCAAGAGTGGGGAGAAGTGAGTAGCACACAGAGCGGCGTAGCAGAACATGAGCACATCCGTGGTCTGGAGCGGGGACCACAGCACGAATCGTAACATTAATTTTTTTTCCTCCCTGCCTTCCAAGAGCCTTTACTTTTTATTTTTACATCTGTATAGATGTATGTGTGCTTTTTTTTGAAGGACAAGATATACTCTTTAATGGTGCCATGACCGTATCATAGAATATACTGGAAAACCGAAAAAAAAATTCTAAGTGGGATGAAGTGTGGGAAAAAAAAGTACCTGTACCAGGGTTTTTATTTTTATGCTGTTCATTCTTTGATAGAAATGATGTGTTATCACCATTCTGCAGGCTGGTACAATTCCGGTGATACCAAAAATGTAGGGTTTTTAATAAAATTAGTACTTTTAAAAAAAACAAAACATTTTCTATTACTTAAATTTGCGCTAGAGACCTGAGTGAGGACACATTTTTTGCGGACTAAACTGTAGTTTTTATTCGTACCAATCTGGGAGCAATACTACTTTTTGATTGCTTTTTATTACAATTTTTTTGAGACATAAAATGACCAAAAAGAACAATTTTTTTTTTCTTCCACAGTGTTTAGTGTACAGGATAAATGAGGTTATATTGTATTCAAATTTTACAGATGGGACAATAACGATTATGTGTAACTTTTTTTCACGTCTTTTATTTGTAAAATGGCAAAATGGGGGTGATTTGAACATTTAATATTTTTAATTCTTTTTTTTTTTACTTATACAAGCAGTCTGCCTATGGTACTTGACCACTACAGGGCTCAATCCAGTGTTCACACTCCTGCATTACATAAATGATGCCAAAGATTGTACTAAGACAGCGGTTCTATCTGTCTGAGGCTGGGCTTAAAATCCTTGTCCCTCCCTTCACACACTTTTTCCTTACCCTTGGTTGAACTTGATGGACACGTGTCTTTTTTCAACCGTACTATGTAACTATGTAACTAAGTGCCAACATAGCGGCCATGGAAGCCTTCATTAGACTTCCAGCTGCCACGATAACTTCGTTGCTTTGGGGGGAGCAATTGGAAGGAGAAACGATGCGCAGCATTTAGATGCCACAGCAATCTAAAGGATTAAATAGTAGGGATCAGAGCAGCAGCTCTGATCCCTGCTGTTAGCTGCAGGTGTCAGCTGTAGTAATCAACCGACAACCAGCGTCTATGAAGAAGGATAAGCATGTGAGCCCACTCTATAGCTCCTTACTGGCTGAGGGGTTAATAAACCAACAACAAAAGCTAATATATGAAACCTGTGTTTCTTCCAGATTCCCAATAGATTTGTTACAGAAAACTGTGGTGTGTGAATAGGCACTGTTATCACAATCTGCATAGAAAGCAATGTATGCCGTAATTTGTGTAAATCAGAACTGATTACAATTTCTAAAACATTACATTTTTTTTAGCTTTTATTGAATATTAAAACCTTTACATTAATAAACATGAAATGTCACTAATATCGCCCCTTAAGGACCAAGCATTTATTTTCTTTTTTGCTGAACTTTTTTTTTTCTTTCCCACCTTTCAAGAGCCATAACTTTTACATTTTTTTCATCTATATAGAGATATGAGGGATTGTTTTTTGCAGAACAAAATGTATTTTATACTAGTTCCATGAACAATACCATATTAAGTAGTGGAAAACTCCAATATGGGGTGGAATGTAGAAAAAACTTAATTGTGCCATTTTTGCGGGGAATTTTTTTTATGTTGGTCACTATTCGGTATAACAGATGCGTTATCTGTATTCTGAATGTTGGTACGATACCAGTGATACTAAATGTGTAGAGTTTCCCGTTATGTTTTAGTACTTTTAAAAAATAAAAACATTACTTTTTAAATTTGTGCTGCAGCACCATATTCTGCGACCAAAACCTTTTTTTTTCCATCAATAGACCTGAGTGAGGGTGCATTGTTTGTGAGCTGAGGTATTTATTTTTTATTGGTACCATTTTGGGCTACATGTGAGTTTTTTAACACTTTTTTATTCCAAAATTTTGGGTACACGAAATGATCGAAAAATGCAATTGTGACATCGGGAATTTTTTTTCTTGTTTGGTGTTGTAATGTTGTATCTTAAATGACTGGAGTTTATGGATGCAGCAATACCAATTTTAATTGTTTGTTATCTTTTTATTGGACATTTAGTCTGACTACAGTACTTGACACCGCAGCTGTGATCGCCACAGCATCTTAATGGTTAAGCAGCAGGGATCTGAGCCGGCTCCAATCTCAACTGTTACCAGTGGATGTTAGCTGCTGCGTATGGGGCAGGCTCAGTGAATGACCCCACTCCATGCTCCCTTTGTGTCGCCATGATGTACCGGTACACGCACATGGTAGGCTAAGGGGGTAATTTACGGAAAAAAAATACAACCATCAACTATGTTGTTGTCTTGATTTTGGTTGCTTCATGAAGTTTATTTTGCTGCAGGATTCATTCAATGTGGTTTTTCAATATATTTTTACATCAGGAACTGGGACTGGATCTAAAACTATAAATTAGAGTCTTTCTTTTATTACTTTACATTCATTCCTGATTTTACAGTCCATTGGAAAACCGGACCAAAACTTCACATTCGGAATAAGACTGTATATTCACAGTCAAGTCACATTATTATGACACGTAGGGCCACATGTATGAAAACTGTCTAGGTCTAAAATTCACTTTGTTGCACATATCAACCAATCATAGTGACCCTCTCATTTTTCCAGAGCTCTATAAGAAATGAAAGGGACGCTCTGATTGGTTATTATGAGCAACAAAGTGAATTTTAGACCTAAACAGTTTTCATACATGTGGCCCATAATTTTGACATCAGCAGCACATAGCTCATGAAGGAAGTAACATGTGGTGAGGTTGCTTGGTGGGTATATGAAGTGTGTAATAGGCTGTCTGCATGTATTCATCATTGCTGTCATGGGTTGCAGAGAGGGATAATTATGGCTTTTGGGTCACAGTTGACAGTATTTCTGAAACAGTGCAGTTAATAAACCTTATGTGATACTGTTGTGAAAGCGTATAATGAGTGGAAAGTGGCACCTTTGGGAATAAGCAATGTGGAAACTGCGAGCCCATGTCCCATTGATGTGAGAAGTGAACATTGGCTACAAAGGTGCGCAGCATTAGGCCTCGTTCACACGGCTTGTTCTGGCACTGATTGGAGCCGTACTGTGCGCCGTATTTGCAGTACGGCTCCAATCCGTCCCAGTAACTACGGTAATCCACAGTTCTCATAGAGAACTATGGATTCCGTCTCTTCTCCCCACTCGGCAAATACGCCGAGGGGGGAGAAAGTGACATGCACATTATTTACGGCGTGTACGCGCCATGAATAATGAGTGTCTATGGGGCCGGCGAGCTGCCGGCGCCCAGCCCCGCCCCGCTGCACGGCTGCCGGCGTAATTGCGGGGCGAAATCCGTCCCCGCAATTACGTCGGCAATAAGCCATGTGAACATTGCCTTATGGTCTGAGGAAAGTTTTTGTGGTATGCTCTCAGCCCACTCATCCATGTGGAAGACACTCTCACCCAATTTAGGTATAAATCCATCCTTGCAGATCATGTACCCTTATACATACTGATCGTCTTCCCTTGGGCAGATGGAATCTTCCAGTCAGACAATGCAAGCCGTCACATGGCTAGAAATGTCCGGCACTGATTGGAAGAGCATGACCAAGTACTACCCTGGCCCTATAATTACCAGATTTGAACCCAGTTGTGCCTTTGTTGGACTATCTTGATTGTCGCTCTATGGATCCTCACCACGCACCCTCCAGCAGCTGTGGTATGTATTCAGCATGGCTCCAGATATCTGTAACAACCTACCAGGACCTAATAGAGTCCCCCATTCCGTCTAACGGATACCCATTCTGGATTAGCTGCTGGTCATTACAATGTGACTCAGCTGGTGGAATAGTGAATATAATTATCAGCCCGCCGGCCCATAGACATGCATTACTGTGACTTATACCCCCACGCGTACAATGCGATCGTATTGTACGCGCGGGGAAAATACGCGGCAAAATGCGCCCCAAAATAAGCCGTGTGAACATACTCTTAAAGTCCTTAGAGTGCTTTCACGTGGAACTTTTTTTTGGTGCATTTTTTAATGCGGTTTTTGTGCAGAATTGTACAGCAATAATTGCTGTGCCTTTCTACACAAAAAATGCATCCAAAAATGCATCAAAAACACATCTCCGTTTTTGGTGCGTTTATGGGTGTATTTATGGGTGCGTTTTTGGATGCGTTTTTTTGCAGAAAGGGACAGCAAGTAATACTGCACATTTCTACACAAAAATGCATAAAATAAACGCACCAAAAAAAAGCGCCTCGTGAAAGCACCCTAAGGACTAAATTATATTTATATTCACTATTCCACACAGCTGAGTCACATTGTAATGACCAGCAGCTAATCCAGCATGGGTATCCTCAGATATTTGGGATGCACCTTACATTGTATTAGCAGTTAATATATTTGCACTAAATTAAAAGAAATTTGTTTATAAAGATTTTTTTTTATTATTAAGACATATAGAAGTATAGAATTGAGAACTGGCTCTGGTACCTCAGCAGCCAAATTTCCCCAGGTTTAGGGTCAGAGGGTAACGTTCTGTTCCTCTCCCGCTTATAAGTTTGATTCTCTGATGGTTCAGTACACCTTCCTTGACTCAATACTGGTAGTTATCAAAATCAGTCACGCCACCAGTCCACCTATCGACGGAGATCCTGAACTCCCATATTACTTCAATATTGCAAACGATAGGTAGATACAAATTTATAACAAACTTTTATTTATTTGACTTCCTCAGTAACAAACTTGTTAAACATTTCACAGCAAGTTACTTGCATTTAGATGTAAATGGATACGTGGCCGACAGTCCTGCAAAGTCTATCAGTGCATTCCTTTTTCATGCCTCATCTCGGCATAGCGTCGCCAACAGGAGTAAACGAGTAATCAAATGGACAGGCGGGCATCAGCGCACACATGGGC
This sequence comes from Phyllomedusa bahiana, assembly GCA_025379985.1. Taxonomy (NCBI): domain Eukaryota; kingdom Metazoa; phylum Chordata; class Amphibia; order Anura; family Hylidae; genus Phyllomedusa; species Phyllomedusa bahiana. The sequence goes on from JAODAL010002817.1 coordinate 178,816, forward strand.
ATCAGTACTCCTTCCTCTAATTTTTATCTGTCCGTGTATTTGTCAATGTTAACCTTCCCTGTCCTTGTTCTTAAATGCCCTGATAACTGTACCTGAACTTAAGACTTATTATTTTGTCTATATCTAAGTCAGCCATAAATGTAATATATTCCTATCCCAAGCTCTTCTCTCCTTATTTGGTTAAAAAAAAATCTATTTTTTTTTATTATTTTTTATCTCTCCCTCATTTACTAAAATCTCTCATTTATCACGATTAAAGGGGTGTTCTCACTACAAAGATTCCCTTTCAACAGAAAGGGACAGTTAAATAAAGACTTTTTCTAATACATTGGTCAATAGATTGTACTTTAGTTATGAGATAAGAGACATTTTAGCAGCTCTCTGAGTGCACAAAGGTTTCCATGGTTACCTGCATACAAGACTGGTGTCTGTTATATGATTAGCTGACAGAGCAAAGAGCTGGGAGTGACTTCCCCACTGAGGGGACTGAGCTCTGAGTGAACTAATTAGATTTAACAAGATTAGCTGCAGTAAAAAAAAGGTACATGTGCTGTGAGGACTGAAAAGCATTATTGTATCTGTAATTGTGTTACACATAACAATCTTCTGCTCTGTCAGAGTAACAGCTTGAAGTTGAAAATGCTAGTCACTGCTGTAGAACCACCCACAGGAGACAGAGTTAGTGCAAAACTGCCTGTGAGTCATTGAAACAGCATGCTTTATGTAAAAAGTGTCAATCATATTGTTCATGTTGGGATCACCTATGATACTCTCAACATGCTTGTCAATATTTACTGATACCATCTGTGTATGACTGTAAATTGTGCTCTCTAATATGATTTGGATTTAAATCTGTTTGATCTTTCATAATAAAGTTTAAAGGGGTTGTCTCAATACAAGGATTGCTTTTTATGTTAAAGATCTTGCAAACACAAGTCACTTTGCAATATATGTCCATTAACATTGTCCTACCTATTCCTAGATATCCCCTCTTGTATGGACTGCACCAGCTTCTCAGGTCGCTATAGCTACAGACCTGTTTGATCTCTTCTGATAGGCTGCCAGCACCGGTTGTTATAGCTACAGACCTAGCTTCTACTGCAGCCTAGTAGAAGCCAGTAAACATATCCCTGAATTCAAAATGAAACCAAGAAAATAGGACTGAGGTAAGATGAATCGATGTCATGAGACAACCCCTTTAAGAAAAAAAAGGTTTGTTCGGTTTGTATCATATCATAAACGGGTTACTTTGTCAGGTATTGCCTGTCATTCTCTACATAAAAATTTGGTAGCATCAGTTATTAACCCCTTCCCGGCATTGGACGTACCTGTACGTCCAAGCGGGAAGTGACTTTCCACAAATGGATGTGCAGGTACATACTGGACATCATGTGGGCTCTCAAGCGGGGACCGCACTTATCGCAACATGGAACCAGCTGTATATTACAGCCAGCCTCATGCTGCATCACCTGCAGCCGGAACTCACTCTGGCCGTGGGCAATTAACCCCTTAACTGCCTCGATCAATCGCAATTGCGGCAGCTAAGGGAAAGAGAGAGGGAGCTTCCTCTGTCCCCATTGGAGCCCCTGCAGCGCCATCGTGGAGTCAGTTGGCTTCTTTGACAGCTCAGAAGCCTTACAAAGGATTCCGGGCTATCTGTGATGTCACTGTGCCCGGCCATGCCCTGCAATTGACAGTTGCCATGGAGGGCAGTACACAGCAGTACTGATATGCAATGCTCTCCATTGTAACAGTGATCTGAAATAAAAAAAAAAGTACAAAGTAAAACACAAACAGAAAATAAAGTAAAAACATGTATACTGCCCTTTTCCCCTTTACAAACAGCAAAAAAGATAAAAAAATAAATAAAGTACGCATATTTGGTATTGCTGCGTGTGTAACGACCTAGCCTATAAATCTGTCATGTTATTTAACCTGCCTGATGAACACTGTAGAACAAAAAAGTCACAGAATTGCGATTTTCATTCATCCCGCAGCATATAAAATGGAATAAAAAGTGATCAAAAACTCATGTAAATGTCAAAGTGGTACCAATAAAACATCAGTTCATTCCGCAAAATTATATGGAAAAATATAAAAGTTATGGCTATCAGGAGATATTGATGCATAGATAATGATTTACAAAATAAAAAACACTTCTTTTAAAGCACTTCAACATAAGAAAATATATCGCTGTAATAGTATCAATCCACAGAGTAAGACTGACTTGTCATTGCATAGTGAGTCGAGATGGGCGAATTTCTCAAAAATTCGATTCGGTGACTTTGCCGAATTTTCCGACAAAATTAGTTTCAGTCCGAATTACTTCGGGACGAATTGCGTTTAAAAACAGCTATTTCCTGGCTGCACATAGCCTGCAGGGTGCTGTAGAACGTTGTGCCATGCTTAAATATGCAGAGGGAGCTTGGTTTGGTCTTCATACAATGTTGTGTTTTAGTATGACACGCATATGACTGCCGCCGCTCTTAGAATCGCTTCACTATAAAATTCCCTGAGCACTTAAGAGGGCAAAACTGACCAAAAAACTGAAGCGGGAATGTAGCCTGATAAAATCATGGCAGCGACAGCTGGAAAAAACAAGCTGAGGGCTCAGGTGGCAACATCAGTGACAGAGTGTGGAGGTGATGGCAGCAGCCACAGCAGCATGAGGTCAGAGAGTGGCACAATGACATTCTGGAGGTGGCAAAAACAGGAGTAGGCCACAGAGTGGCACCATGACACAGTGTGGAGTGCTCGGCAGCAGCCACAGCAGCAGCATGAGGTCAGACAGTGGCACAATGACACTCTGGAGATGGCAAAAACAGGAGTAGGCCACAGAGTGACACAATGACACAGTATGGAGGGCACGGCAGCAGCCACAGCAGCAGCATGAGGTCAGGCAGTGGCATAATGACATTCTTGAGGTGGCCAAACAGTAGTACGACACAGAGTGGCTCAATGCCAGAGAGTGGAGGTCACAGCAGCAGCATGAGGTCAGACAGTGGCACAATGACATCCTGGAGGTGGCAAAAATAGGAGTAGGCCACAGAGTGGCACAATAACACGGTGTGGAGGTGACGGCAGGAGAAACAGCATGAGGTCAGAAAGTGGCACAATGACAGAGTGTGTAGGTCACAGCAGCAGCCACAGCAGCAGCATGAGGTCAGACAGTGGTACAATGACAGAGTGTGGAGGTCACGGCACCAGCAACAGCAGCATGAGGTCATAGAGTGGCACAATGAAAAAGTGTGGTGGTGGGTGGCAATACCAGTCCCTGATAAAGATGGTGGTAGGCAGATGGAGAAACTGTCAGCAGATGTGTGGCATCAAGCGGGTGGCGGCATCAGAATAGTGGCTGAGGCAGGTAGTTTGAACCCAGACTCATTTCTCAAAGTTTGGGTGAGGCATCATTGCTGATTGTAATCTGACGCCTAAGGCTTTGGGTTTTGTGGAAATCCTGGCCGATTCACGCCTGATTCATCTTGACAAAGGTCAGTCGTTCCACATTTCCCATGGACAAGCAGGTTCTCCTTGAGGTAACAATGGCCCCCGCCGCACTGAACACCTGCTGTGATGCCACACTACTGGCTGGGCAGGACAGCTTCTCCACTGCAAACTCGGCAAGTTGCGGCCACACATCCAGTTTGGCTGCCCAGTAGTCCAGCGGACCTTCTAACTGGGGTGGCAGAGTGCATCTGGACCGAAAAGATGATGGCAAAGAAAACAATCCCTTCTGCAGAGGTGGGGGAGCCTTGACTGGCTGCAATGGCATGCGTGCCACTTGGCGCTGCTGCTGCTGTTGCTGTGGCGGCTGGATGGACCACCACATCTGAGCCACGTTTCTCCCAGGCCATCGGATGGTGACGCTGCATGTGTTGACGCAGGGCTGTGGTGCCAACGTTAGCTCTCTGGCCACGCTTCACTTTCTGCCCACAGATTCTACATATACCCATATTCGGCTCCTCCGGTGTCTTAGCAAATAACTGCCACACCGCCGAGTAGCTGTTTTTACCGCCAACGCTCCGCCTTAAGTGACTAATACCGCCGCTGCCTCGCTGATCCCCTGTGCCGTACTTTCTTGGACCTGCGAAGCAGGTTTTCTACCCCGTGGCCGCTTGGCTCCTGACCTCACACTGCTGCTACCTTGCTGACTCATGCTCACACAACCCACTTGCTGGCTGCGGCGCTGCCTGACGCGCAAGCTGACGCCCTCTTTTCCTGACGATGATGAAGCCCTTGCTTCACCCGGCTCCCAAGTGCGGTCAGCTACATCATCATCGATTTGTGTTTTATCTTCAGTGCTGTCCTCATCACCGGTCTTGGTATGCAGTGACTGACCCCTCACAACTTGACCTCCCATGCCACTCTCCACATCTATACTTTGCCACCTACTGCAAGAAGCAGGGGATATTGGCCCCATTTCTTTGCTGCCAAGTAGCTGATGATTGCCCTCCTCAAATTGTTCATCCTCGCCATATAGTGGCGCTGAGCCCAGACCACATAGTAGATCTCTGGCTGAGGGAACCGGATGGGACAGAGGCGGGTTGGGACAGGTGAGGGGCGCTGACCCGCTACCGGGCCATGCCAACTAAGGGTTGTGTCTGACGTTCCACCGCTCTTGGCTGGGGTTGTCAGATGTCATCTGGGAGGATGTGGATGACCTAGTCAACCAATCAAGAACCATTGGGTTGCTGAACAACACAGGGCCGCTAGATGACATCGGCAGTTGTGGGCTCACCGAGTGACCCCTGCTGCGACGTCCCCTTGCTGTGCTGCGACCTGGGCCTGCTCCAGGAATGTTTGTGCCACTGCCACTTGCAGGTGAAGAGCCAAACATACTGTTTGTTCTAAAATGTACAGACACTGTTTGATAAAGATGTCTGTATATGATAAATACACACCCTGTATTTGACTCCAAATGAACCCACTAACAAACTTGGGTAACCCTTGGATATAAATTGCGCTCCACAAAAAGGGGGGGAAAAATTTACTTGCATGTGCCGTTTAAAACACGTGTATTTTACTGAATATAAAAGCACAAACAGGCTTAATTAACCTTCGGATATGAAAATTATGTACAGGCAAAAATTTCTTCTTTGGCGGTAAAAAGGAAGGTTTTTTTTACTAAGTAAAAACTGCAGAAAAAATACTTAGTTAACCCTTGGATGTAAATTGCGCAAAAGAAATGTTGCTGCCAACAATTACCAGCTTTGCAGTGTGTTAAAACACATGTATTTTACAGAACACAACAACAGAAAAACTTGTAATTAACCTTCGGTTATGAATTATGCTACAGGCAAAATTTATTTTTTGGGCGGTGAAAAAGAAAGTTTTCTTTTACTAAGTACAAACTGCAAAAATACTTAGTTAACCTTTGGGTGTAAATTGCGCAAAAGAAATATGCTGCCAACAATTACCACTTTGCAGCATGTTAAAATGGCGTGTATTTTACGGAACACAACAACAGAAAAACTTGTAATTAACCTTCGGTATGAATTATGCTACAGGCAAAATTTCTTTTTTTGGCAGTGAAAAAGAAAGTTTCTTTTACTAAGTACAACTGCAGAAAAAATAATTAGTTAACCCTTGGAATGTAAATTGCGCAAAAGAAATGTTTGCTGCCAACAATTACCAGCTTTGTAGCGTGTTAAAACGGATGTATTTTACGGAACACAAAAACAGAAAAAACTCGTATATTAACCTTCGGATATTTAATTATGCTACAGGCAAAATTTCTTTTTGGCCATTTAAAAAGAAAGTTTCTTTACTAAGTACAACTTTCAAAAAATACTTAGTTACCCTTGGATGTAAATTGCGCAAAAGAAATATGCGCCAACTAGGTTGAGCGATTGCGTTGGCTATCGAGATCGATCGATAGTCGATAGTCAGCCGCTATCGATAAGGTTTTTCGATAGTGAGCATCGATTATGAGCGATTACCATTAAAATCTATGGGGGGAGCAACAACACCTTCATTATTACACCCAAACAAGGCTGGAGAAGCTGAAAATAACATCCACAACAGTCAAATGGATACGTGCTACATCTTAGGCAACACACTTAGGTTATAAAAGACACAGAAAAAAAGTCACAGACCATTTACTATCCCTGTCTTGTACCACAGCCTGACCCTTAAACCTGCATCACCCACAAATTAAAAAGTGCCAGAATGCAGTATGATTTGAACCGTCATGTTACTTGAACTGGACATTGAATATACCTGTCCTGGAACGCAGCATGAGCCCCCAAACCTGCAAAGACCCCCACATTTAAAAAGTGCCGGAAAAAGGGTCTTTCAACCACCATTTTAGTTGAACTGGACATTGGACTTACCTTTTCCTGGGCCACAGCATGAGCCCCAAACCTGCATGACCCCCACATTTAAAAAGTGCCGGAAAAAGGAGTCTTTTAAACCACCATTTTAGTTTCACTGGACATTGACTATACCTGTCCTGGGCCACAGCATGACCCCAAAACCTGCATGACCCCCACATTTAAAAAGTGCCGGAAAAAGGAGTCTTTCAACCAACATTTTAGTTGAACTGGACATTGACTATACCTGTCCTGGCCCACAGCATGCGCCCCAAACCTGGGATGTCCCCCACATTTAAAAATGCCGGGAAAAAGGAGTCTTTCAACCACCATTTTAGTTTCACTGGACATTGACTATACCTGTCCTGGGCCACAGCATGAGCCCCAAACCTGCATGACCCCCACATTTAAAAAGTGCCGGAAAAAAGGAGTCTTTTAACCACCATTTTAGTTTCACTGGATATTGACTATACCTGTCCTGGGCCACAGAAAGAGCCCCAAACCTGCATGGCCCCCACATTTAAAAGTGGCGGAAAAGAGTCTTTCAACCACCATTTTAGTTTCACTGGACATTTACTATACCTGCCCGGGCCACAGCATGAGCCCCAAACCTGCATGACCCCCACATTTAAAAAGTGCCGGAAAAAGGAGTCTTTCAACCACCATTTTAGTTGAACTGGACATTGACTATACCTGTCCTGGCCCCCAGCATGAGCCCCAAACCTGCATGACCCCCCCATTTAAAAAGTGCCGGAAAAAGGAGTCTTTCAACCACCATTTTAGTTTCACTGGACATTGACTATACCTGTCCTGGGCCACAGCATGAGCCCCAAACCTGCATGACCCCACATTTAAAAAATGCCGGAAAAAGGAGTCTTTCAACCACCATTTTAGTTGAACTGGACATTGACTATACCTGTCCTGGGCCACAGCATGAGCCCCAAACCTGCATGACCCCCACATTTAAAAAGTGCCGGAAAAAGGAGTCTTTCAACCACCAATTTAGTTGAACTGGACATTGACTATACCTGTCCTGGGCCACAGCATGAGCCCCCCAGAACCCGCATGACCCCCACATTTTAAAAAATGCCGGAAAAAGGAGTCTTTCAACCACCTTTTAGTTTCAATGGACATTGACTATACCTGTCCTGGGCCACAGCATGAGCCCCAAACATCATGACCCCCACATTTAAAAAGTGCCGGAAAAAGGAGTCTTTGAACCACCATTTTTTTTTCACTGGACATTGACTATAACTGTCCTGGGCCACAGCATGAGCCCCAACCTGCATGACCCCCACATTTAAAAAGTGCCGGAAAAAGGAGTCTTTCAACCACCATTTTTGTTTTTACTGGACATTGACTATACCTGTCCTGGGCCACAGCATGAGCCAGGGCTGGAGTTACAGTGGGTGCGGTGAAAGCCCAGGCTGGCGTCCGTC
>JAODAL010002818.1:0-186555 GCA_025379985.1 Phyllomedusa bahiana
GACTGGGGAGGGTAAGAGACCTTGTGCTCCTCCACCTTCCAGTTGAGGAGGCCCCACAGGTGCTCCATAGGGTTTAGGTCTGGCGACGCTTGGCCAGTCCAGCACCTTCACCCTCATTCTCTTTAGCAAGGCAGTGGTCGTCTTGGAGGTGTTTGGGGTCATTATCATGTTGGATACTGCCCTGCGGCACAGAAGTTAAGGGATCATGCTCTGCTTCAGGATGTCACAGTACATGTTGGCACTCATGGTTCCCTCAATGAACTGTAGCTCCCCACAGCTGGCAGCACTCATGGAGCCCCAAACCATGACACTCCCACCAACATGCTTGATTGTAGACAACAGAACCTCGCCATTTGCCTTCCTATGATTCTTTCAGTCTCTCTGTATCGCTGATATAACCTGCTGATGACACTCTGTGACACTCTAAGCTCAGTGGCCACCTCTAAGCTCAGTGGCCACTTCTGTCTGAGAGAATCCTGCTTGAAGCCTCACATTAGCGAGGTTCTGTTGATCAATAGTAAGGTGTTGTCTTGGTCTCATATGAACAATGTGAACAGCAGGATGAGGAGGATGGTTTAAATCCCAATTCAAATTGATCCCCTAAATTATATATATATATATAGATATATATATATATATATATATATATATATATATATACTGGGGTGATTTAGAGATCAAACACCTGTTGTGAATTTTGCTATATGTATTGAACAATGTTCAAGTGTGATTACATTGATTTCAATATAAAATACATATAGTCGGTCAAATGATACGTGTTTTACATACGTTTTTGCATTGCGTTAAACGGATGTGTTCAAAGAATTGACATGTCAATTCTTGATCTGTTTAACACATTGAAAAGGCAATAGAAACTACAGATACATTTTTGCAGTCCAGAAAACGTATCCAGATGTATACCACACTTTGTGGTACGTTTTTGGATGCGTTTGATGCCATACATTTGACATATTGCAAAAACATATCCAAGATCACACGACAAAGGACTAAATACGGTTGATTTTGTGAACAGAAAAACCATCTGAAGAGCTAAGGATTACTCTTATCTCAATCCTTGGTCTTGACAGGGAGAGAGCAAGAAGAAGACATGGACATAAGCGATGCCTTGAAGCTGGCCGATGATGTGCTTATGCCCGAGAAGAGGGCTGTCAGTGCCATGGCCGCTGCTATAGCTTCTGGTCTGCATGGAACCTCAAATAAATAAGTTTGCCCTACCATAGCCAGTGATAAAAATAAATACTATTGGAAGAGCCAACTATGTTAGTGTGTTATTCAATCCACAGCTCGGAGATTAACTCAAACAGGGATTCTTCATGTCTTTCCTTCTTGGTGCAACGTCCAAATTCCAGGTTGCACTGGGAACAATGACCAAACATAGGGGGATCCCCATCACCAAAGTAATACTCACCACCAGATCAGCAGTTTTGTGTGGGAACAACAGCACAGCGGAGGAGGTTATAGACCTAATCACCTAAAACACGAAGGGTAGAAGCAGAGACTTTTGATGAGAGTGGGGCTGCTATAAACCTCATGGACGAATGTGAAGAACATTGCTATCTCACTATATTGGCTCATGTGATCATGATAGCTTCAAAGGCAGTAACGGCGCATGACAAGTGTGTGGAGAATGCACTCTCGAAAGTCATACCTATCAGTGAAGAATGGGGCTTTTGACCGACCAAGCAGCAGATCTGGATGCTCAGTTCATCAGAAGGTATATACTAATTAGGAGGCTAATAGCACCTCCAATTCATCAGGGCTGGTCTCTTGTGTGACGAAAGTGGGGACCAATCTCAAGGTGGCCGGATTGACTGGGTCCCAGATGGTGTGTCAATTCACTATGAAAGCCAAGTCACCTTTATTAGCCATGAGCACAAGTTATATTCTTTGTTAAATTCCTGAGACTATACAAAGATTTAGGCGAGGATGCACCATGCTTGACATTTCTCAGGCACCCCAGTGCTAATAGGTTCCATCCACGAAACTACGAAAAGTTGTTTTACTCCACTGGATTTGCCACTATGACAGTTCCGTCTATGAGCGCATACATCCCAGGAGAAGCCAACAAGTCGCACCTGTACTATCAATTAAGGATTAATGCAGATAAGGCATCTGCAGGTGCAAATGACAAAGCCTTAGGCCTCGTTCACACGGCTTATTCTGCCGCGTATTGGCGCCGTACTGCGCGCCGGATTTGCGCTTCAGTACGGCGCCAATCCGCGGCAGCAATTACGGTAATCCACTGCTCTCATTGAGAACAGTGGAATGCGTCGCTCCTCCCCGCTCGGCGAATCCGCCGCGGGGGGAGAAAGTGACATGCACATTATTTACGGCGCGGACGCGCCGTAAACAATGCATTGTCTATGGAGCCGGGAGAGGCGCCCCCGCCGCGCTCCGGCCCCGCCCCCGTCCCGCCCCTTATTCACGGGGATTTTGTGCGCTCAATACGGGCTCACAAATCCGTCGGGAATAAGCCGATTAAATCGAGAGGATGTCGACCGATTCGCAAAAGTTCATAGGGAGGCCTGCAAAGCGGTACAAGAGGAGAGAGGGGCCACTACTTTTGGCAATTACTAAGCTCCGCACATACACCATTCCCATTGCACAGGGGTTCGATCAAACTCAGGTATAGCTTTTTTTTATTTAGTATTGACTCAGTTTTATCACAAATAAAAAGAAAAACCATCTGTCTGAGTATTTTGAACTGATTTTGACACTAAAAATGGACTGTTTTTAGTCAGTTTTCATTTTTCGGCACTGATTTGTGCACTGATTTTACAACAGATTTCAGTCGGTTTTCAGACTGTTTTTCAGCAGAAAAGTGTAGTGAGTTTAATGCATTCACGATTGGTGCAAGAAATCATGTGATTTTTATTACTCCACCCAGTAGTCACTCCCTAAACTTGCAGTGGCCATTTTGGTGACATCGCAGCCAGACATTTTCTTTGTCTGCTCTAGTCAGCTCATTTAAAAAACGTCCATGTCCATACAGTGGTACATTTTGGGAGGCGTGCTGATGCGTCCTCTTCCATCCAGACCAGGAAGTGAATCTGAGGACCTTCCAGTAAAAAAGTACGAAAAAACCTACGATAACACATCCCCTATGGGTGTGACCTATAGGGGTTGTCTTGCTACAAGGATTACTTTTCATGTTATAGATCTTTCAAAAACAAGTCACTTTGCAATATGTGTCCATTAACAGTGTCCTACCTATTCCTAGATATCCCCTCTTGTATGGGCTGCATCAGCTCCTCAGGTCGCTATAGCTACAGACCCGTTCGATCTCTTCTGATAGACTGCAAGCGCTGGTGGCTGTAGCTACAGACCTGTTGTCCTCAGTAGCTTGTCACTACAGGACAGTAGAAGTCAGTAAAGCCAATAAACACGCCCCTGAATTAAAAAATGAAACAGACTGAGGTAACGTGAATCGCTGTAATGAGACAACCCCTTTAAGTAAAATCCGTGCAAAAATCACTTTGCTGACTTTCTGCTCGGTTCCCAATGACTTCAATATTACATTTTCAGAGATAAGATTGTGCATGTTACAAGTTTTTCAGTTTTCAATTTTGTCCAGCATAAAAGCCGAGCAGTGTAGACTATTGGGCAGATTTTGTATTGTGGTCTATGGGGATTGTTAACAGTTGGTTTGCAGATGGTTTCAAAATCCAAAATCTGACTGATAAACCGACTACAAACCCTTGTAGTGTAGACAAATCCTTAGAGATCAGCAAGTTGTGCAAAAAGGACTAAATACTAAAAACATTGGAGGGTGGCATTGGAAGGTTAAGAGAAGGTCTCAGTTCATTTAAAAAAAATAATTTTTTCCTTATATGGTCCTTAAACCGCCCCAGGATCTCCTACGTCACCTTTTCCAGGCATAAAAGTTTGGGAGAGCTGGGCCTACCAGACTGCAAAAAGCATTACATGGCTTCAGCTGTCTCCCGAACACTGTGTTGGAAAAGCAAAAAATTGTGGACTCATCCTGAAATTTCACCCAAAAGCCAAGTCAATGGGGAGAAATCCGAAAACTGCCCGAAAATCCGGATTTTACTAAAGATTAATGTACATGTTGCAAAAAACGGCAGATTTCGAATCTGACCTCAGAAACTCCGAGCTGTGTAGACTACAGCTCGGATTTTCTATTGAGGTCTATGGGGATGGATTTACGCGGATTTTGACGGTTTTCAAATCTGAAAACTGGGCCCTTTGTAGCATCCCCGAGGGTGCGCTTAAGTATGGGGGGATCAGGATTCCTCTGCTTTTGTGTGGTTCATTAGATTGGGCACAATAGGAGGGTCTCCACCCATAGCTCCGACAACTGCTTTTGTACATTTAAGTTTTTTTGGGGGGACGGGGCTATTTTCTTGTGTTATTGAAAGTTTTCTTTTTCAAAATGATGGCAATAAAAGGGGTCTGAAAATTTTTTTTGCCTAACTCCCCAAAAATTGGTTTTCGCAATAATATGCTTAGGATGGCAAGCAAAATAGAGTTACCGTGTGGCTTTCTAAGGTGGGGCCCTTCATATCCCCACCAAAGTCCTAAAAAAATTAATAGTGGTCAGGTCATAAACAAAAGTAAATTTCAAATTCATAGAATTTTGATTGATGTAATTGACAAAATCCACAGCACAAGACTCATTCCCCTCCACCTCAGGAGTAGATCATCAATGTACCTGCCGTACCACCTGATATGGGAGAGGATAGGGTTCAAACCTGTAAAAAGAAAACACTCCTCCCAGGCCGCCATAAAAATGTTTGCAAGGGATGGGGAGCAATGTGCTCCCAATGCTGCACCCTGCAGCTGTAAATAAAAATTGTTGTCAAACACGAATAAGTTATGCTTCAGGAGGTCATGAGTGGCCTCCACCAAAAACAATTGCTTATTGGTGGAAAAGGTACTAAAATTTCCTTGGAATTGTTTACTAATTATTTCTGTTTACTTATAAAGAGGCGTCCACACGGCGTCTTTTGGGACTTATTTCTGGCGCAATTTGACGTGCCGAAATTTGCCCCAAACAATTTCTAAGTCACCTGTCATTGACTTTAATATAAAATACACATCATCAATCACACGCCACATATGTTACAATCGTATTTTAGCACACGTCTGAAAATAATTGACGTCAATTCTCTCATGCGTATACGCGCCATAACAGAGTTAAAGGGAACCTGTCACTTTATTTGCCTTCCTTGCAGCCAAGCTGTGTCGGACCTGCTGTTCCCCAGCCTGTGCCCTTATTCTGTAAGATGCAGCGTTTTAGGCTTTACCCCTTAAATTTTTTATGAGCAGGTTTTTGCTCCACCCCCAGGGTAGCCCGCCCCCTGGCAGTTATTCACATGTTCACGTATTCAAAGTAATAGGTTTGCAGTTGGGGTGGGGGGGGGCTGCCTCAGGTGGGGGGGTTTTAAAAAAAGACACTGAAGGACTCTTCGAATGACTCTTTGGTAAAAAAACGCAGATTTGGCATTAAAAAACCGAAAACTACAGCATCTTACAGAATAAAGGACACAGCGTTGGGAACAGCAGGTCTGACACTACCTTGTTCTGTCCTCAGCAAGGGGGGCAAAATCTATGTGACAGGTTCTCTTTAAGTATAGGAATCGAAAATCTGTGTTGGCTCGAGGCTATTGTGCGTTGCAAGCGCGTAATTTCAACAGCGCAATGAACGCGTACTGTCAACAAAAAAAACACCGTGTGAACCCAGCCAAATTTTACCAACTTGCTTTTTAAATTGGTAAACGAAAATGTTTTATGTGAAAAAGTTCATTTGCATGCAAAATAATTGTTGTAGTGATGATAGAAACTTTCATAAAACAATTAGAAAAAAAAAATCCTACAGATCTGTCAACAGAAAAATAAACATGCTATAGGAATGCAGAGACCCACAAACTACATTTTTTATTTAAAGAGTATTTTTGTTCTGCCAATGTGAAAACAAAAAAAAACTAAAAAAAACTATGACTTTGGTATAATCTTCACTGACCCGTAGAATAAAGTTATCAAAGTATGTTTACCATATGGCGTAAAATTAAAATGCAAAAAAACCCCCAAAAAAAACTGGTGGAATCACTGCTTATTTTTCCAGTCTTCCTTGAAAGAGTTAATTGAAGTTAACCAATAAGTTATATGTTACCCAAAATGGCGGCATTAATAAATAAAACTCATCTCAACAAAACAACAAGCTCCTGTTTGCCGACAGAAAAATAAGGGCATGTCCCCACGTCACGGGTTTTCGGCCGGTTTGTGGTTTTGCAGACCGCCTAAAAAAACTCCGAAAATGAGCACAATTGTGCTCTAGGGAAAACCCGTGAGCCCCCCCCACGCAGGGGGTATTCCGCCGGCGCAAAACATTTACTGCACAATTTTCCCGTCGGGTTTTCCGGACGGAACAGTGCAGTTTGGGGAGGGGGAGGGCTTTCCCCGCTCTCGGGGAGATAGTGTCCCCCCTGGGGGCCCGGGGGGGAGCCGCAAACCCGGACAAATCCCGGGTGGCAAACCGGCGGGTATTTGTCCGCTGCCGTGTAAACAGCCCCTAAGTTACGGCTCTTGAAATGTGACAATGAACAAAATGCAAAAAAATAGCTTTGCCTTTAAGGGGTTAAAAAGATCCCATTGTCGGTATTCAGCACAACTAGGAAATGCCCTCCAGTTTTACACCATTACCAAATCAGATAAAATGACCCCAAAAAAAAATTAAATTACATTTAAAAACAGAAGGCAAAAAACCGCACCGCCTCCGGGGTATGTTTTTAATTTTTTCCCTTTAAAGGGGTTGCTCATACATTGATTCATCTCACCCCAGACCCGTTTTCTTGGTTTCATTTGAATTCAGGGCCCTGTTTACTGGCTTCCCCTAAGGTGTAGCAGCCAGGTCTTAGCTTAGCAACCATGCTGGAGCCATCAGGAAGGTCGAACAGGGCTTTAGCTATAGTGACCGAGGAGCTGATGCAGCCCATACAAGAGGGGGTCTTGTTTTTGCAAAATCTTTTAAAATAAAAAAATAATCTTGTATTGAAAGGGGCGTAACTCCAGGGTAGCAGACGTTTCAGCTGCCCCGGGCCCCTGGTCTTAGGGGGGCCGGCACATTGCTACCCCGGGCTGCACCGGTATTAAAACCGCTCTTGGGCCCGCGCGTGAACTTAACAGTTCCTGCGGGGGCGGGGAGTGAGAGGCCCGGGCGGGCCGCCGTAGGGCAGTACAAACCGGGGGACTGCCTTACCGGGGCCGGGTCTGTGAAGCCGGGGGCCCCCCGCCGCCACAGGCTCCCCCCCCTTGCTTCACAGAGGGGGATCTTAAATTGATGCGCATACAATTAAGATGAACGGCAGGGGCAAGGGAAATGTGGGGGGCCCCCCCCCTGCCGTCAAGCTCAGCAGGCGGCGCGGGGAAAGTGACGTCATCGCGCGCCTGCCGGCTTCCTGGTCTCGGCTCTAAACCCAAAGCAGAGGCTGGGGGCCCGGGGGGAGACAGAGACGCCGGAGGAGCCGGCAAAAGGGGATTAAATTTGCTCCGGGGGGGGGGGGGGGGGGGTTTGGGTCTATGCCCACATGGGCCCTTAAAAACTTTGAGGGGGGAAAATTGCCTACAGGGGCCCAATAACTTGGGGGGGGGGACTATCCTCGGGGGCCCCAATAACTGGGGGGGACTATGCCCACAGGGGGGGCCAAATAATTGGGGGGGGGGAATAGCCTACGGGGCCCTAATTAAATTGGGGGGGGGGGGAATATCCTACAGGGGGCCCCCAAAAACTTGGGGGGGGGGAACATGCCCACAGGGGGGCCCTAAAACTTGGGGGGGGGAACTGTGCCTACAGGGGGCCCAATAAATGGGGGGGGGGGGACTATGCCTACAGGGGGCCCTAATAACTTGGGGGGGGGGGGAAATATGCCTACAGGGGGGCCCAAATAACTGGGGGGGACTAAGCCACAGGGGGCCCCTAAAAACTTTTGGGGGGGGGGTATGTACAGGGGGGGCCCAATAACTTGGGGGGGGGACTATGCCTAAGGGTGCCCCAATAACTTTTGGGGGGGGGAACTAGCCTTACAGGGTGCCCCAATAACTTGGAGGGGGGGGAAAATTGCCTACAGGGGGCCCCAATAATTGGGGGGAGGTACTGTGCCCACAGGGGGCCCTAATAACTGGGGGGGGGGACTATGCCTAAGGGGGCCCTAATGGGTGGGGGGGGGAACATGCTACAGGGGGACCTTTGACTGGGGGGGGACTATGCCTACAGGGGGCCCTAAGGACTGGGGGGGGAAACTATTTTCCTACAGGGGGGGACTATTCTGCCTACAAGGGGACGCTAATCTACAGGGGGGGACTATTCTGCCTACAGGGGGGGCTAACCTACAGGGGGGACTCTTCTGCCTACAAGGGGGGCCCTAATCTCCAGGGGGGGACTATTCTGCCTACAAGGGGGCCCTAATCTACAGGGGGGACTATACTGACTAAAAGGGGGGCCCTAATCTACAGGGGGGGATGACTTTTCTGCCTACAATGGGGCACTAATCTACAGAGGGCCCTATTCTACCTACAGGGGGGGCTAAGCTACAGGGGGCAGGGCCGTCTCTTCCATTGGGCCAGGTAGGCCACTGCCCGGGGGCCCCCGATCTCAGGGGGCCCTCCGGGCAGCCGCCTACCCTGCCCAGTGGAGCGACACCCTGTGGCGCACAGTACCGGCGCCGGGCTGGGGGCCAGGTCTCCCTTCATCCCACGGCTGCATGGCCGGGTCACAGACCCGCCATGTAGCCATCACGGCCGCCGCCT
Source organism: Phyllomedusa bahiana (assembly GCA_025379985.1). Classification (NCBI taxonomy): domain Eukaryota; kingdom Metazoa; phylum Chordata; class Amphibia; order Anura; family Hylidae; genus Phyllomedusa; species Phyllomedusa bahiana. The sequence continues at coordinate 8,788 of JAODAL010002818.1, forward strand.
GCACCGCGCGGTGCGGGCAGCAGCCGAGGCTGAACATCTGGGACTATTGACCCCGTCTGTTCAGCTCCCAGGAGGCCGCGGGGCAGGCGCGCGATGTAATGACGTCATCCCCGCGCCTGCTCCGCGGCCATGCAGTCTGCTGTGAGCCAGCCACGGCTCCGGACGAGAAGAGGAGGGAAAATCAGGTAAGTAACATTTTTATTTTTTTTTTTTTAAAACTACTGCCCTGCCTGCCCCCCAATATACCCTCCCCTGCCTGGCTATATACCCTGCCCTGCCTGCCCTATATCCTGCCTGCCTGCCACCCATTACCCGGGCCCTCCTGGCTATATCCCCTTCCTCCCTGCCCATATACACTGCCCTGCCTGCCCATTTACCCTGCCCTGCCTGGTTTATATACCCTGCCCTGCCTGCCCAATTTTACCCTGCCCTGCCTGCCAATACCCTGCCCTGCCTGGCTATATACCCTGCCCTGCCTGGCTATATACCTGCCTGGCTATATACCCTGCCCTGCCTGCCCAAAATACCCTGCCTGGCCATAAAACCTGCCCTGCCTGGCCATATACCCTGCCCCTCCCTGGCCATATACCCTGCCCTGCCTGCCCATATACACTGCCCTGCCTGCCCATATACCCTGCCCTGTCTGGCTATATACCCTGCCCTGCCTGCCCATATACCCTCCCCTGCCTGCCCTTATACACTGCCCTGCCTGCCCATATACACTCCCCTGCCTGCCCATATACCCTGCCCTGCCTGGCTCTATACCCTGCCTGGCTATATACCCTGCCCTGCCTGCCCTTTATACCCTGCCTGGCCATTTTACCCTGCCGTGCTGGCCATTTACCCTGCCCTTGCCTGGCCATTACCCTGCCCTCCTGCCCATATACCCGGGCCCTGTCTGGCTATATACCCTGCCCTGCCTGCCCATATACCCTGCCGGCCTGCCATATACCCTGCCCTGCCTGCCCATATACCCTGCCCTGCCTGGCTATATACCCTGCCCTGCCTGCCCATATACCCTGCCCTGCTGCCCATATACACTGCCCTGCCTGCCCATATACCCTGCCTGGCTGGCTATATACCCTGCCCTTCCTGGCTATATACCCTGCCCTGCCTGCCCATATACCCTCCCTGCCCATATACCCTGCCCTGCCTCCCCATATGCACTCCCCTGCTCCCCATATGCACGCCCTGCCTGCCCTTATTCTGCCCAGGCCTGGCTATATACACTGCCCCTGCCTGGCTATATACACTGCCCCTTGCCTGGCTACATACACTGCCCTCCCTGCCCATATACCTGCCTGGCTTTTATACACTGCCTGGCTATATTACACGGGCCCCTGCCGGGCTACCATACACTGCCCTGCCCTGCCATATACCCTGCCTGGTATATACACTGCCTGCCTGGCTTTTATACATTGCCCCTGCCTGGCTATATCCCACTGCCCTGCCTGCCCATAATATTGCCCCTGCCTCCCCATATCTGGCCCTGCCTGGCTTTTACACTGCCCTGCCTGGCCCATATACTGCCCTGCCTGCCCTATACTGCCCTGCCTGGCTCATACGGTCCTGCCTGGCTTTTTACCGGCCCTGCCTGCCCTAATTATGGCCCCTGCCTGCCAAATTTACTAAGATGTTTTTGCGTTACATTCTGCAGGGACGAGTGGCGGCTGGGAGAAGTGGTTATGGTGGAAAGGAAAAGGGAAAAAGAACGATTCAGAGAACGATGAAAAGACAGAACGCCTCCGGTGAGTCCCTCGTTGTCAGGGGTTATTTTGTACTATATTCGATTAGTGCTGTGGGCTCTGTTATGTAATAGTGACCTGAGATGGTTAATGTTTATATTTGTTTCTTTTAGTATTTTTTTTTTTTTTTTTTGTGGGGAGGGGAGGGGGGGTTTGTTTAGGGTGGGAGGGGAGGGGAGGGGGGGTTTGTTTTAGGGTGGGAAAGGGGAGGGGAGGGGGGTTTGTTTAGGGTGGGAGGGGAGGGAGAGGGGGGTTTGGTTAGGGTGGGGGAGGGGAGGGAGGGGGGGCCCCAGTACACCTCTCTGCCCAGGGGCCCATAGTGCTGTTAAGACGGCCCTGACAGGGGGCCCCCATTGTACCTACATGGGAACCCTAAGCTACGCCCGGGGGCCCGAAGCTACCTACGTCTCCCCAAGCTACCTAGCTACTGCCCGGTGAATGCCTAGCTACCGCCCGGGGGCCCCGTTGTTCCTACATACCGCCTGGGGGGGGCCCATAATTACCAGTGGGTAATTCTTACCATTTGGATCATTATGGAGGAGAAGTCTGTACATGGGGGGAGGGGCACTCAGTTGGGAAAATGATAAAAAAAAAAGTGAGGAGTCTCAGGTGTTTGTGTTGTAAATTCTGCAGGGACGAGTGATAGACAAGAGAAGTCATCATGGACGTCTGGACCGAATGGAGAAGAAAAGGGAAAGTGAATGACTCCTCAGACAAGACGTCACCTGTGAGTCACTAAATGTTTAAATAAACTATTTGCAAAGCACCTGTGTACCTGGGATCTACCACTATAGGGAACTGTATGGAGGAAATATTGGTCTTGATGTAATGGTTTATATTCAGTAACAGTATGGCGGTATTATTCAGTATTGTTATGGTGGAGATATGCGGTGATGGTGCGGCGGTATCATTCGGTGCTTGTATATTGTTGCTGTTTTGTGATATTGGTCTTGGTATACTGCTTTAGTCAATAACATTAGGGTGGGACTAGTCAGTATATGGTAGTGATAGGTGGCGGTATTATTTATATATTGTTGCTTGGTAATATTGGTCTGGGTATACTGGCTTTGCCAGTAACATTATAATGGTGACATGTGGAGGTATTTGCTGGACCTTGTATAACCCAGAACTAAATCCAAAAACAATGGCACAATTGCATTTTTTTTTTCCTGTGACCCCAAAATTTTTTTTTTATTTTTTTGGGTGGCGATGGTTGTGGGACGGGGAATGGGTGGGGCTCTGTCGGGACGGCCGGGGGGGAGAGGGAGAGGGAGGAGCAGGGGGTTTGGTCGGCCGGGAGGGGGGGGGGGGGTTTGCAGACGCTCCAGCTGTATGGGGCCCCAAAATTTCTGATGGCGGCCCTGTCTACCACTATATGGTCACTATATGGCGGTACTATTGGACTTTGTGTACTGATCAGTAATAGTGTAGGGGTATTATTCAGTCACTTTGTGGTCATGTTCTGGCGATATAATCAGGTTCCTATGTATTAGTATTATTGGTAATGTTGGTCTTGGTATAGTGGATTTGTTTGGTAGCAGTATCATGGTGATATGTATGGTGATGTATTTGCCCCTTGTATTATCTACATTATCTAACAGCATGTCTTTGTAAATGATTGTGGTCTGGGAGGTGGGCGAGAGGGGGGGGAGGGGGCCCCATCCAAAAGTTTGCTTTGGGGCCCTGGCTTCTCTAGTTACGCCCCTGGTAGTGAGATAACCCCTTTAATGAAATAAAATTCCTGTGTTCGACTCCATATTATCCCCTTCCCGACATAGGGCGTATGCATACGCCCTAGCGGGAAGTGACTTCCCGCAAATGGACGTATCCATACGCCCTGGCGATTGCGCGGGCTTGCGGGCAAGCGACGCGCGATCGCAACACGGGACCAGCGGTAACTTACCGCTGGCCGCATGCCGTATCACCCCCGGCCGGAGTGAGCCCGGCCGCGGGTGATTACCGCTTCATTACCGCAGCCTGTCATGGCTGCGATAATAAAGCCGCAGGCAGGAGGAGTGAGCTCTTCCTGCCTGCTCCCGTCGGCTGCCGCACTGTAGTGCGGCACCGATCCCCTGTCTGATGATCCCGGGAAGTGAACGGCACTTCCCGGGGTCATCTGTGACGTCACCATGCCCGCAATGCATTGTGGGCATGGTGACAGGCGTTGTCATGGCGACCAGTACACAGTACGAGTACTGTGCACCGGCCTGCCTTCTAACATCAATCTGGTGAAAAAAAGTAAAAATAAATGTCAAAAGTGAAAAAAAAGTAAAACACAAACACAAAAAATAAAATAAAAACACGTACACCGCCCTTTTCCCCTTTACAAACGCCAATCGCCCCAAAAAAGATCAAAAATAAAGTACCCATATTTGGTATCGCTGCGTATGAACGACCCACCCTATAAATCTGTCATGTTAATTAACCTTAGGGTAAAACGCCGAAAAAAAACAAAAAAGTCACGGGAATTGTTTTTTTTGTACACCCTTTGCAGCACAAAAAAGGAATAAAAAGCGATCAAAAACCATATAAACCCAAAGTTGCCCAAATTTAAAATTTCCCAGTTCACCCCCAAAAAAAAAGCCTTACACGTCCTTGTATACGGAAAAAAAAAAAAATTTTTATGGCTCCAGAAGACAGCGTTTCATAAAAATTTTTTTAACCCCAAAAAAAACACTTTTTTTTTTTTTCTTTTTTTTTTAAAGGGGTTTTAAAAAAAAAAAAAAATTTATATAAAGGACCCGGGGCCGAGGGCTCGGGGAAGGACGTTTACTGAGAGACCCCTTTTTGCCGGCTGCCTTTTTAAAACTTCAACCGTTTGGAATTTGGCCCCCGAGGGGGGAAGAAAAAACCCCCAAAAACCCCCCGAACACCCCTTTCAGGAAATTTTCCCCCCACCCCGGGGCCATTTGGGAATGGAAAAGCCCCTTCACTGGGGGTGGGGTTGAAGCGCGGCACGCTAAGCCCCCGGCCACTTCTCCCTGCCGGGGCCATCAGGAAAAAGGGGGTTTGGCTCAAAAGGGCCGCCCGCTGACTGCAAGGCCCCGAACGGCGCCCAAAACACCTGAACATCGGGGGCACCCCTGTCACCCAGCAGCCCCGGGCGGACCGGAAAAGTCCCAATCACCAGGCCCCCCCGGTCCCGCCCCCCTTCGCACCGCACAGCTGCCGACTTACCCGACCCGGGAGCCGGTCCCAAACGGCCACTGCAGCAGCTCTTTAAAATCAGGGGTGAACCCCGACCCAACCTGGGAAACCCTCTCGCCCCTTTTTGGGGCCCCAAAGGGACTGAGCGAGCGGGCCCCAGAATCCACGTCCCCCCCCCCCGCTGCCCCCACAGGCCGCCGCCTTTTGCCCCCCCCCGGGCTTCACTGGGGCTGAAGTGACTGAGGTGACTCATAGGCCGCCCCCCCGGGCCCGCACTTCTCCCAAACATCTCCCTTTGGATCCCAAAGCAATTTTCCCCTGCCTCCCCTGCCCCAAAAGGGGTTTGCCTCACGGCTGATCAGATCTACCCATATTTTCCCAAATTTTTAAAAAAATAAAAAAGGGAAAGGAGATTTTGGGTGGGGGGCCGCGCGAGCCGGCGGGGAAAAAAATTTGCATGGCCAACCCCCAAACCTTGTCGGAAAAATCCCCAGGGGGCCCCCAAAAAAAAGCCAAAACCCCCCTCCACCCAAACTGCATAACGTTTTTGGAAAAAAGCCGGTAAATGCCCTATACCCAGGTGGGTACCCCCCTACCAGGTATGCCCCTTACGGGCCGTAACCCCCCCTTTTTACCCAAATAGATCCCCCCTCAGAAAGCCAGGTAGACCCAAAAATTTGTAGCCGGGTAGATCCCCCCCTTTTTTAACCAAAGGTGGGTCCCCCCTTTTACCCGGAAAGTCCCCCCATTTTTAAACCCGGGTAGTCCCCCCCCATTGTTGCCAGTAGTGCCCCCCTTTGTTGCCGGGTAGTCCCCATTTTTTGCCGGGTAGTCCCCCCAAGGGTTTTCCCAGGTAGTGCCCCCATTGTTTCCCAAAGGTAGATGCCCCCTCTGTTGCCAGGTAGATGTCCCCTCTTTTTCCCGGTAGTGCCCCCCCCTGTTGCCATTTAAAGTGCCCCCATCTGTTAGCCAGGTAGTCCCCCCATCTTTTAGCCGGGTTAAGTGTCCCCTCTGTTGCCGGGTAGATGTCCCCTCGGGTTGCAGTATGCCCCATCTTTTACCATTTTAGTCCCCCATCTGTTACCCGGGTAGTGCCCCCATCTGTTACCCCCTTTTAGGGGCCCCCTTTGTTGCCGGGGTTGCCCCCCCCGTTCCAGGTATTCCCCCCATTTTTCCCAAAGGTAGTCCCCCCATTGTTGCCGGGTAGTCCCCCCCTCTGTTGCCCAGGTAAGCCCCCATCTTTTTAAGCCAGGTAGTGCCCCCTCTGTTACCGGGTAGTGCCCCCATCTGTTACCAGGTAAAATGCCCCCCTCGTTCCAGGTAGTCCCCCCTCTTTTCCCAAAGGTAGTGCCCCCATCTTTTAGCCGGGTATGCCCCCTTTGTTGCCAGGAGTGCCCCCTCGGTTGCCGGGTTTAAGTGCCCCCTTTGTTGCCGGGTTTTTTTCCCCCTTTGTTGCCAGGTATGCCCCCATTTTTGGGCCGGGTGTTTTGCCCTCTCTGTTACCCAGGTAAACCCCCCCTAAACAAATAAAAATAAAAAAAAAAAAACCCACTTCCCTTTACCAGCCCTGCAGCGGGGGGCCACTCCTCCCGATCTCTTCACCCGGCCCCGCAGGGGAAGTGAGAGCCCGCCGCGCGTCCCCTCCCCTGCAGCGGCCCGTCACTTCCCCCCCCGCGCCGCTGACCTGTAGTGCGGCGCACAAAAACCGCGCCGTACCCTACAGGGGGGGGAAGGGAGGAGGACGATCCCTCCTGCCTCCTCCCCGCCCCAGTGAAACCCCGGCGGGTGAGCGGACGCTGCGGCCGCTTTAAACCCCCCGTAGGAGCGGTCCGGGGGGGCGCAAGAGTAAGGCCCCACCACCCCCTACTCCCCTTTCCCCGCGGAAATTTTAAAAGGGCCCCCCCCGCCCGCGGCGGCGGGAGGGAAAAGCCAACTCCCCCGGGAGGGCGGGGGGGGAAACCCCAAAAAGCGGACCCCCCCGCCAAAAACGGGAAGTTGGCAAGTATGGATCTACAGCCCTAACCCACAAGAATTGGGGCAACACACGCACAGCCCCCTGCTGCCCCTTTGGGGCATAATAAACCCTTGGGGCTCTTTTGGTCCCCCCCTTTTGCTGATATATCTTGGGGCCCCTCACAGTGCAATAGCCCCCAGTTCCCATAAGAGCCCTGCTGAAAACCCCCCAAACAAACCGCTCACATGGCCACGATCTCGTTCTGTTGTTGGGTGGGGAAAAGAGGGTGTATTTTGTGTGAAACTTTGTTTCCTAAATTTTTAAAGTATTTTTATTAAAATACCTCACATATACACACCCCCAAATAAAATATATATATAAATATATATAAATATAAATATAATAGGCCATGCCTATATATATATATAATATATATATAATATATATACACAGGGATGAAAAACTTATGTACAAACTTTTGTTTTTTAATGTGTTAAACAAAAATGGGCCCCCTGTATAAATTTTTTATAGATCGCGTGTAAACCAAGATGGGGCCTTTGTCAAGGGAAATTACAAACCCCGTGTTTAGACATTTCCCGAAAACCGTGAGGAAGGGGCTTTAGATAACAAAAGGCCAATAGACCCATCACAGCCAGGTACATGTGATGCTTCTTATTACTCAAAAAATTTTTTTGCAAAAGGGTAAAAAAAAAAAACCAACATTTTGTGAATTTAAAACAGGGAAACACTTTCATAGCACGAGGCTTTTGGGGATTTGTTTTTCCCCGGTGCACCTTTTTTTTATTTTTAAAAATAAATTTAACCCCCCCAAGGACAGGAAAAAGCCCCTTTGAGGCAAATTTCCATTTCAGTTCTATGTCCCCACACCTTGATCCCGCAGAAAACCCCAAGCATGCATGGTTCCCCCCAATAAGGGAAAACCCTGCGAAAAAGGGGGCACCGGGAAAGGGAAAAGTCCCGTCTCCCCCCCGGTTGTGGGATGCTCCCCCAAAGGAAATCGGGCGGCCGGGCTTACGCATTCCTCGGGGGGAAACCCCCCCATTTCCCCTCCGCCCTGACAACCCCCCGAAATCCTTTCAGAAATCTCACGACCGGGGCCCCTCCACCTCCACCTAAAAGCTCACAATGGTCTGACTATCTTTAAAAAATCCCAAAAAAACTGGGAAAAACGACTTTCCCAAAACCCCGATTTTTTTGAGGGGAAGGACTTGCAGACAAGTGATCTTTGTCTTTGCGACAAAACATTCACATCTTTCAGAAAGGGCGGGTGCCCTGACGGGAAAACCCCCCCCCGTAACCACAAATATCTCACTCCCTGCACCCTACTCTTGTCGCTCAAGCATCAGTAGTCCGGGACTTGGGTCATCATGTCGAGGACCTTGACCATAGAGGACGCCGGAACAACATCCGCATGCGGGGGTTGCCTGAAACGGTTACCGATGACAACATTCCATCAGCCCTGTCGTCCATCTTCAATAACATCCTGGGTGAACCTCCTTCTTATTCTATCAAGCTGGACAGAGCCCACAGAGCCCCCCGTCCCAAGGGATCTTCGCCCCTCCCAAGGGATGTTATCTGTTGCGTGCATGATTTTACTACCAAGGAGAACATCCTGTCAAAGGCTCGGGCTAGGCGTATACTGGAATATGAGGGCGAACAGATTCATTTTATTCCAAGACCTGTCATGGGTCACACTACAAAAAAGGGGCGCCTCCTGGGGACCACTACTTTCTATCTTAAGGGAACGCCAGATCCCATATCGATGGAACTTTCCCTTCGCTCTTTCAGTCCGAAAAGATGGCCGTGTATTCACCCTCAAAACCCACGAGGACGTGCTACCATTCTGTGACGCCCTGCAGATTCCGGGTCCCCAGCTTTTGGACTGGGACTTAGACGTCCTCTCTACTCCCTCTCTACCGTCCTGGCGCCAGTCACCACAAAAGGGACGATCTTCAACTGGAGGAACCCCGGCCGGGCGCAGACTCCCACATACCCCTCACCGTTAACACTACTTCAGGACTTATAAAGCTTTTTTCTCTCTTCTATATAACATGCTTTTTCTCCCTCGAGCTAGGTGCAGGTTCTACGGTTCTCCTATCTGGGTACTCACTTCCAAATTTTGATCTGGGTTATGTCCAGTACGGGCGGCCTGGCTACGGCTGTACCCAAACCCCTTTCACTTATTGATTTGCTTTGGTACTGTTCCTTTTGAGGTTCTCAGTTCCACATTCACTGTTCTCCTACTGGGGTTTTAGCCCTGTTTTCTGTGGAAGGTAGATTCTCCGCCGCTGGGGAGAGCGCCTCTAGTGTTTGAGACAGGAGGCCAGGAGGTCCTGGGGTGGCTCATTAGGTCCCTTTTCAGTGTTTAACTCCTCTCTACCCCCTTATAGGAGCGCACTCTTGGACCCACCCACCCCTCCTTTCTCCCCAACCCAGTAACTTAGGATTGTATCGTCTCCTTTTTTTTTCTTCTCTGGGTTAATTTCCGCTTCATTGTCTGGCTAAATTGTGCCGGTTCTGTGACATCTATTTGTTAGCTGTTCCTCCTGTCTCGTGATTGTCGTTGTCCCCTGGTTGTGCTCTTCCCCCCCTCATCACCCCTACCATGGCTACTTGCGTCACCATTAATGCAAAGGGTTTAAACTCAGATGTGAAGCGCCGCCTCCTGCTGCGTGAATTACGCTCTCTGAAGGCGGATATCGCCTTTGTTCAGGAGACCCACTTTGACTCACGCGGTTCCTTTAACTTTGCCAAGACAGCCTTCCCTGTGACCTACTCCGCCTCAAGCGGTCGGAAGAAAGCGGGAGTGACAATACTCCTATCGGCATCTTGCCCCTACCAGGTGGCCAACTCCGAACTAGATCCTCTGGGCGCTTTTGTTACCCTTTACAGGGATCTTTTGTAGGGGGCTCCGCTGACGCTGTGCACTGTTTATGCTCCTAACACCTCCCAAACCCGCTTTCTTTCCAGCGTGCTAAATAAATTGTCCAGACTTCCCCCGGGTGCTCTCATTCTAGGTGGAGATTTCAACCTGGTATTCTCCCCAACATCAGATAGACATTCCCTACAGGGCAAACCCCCCTCTAGAGCCTCGATACAGGCGTCCACAGAATTGCGCAAACTGGTCAGGAAACATGGCCTCTATGACCTGTGGAGGATCAACCACCTGACAGACCGATCCTTCACTTTCTACTCCCCCCCGCATCAGACCCATTCCCCCCTAGACTCATTCTATGGCAACATCCCAGCCTTGCGCATGATGTCTGATGCGCAGATAGGCCCCATATCGTGGTCGGACCATGCGCCTGTCTCTCTCACTCTAAAAACCAATACCCCCCGCACCCGCTCCTGCCATTGGCGATTAATCGAGTCTTTGCTAAAAAGATCGACATTAAGAGAGGAGATTCGTAGTGCCCTTAACAACTATTTTGACCTAACAATGGACCCAGTGCCAAGTTTCACCGTTATTGCAGGCTCACAAGGCAGTTCTTAGGGGAAACCTGCATTTCCATGGGAGCCCGGCTGAAGAGGGATGGGGAGGGAGCAAGCCAGATCCCTTAACCTTCGCCTTCGGTCCTTGCAAACCACAATGTTCACCAGACCAAACTTGCGAACTCTGCGCTCCATTGTTGAGACCAGATCTCGCCTCAAAGACTTAGCCTTGCGGATAGTTGAGCAGCTGCTCCCTTATTCAAAAGAAAAAGGTTCTATGAATATGGCAAAAAAAGCCCAAATACCCTTCTGGCCAGGCAGCTACGGGGATAGGACGGGTTAATTCCACCCCCCAAGCCTTGCGGGGGCCCGACGGCTCTCTGACCTACGATCCTAGAGCCATGGGTTCCCTTTTCCGCCAATTCTTTTCTAACTTATACTCGCTGCCCAGAGACTCCCAGGTCCCAGACGCAGACCTCCAAGCCAGGATAAGTGCTTATCTGAAATCCTGCTCTCTCCCTAAGCTACCTGGGGAGGCCGTTGAGGCTCTTAATTCCCCTATTGACGCAGAGGAGCTACTGGGAGTGATCAAAGAACTAACCTAACGGCAAGGCCCCGGGCCCAGACGGGTTACCTTATTGTATTATAAAACATTTGCCCAAGAGTTAACCCCTTGCCTGCTCCCCATTGTATAATGACTTCCTGAATGGCTCCCCCCCTCCCTGAGGAGAGTCCCACTCCTACCTCACTCTCATTCCCAAGCCAGGGAAGGACCCGGCAGAGTGTGCAAGCTACAGACCAATTGCCCTCCTAAACTCAGACATCAAAATTTTTTCTAAGATTTTAGCCAATCGTCTGAGCCGTCGGCTTCCGCGACTAATTCATAAGGACCAGGTAGGATTCGTCCCATGTCAACAAGGTGGGGACAATACCAGACGGGCCATAGAGCTAATTGAATTTGCTAACTTGCAAAATACAGAGGCCCTCCTACTCAGCCTTGATGCAGAGAAGGCCTTTGATCGCCTTGGCTGGCCTTTCTTATTTGCAACACTTCGGTCTTTTTGGCTTTGCTGGTAACTTCCTGCAGGCAAAATTTTGGGGGTCTTTACTCCTCTCCATCGGCCTCGGTAAAATTGCCCCACGAGACCTCCTCCCCTTTCAAAATCTACAATGGCACGCGCCAAGGCTGCCCCCTCTCCCCCCTACTGTTCATACTGTGTATGGAACCCCTGGCGTCTAAGATTAGACTCGCTTCATCGATCTCAGGTATCCACGTTAGGGACAGTGAGTTTAAGGTTTCACTTTTTGCCGATAATGTCCTATTGACGCTAACCGACCTGTCCCCTCCCTATATAGCTTGCTCACTCTTCTGGATGACGTTGGACAGCTCTCGGGCTTCAAGGTCAACACATCCAAAATGGAGGCTCTCCCTCTCAACATCTCTGCTGAGTCTCTAGCTGAACTCCAGTCTCGCTTCCAATATAACTGGCGGACGTCCTCTCTAAAATATTTAGGTGTTCATTTGACGCCGGATTACAAATCCCTCTATGACGCTAACTTCCCTCCTCTTTTCCTAGAAGTAAGGGCCCTCCATGATCTTATGCCTTTTAGGCCGTATAGCCTCAGTTAAACTGACAATCCTGCCCAAACTACTGTACCTCTTTGAAACCCTCCCGGTGCCAATCCCTTAAAAACTCTAAAATCGGTGCAAGGAGCTATCTTCAAATTTATCTGGGCGCATGGACGTCATCGAATTGCAAGGGAAGTCCTGATGATGAGCAAGGCTAGGGGGGGGGGGGGGCTGGCTGCCCCGAACATCTTGAAGTACTACTGGGCAGCCGGATTGCGGGTTATCCCAGCATGGTCCACGCTCTTAGCATACACCAAATGGATGGAAATTGAGAAACTGTGGATGGCACCGTTTCCTCCCAACATGTTCTTGTGACGTGCTGAGGAGGTTGCGTACTCCGGCTCCCTACTGGGGCCGATGTCCTTTACTAGGATGATCTGGAGACACTGTCGAGACAAATTTTAACTGGCCTCTAAAGGGCCTCCCCAATGGTCTCCTTTCTCTACAACTCTCTACTACCGGCCAGCACCTCAGCACCCTTTGTAACCCCATGGCAACAAAACAACCTGTTCCGATTTGCTGACATAGCCCCTTTTCGCACTAGGGAACTTATCCCCTTCGCGGAACTCTGCAACACCTATGGCCTCCCGTCCAGAGCACAATTTCCTATCTTCAAATAAAGCATCTTATGCAGAACATCGCAGGGGGGGCATCCCCTTTTCCTCCCCCACTCCTTTTGAAAGGTTGTGCAGGACGGGGCAGTCGTCGAAGGGGCTCATCTCCGGCATTTATACTATACTGAATGATCCCCCGTTGGATTCAGAGTTGTATCACCCGTACATGCACAAATGGGAACACTTCCTGGGACAGAAGCTTCCATACCAGGTTTGGCAGACCATATGGCACAGAGCGGCCACCTCCTCGACCTGTACCACCTACAAGGAGAACCAATACAAGATCCTGATACACTGGTACCACACCCCAGAAATGCTTCATAAATTCAACCCAGCCATCTCAAGCGCCTGCTGGAGGTGTGGAGCCATGCCGGCTTCTCTAACCCATATTTTCTGGGACTGCCCGAGCATTCAGTTATTCTGGGCACAAGTAAGCGGGGTTCTATCGAGAGTTCTCCAGCAGGGGGTCCGGGCCGATCCCTCGGTCTTCCTTATGAACGCTCCACTGGCAGGTCTCTCTAGGCATGCTTCCAAGCTCCTCCTTCATATCCTTACGGCTGCTAAATGCCTGATCTCCGCCTTTTGGAAGCAGCCCCCAGCCCCGTCCGTGCACGACCTGCACACACGGATTTGTTGAAGTGCAACGTGTGGAACGACTCCATTCTCATACACGCGTAAGCCTGAAGGGGTTTTGATGCCATAATGGAGCCCTGGATTTCTATTGGGAACGGTTACGTTATGAGCACCCGCCCTCCTTTTGCATGAGCGCCCCCCCCTCCACTCCACCCCCCTTCCTCTACCCCTCCCTCTGTGTATGTCTCATGTCCCTCCAAGAATGTCCGGTCTATCTACGCCTTGTGCTTGTAAACCCAAAATATATGGTTTTTGTTTGATTAAGTCATTGCTAGGTTTTGTTATATTGACCTACCTTTACGCCTATGTTTAGGCTTTATTTCACCTTTCATTATTGGATATATGGTGTATGCTGATTGAATATGCTTTATTCTGTAACCCTCTGTGTTCCAACAAAAAAGAAATATTTTAATAAAAATACAGTTATTAAAAAAAAAAAACTATATAAATAGGGTATCGCCGTAATCGTATCGACCAAGAGAGTAAAGCTAACTGGTCATGGTTACTGCACGGTGAGCGCTGTTAAAAATAAAAATAAAAAACACTACTAGGATTGCAGTATTTTCTTCACCCTGCCTTCCAAAAAACGGATTTAAACTGATCAAAAAGTCTTGTCCCCCCAAAAATGATACCAATAAAAACGTTAACTCTTTCCGCAAAAAACAAGCCCCTACACAGCTCCGTACACAGAAAAAAAAAAAGTTATGGCTCTCAGACTATGGCGATGCAAAAAAATGTTTTCCTGTTTAAATAACAGTGTTTTTTATTGTGTAAAAGCAGTAAAACATAAAAAAATATACAAATTGGGTATCGCTGTAATCGTATCGACCTGCTGAGTAATACTAGTATGTCAGTTATACTGCACGGTGACCGCTGTTAAAAAATAAAAAACACTACCAGGAATGCTGTATTTTGTTCAAAATGCCTCACAAAAACCTTAATAAAAAGTGATCAAAGCGGCATATGCCCCCCATAATGGTACTAATAAAAACGTCAACTCATCCCACAAAAAACAAGCCCATAATCAGCTCCGTATACAGAAAACTGAAAACGTTATGGCTATCAGAATAGGACAACATAAAAACGCAATTTTTTATAGATGTATTTCTGTTGTGTAAAAGTAGTAAAACAAAAAACTATATAAAATCTATATCATTGCAATTGTACCGACCCTCATAGTAAAGATATCCTGTCATTTATATTGCACAGCGAACGCTGTCAATTCATAGTTCATAGTTCATAGTTTGTAAGGCTAAAAAAAGACAAGTCGTCCATCTAGTTCAGCCTGTTGTGCTAAGGTGTTGATCCAGAGGAAGGCAAAAACCCCCAATGAGGTAGAAGCCAATTGTCCTCATTGTAGGGAAAAATTCCTTCCTGACTCCAATCTGGCAATCCGAAAAATCCCTGGATCAATGACCCCTCTCCTGAATCCTAGTCACTATAACTTGTTATATTATTACGCTCCAGAAATGCATCCAAACCCTTTTTGAACTCGGTTATTGAATTCACCAAAGACCCAAATCCCTCTGGCAGAGAATTCCATAGTCTCACTGCTCTACAGTAAAGAATCCCTTCTATGTTTTATGTAGAAACTTTCGTTCCTCAAGAAAGTAAAGGATGCCCCCTTGTTCTAGATACAGCCCTGTGTATAAATAAATCTTGGGAGAGATCTCTATATTGACCTTTGATGTATTTAAAACATATTTATTTTTGTCCCCCCGAAGCCGTTTTTCTCTAAACTAAATAACCCTAATCTTCCCAATCTTCTGTGTACTGTAGTCCACCCAGTCCTTTTATTATTTTTTTTTTGCCCGCCTTTTAACTGTTCAAGCTCTACAATGTCTTTCCTGTGCACTGGTGCCCAAAACTGTACACAATATTCCATGTGTGGTCTAACCAAAGTGACTTGTATAATGGGAAAAATAATGTTCTCATCATGTGCATCTATGCCCCTTTTAATACACCCATGATCCTATTCTTTGGCTGCTGCTGTCTGACACTGGCTGCTACAATTAAGTTTACTGTCCACCAGGATTCCCGAGTCCTTCTCCATGTCACTTTTATCCAGTGTTTTTCCATTTAACATGTAATCATGTAATGGATTTCTCTTCCCCAGGTGCATCTTGCATTTATCAGTTTTTAAACCTCATCTGCCATTTCGCTCCCCAGGCCTCCAACTTATCCAATCCCTTTTGTAAAAAACCATTATCCTCTTTTTTGGTTGTTACTTTACAGAACTTAGTATCGCCCTGCAAAGACATATTCTACTGGTATTCCCCTGTGAAAGATCTTTAATGAAAATGTTAGAGGATGGCCCAATACGACCCTTGGGGGTACCCCACTAGTAACAGCGTCCAGCTGATATGTACCGTTAATTACTCCCCTTTGTTTTCTATCAGTGAGCCAGCTGTAAAATTGAAACCCAAAAAACAATGACGGAATTGCGTTTTACCCTCATTTTCATAGCCCAATGCAAAAAAAAAACAAAAATTTTGGGGAACACCTGGCACCCAAAATGACAATACACCCCAATGAGATCTATGAGGCGGCTGAACCCAAAAGGGGGGTAATTCTGGAAGGTTCACCTGTTCTGGTATTTTGGGGGGTTTTATAAATGAGAAAGGGCCCCCCCACCAAAATCTTGTTCCAAAAAGCCAAATACGCTCCCTCCCTTGTACCCCCTGTATGCGCCAAACAGCAGTTTACACCCACATTAGGGTATTCCCCAAAACCTTAAAGGGAAATTTTGTGTAACAAGGTTTTTTGGGTTTTTTTTTACCAGGATTCCTTGTAAAAATTAAACTTTTTTCAGCTAAAATTGCAGATTGCAGAAAAATTTTTTTTTCTTTTTCAAAACCTAACCTAAAATTTTTTGTCACACACCTGTGGGTCGATATGCCACTAAAAAACCCCGGGGATATATTATTTAAAGGGTGTATTTTTTCCAATATGGTTTTTTTTTGGGGGATTTTATTAATTTTTTAGCACCTTGGGGCAGGGGTGTCAAACGGCGGCCCCCCAGCTTTTGGGAAACAACAACCCCCATCAGCCCACTGTTATAGTTTAAAAAAATTTCATGATGGGATTTGTAGTTTCCCACAGCTGGAGGGCCGCATTTGACACCTGTCCTTAGGTGTCCCGCAAACCTAAATGGCCCTTAAAAAAATGGTAATGAAAATAAGACCCCAGAGTCCAGTAGGTCTCCTCCTATTCGGGGGGTTTGTGGTTGAGCCAAATAGCGCACTGGGGCCAGAAGGGATACCCTCTGAAAACGGCAGAATCTGGGGAACAAAATTAATTTGCTTTTTCCCGATCACATTTACCGTATTCTTGTGAAAAATGTAAAAAATTAAAAAATCTGCAAAAAAAAGTGAAAATTTTGAAATTTCACCTCCCTTTGTTTTAATTCCGTGAAACACCCAAAAGGGTTAATAAGCTTCCAAAAATACAGTTTTGAATATTTTAAAGGGGTGTAGTTTTCTTAGATAAATTCATTTATGGGGGTATCTAACATACAGGTCAATAAAAATCACGTTAGAATGGACGGTCCCTAAAAAATGTATATTAAAATTTTTGTTGAAAATTTGAAAATTATACTAAATTTTAAGCCCCCAAATGTCTAAAAAAAAAAAAGCATTTAAAAAAAAAGACCCCAAACTACAGCAACATGGGGGTAGATCAGTTATAAACTATTTTTAGGGGAATAACTATCTGTCCTTACATCAAAAATTTTTTGAAGCTTAAAAAGGAAAATTTTTAAAATTTTCACGATTTTTTGATATTTGTCACAAAAAGCAACTTTTTTTGACCAAAATTTTTTAAACTTAAAGCAAAAGGGTCACCAGAAAACAATCTCTGAATCACAATGTAGGTTAAAGGTAAAAAAAAGTTATTCTCACATAAAGGACACATACAATTTCAAAAATGGGGCTCTGTCAGAGAGGCCAAAACTGGCACCGGGGGTAAGGGGTTAAACCAATTTGCCTTTTTTTTTTCTTTTTTTTTTTATAATGGCTGGACCATCATATTAAGCAATTTAACATTGTGTCTCCTATATCTCCTTATAGACTGTAAGCTCATGTGATCAGGATCCTCACTCCTCTTGTGTCCTCTATTTCCTCATAGATTGAAAGCTCTTGTGATCAGGACCTTCACTCTTCTTGTGTCTTTCTATCCCTTTATAGATTGTAAGCTCTTGTGATAAGGATCCTCACTCATCTTGTTCCTCCAACTCCAAAAAACAGAGTGTAACTCTGTGATCAAAACCCTCACTCCTCTTGTGTTCTCCTATCTCCTTATAGATTGTAAGCTCTTGTGATCAGCACCTTCACTCCTCGTCCTCCTATCTCCTTATAAATAGATTGTAAGCTCTTGTGATCAGGACCCTCACTCCTCGTGTCCTCCTTGATAGATTGTAAGCTCTTGTGATAAAAACCCTCATTCCTCTTGTGTCCTCTATCTCCCTATAGATTGTAAGCTCTTGTGATCAGGGCTTCTCTATCTCCTTATATATTGTAAGCTCTTGTGATCAAAACCCTCACTCCCCTTGTGTCCTCTATCTCCCTATAGATTGTAAGCTCTTGTGATCAGGGCCCTCACTCCCCTTGTGTCCTCTATCTCCTCATAGATTGTAAACTCTTGTGATGAAAACCCTCACTCCTCGTGTCCTCCTATCTCCTTAAAGATAGATTGTAAGCTCTTGTGATCAGGACCCTCACTCCTCTTGTGACCTCTTATATCCTTATAGATTGTAAGCTCTTGTGATCAGAACCTTCACTCATCAAGTCCTCCTTGATTGTAAGCTCTTGTGATCAGAACCCTCACTCCTCAAGTCCTCCTAGATTGAAAGCTCTTGTGATCAGGTCCCTCACTCCTGTTGTGTTCTCCTATCTCCTCATAGATTGTAAGCTCTTGTGATCAGGACCCGCACTCCTCTTGTGTCCTCCTATCTCTTTATAGATAGATTGTAAGCTCTTGTGATCTTGTGTTCTACTCCCAAGATTGTAAGCTCTTTGATCAGGATCCTCACTCCTTTTGTTCCTCCTCTCCTCTCATGATTGTAACTCTTTGATCAGGGGCCTCACTCCTCTTGTCCCCCTCCCCTCCTAGATTGTAAACTTTGTTCGGGTCCTCACTCCCTTTTTTGTCCTCTATCTCCCCATAGATTGTAAACCTTGTGATCAGGATCCTCACTTCCTTTGTCCTACTATCTCCTCATAGATTGTAAGCTCTTGTGATCAGGGCCCTCACTCCTGTTTTGTCCTCCCCATCTCCTCAAGATTGAAACTTTGTGAAGGGCCCTCAATCCCTTTTTTGTCCTCCTATCCCTTTTAAAACTTAACTCATGTGACAGGGTCCTCACTCCTTTTGTGTCCTCCTAACTCCATATAGACAGAGTGTAAGCTCTTGTGATCAAAACCCTCACTCCTCTTGTGTTCTCCTATCTCCTTATAGATTGTAAGCTCTTGTGATCAGCACCTTCACTCCTCGTCCTCCTATCTCCTTATAAATAGATTTAAAAATAAAAATAATCTTTTTTTCAAGCCCAAAATATTCCGCACACTTTTCAAATTCAAGGTAAACATCAGTCATTACACTTAAAAGTACTTACAAATAGACACAAGGGGTGAGGGGCCCCGCTGTAGAGCTTACAACTATTAGGGGGTAGGGTGAAACAACGGTAAGAAATGCCAAGTTTTCAATGGTCCACCTGTTTCATAAATAGGGGTGGTTTACATAAAAATGGAGAACCGCCACCCAGACAGTACATCTAAACAAAAAGTGCCCGTGAGTGCCCAAATGAGGGGGTGACAATGTGTTTTAAGCAGTTTGGGATCTTGGTGGGCCAACCAAAGATTATTTTCATGCCCCCTTAAAACTGTGAGGGGTTTTAATGTGCCTGACGCCCGGGGTAGCATATTCCCAAAAATTTGGGGCCGCACGTGTGAAATCTTTAGGGGGCATGGAGGTTTGGATGATTGAGAATTTGCTGATATCATCACAAGCGGAAGCACGGGGAGGGCGGGAGACAAGACTAGGGGGGAATTAGGAGGAGCAGCGCTGTGGAAGCTTTATGGGTGGAGTGCTATTTTTTACTGTATCCTGTACGGATGGGCAACCATGCAGTGACTGACACAGGGTAGAGGCATCAGAAGCGGCGGGAGAAAAGACAACCCGGTTTCTCATTCTGGCGATTGAGAGGGGAGATTTTGCGAGAGGGAGACCGATAACGGATTTCATAGTAAGACGAAAAGAAAAGACATAATGGGGTTGAGTCTTTCCACACGAAAATGGACGGTTTTTTGGAGAATTCTGGGGTGCAGGAAAAGGACGGGCAAGGATTGGATATAGGGGAAAAGGGTCAGACAGAATAAAATAAAAACCCCTAGACAGCGGCCGCTCCCAGGGAAAGGTGTACCACATACAGAAACAGAAATAGCAGGGGGGGGGGTTTGGTTTTGTAGAGGCGGGAAAAACAAGAAGTTCAGCTTTGTGAGGTTTATTTTTAATGGAGAGAGGGAAAGATGAAAAATCTTGGACAGGACCTGCACTCCTCTTGTGTCCTCCTATCTCCTTATAGATTGTAAGCTCTTGTGATCAGGGCTTCTCTATCTCCTTATAGATTGTAAGCTCTTGTCATCAAAACCCTCACTCCCCTTGTGTCCTCTATTTCCTCATAAATTGTAAGCTCTTGTGATCAAAACCCTCACTCTTCTTGTGTCCTCCTCTATCTCCCTATATTTTTTTAAGCCTTGTGACAGGGCCCCCACTCCCCTTGTGTCCCCTACTCCCATAGATTGTAAACTCTTGTGATGAAAACCCTCACTCCTCATGTCCTCCTATCTCCTTAAAGATAGATTGTAAGCTCTTGTGATCAGGACCCTCACTCCTCTTGTGACCTCTTATATCCTTATAGATTGTAAGCTCTTGTGATCAGAACCTTCACTCCTCAAGTCCTCCTAGATTGTAAGCTCTTGTGATCAGAACCCTCACTCCTCAAGTCCTCCTAGATTGAAAGCTCTTTGACAGGGCCCCCCACCCTGTTTTGTTTTCCATCCCTCATAGATTTGTAAGCTCTTGTATCAGGATCCTCACTCATCTTTGTTCCCATCCCTTATAGAAAATTGCAAACTCTTGTATCAGGATCCTCACTCCTTTTTTTCCTCCCCCTTCATAATTGTAAGCTCTTGGATCAGGTCTTCACTCCCTCTTTTCCCTCCTCCTCCCCAGATTTAAGCTTTGTGATCAATCCCCACTCCCTTTTGGCCTCCTCCCTCCAAGATTGTAACGCTTGTTATCAGGACCTCACTCCCCTTGGTCCCCCTACCCTCAAGATTTTAAGCTCTTGTGATCAGGACCCTCACTTCTGTTGTGTCCTCCTATCTCCTCATAGATTTTAAGCTCTTGTGATCAGGGGACCTCACTCCTTTTGTGCCCTATCTCCTCAAATTGTAAGCCCTTTTGATCAGACCCTCACTCCTGTTTTGTCCCCTATCCCCTCAAATTTTTTTTAAACCTTTGGGTCAGGGTCCTATCCTTTTGTGTCCCCTCTATCCCTCATAGATTGAACCTTGGATCAGGATCCTCACTCCTTTTGTGTCCTCTATCTCCTCATAGATTGTAAGCTCCTATAGTTACTAAGTTATTATATTACAATAGAATTTTGCAACTTTTTCATCTTTAGCATTAGGTATAGATTCAGCTATAACCATCCAATAATTCAAAACATTCAATGATGTAGCACCTATCTCAACCCAATATTGTCGGTGCACTTTTTTTTTTCCTACAGGATAAAGACAATTTTTCTGTCAGGATGTTCACATCACATAGAAATTCCTGTCATCACCTACTGGTGCAATTTATAGAAGTGACCATGATGCAGGATTTTCCATAATTTGCCACATACATTTCTGTTTCATAGAAAAAAATCAATATAAAGAACACCTGCCTAAGAGCTCATACAGCACCCTAACCCCGAGTCCTCCATTACAGAGATCCGTACAGGCAGTTGTTTCTTGTCCTATAGTGTTTAATACACGCTAATTACTGTTCTAAGTTTATATTCTTGTGTATTTTTCCATCCTTTTCCTGCTCATTCACTAATTTCTGTCCTATCTCTTCTTCTAACCACAGTTTTCCCTCAGACACCAGCAGCGATTTCCACCACTTCCACACTATCTCTCAAAATGGCTCCTAAGTTTCTTCGGCTGCAGTTCCCGCCTCAGGGGAGCCACGCCTCCTTCCAGGATTGGATGGCTTCAACAAAATGGCGGCTGCAACACACAACGTGAGGACAACGTTCTACAGTCTCATGAGATTGTTCAACTGCTGCTTCCGCCTAGTGAAGCCACGCCTCCTGTCAGGATTGAATGGCTTCAACAAGATGGCGGATAGAACACGAAGTATAGGACAATGTTGTACAGTACCTTCTATAGGAGAGTGTAGCCTCTTGCAAGGTGTCAGCTTTCAATGAGGCAATGCCTGTAAAACTACAAGTACCACAATAACATATTACTAATGCATAACTAGCAATGCAATGCAGATTATATGGATGATACATAGAACATTATGAAGTGTAGTTTCACGGACAGACAGCTGGATACTGAAGTTATAGGTGTAGAAAGCAAGTTAACCCTTTAAGTAAGCCCCAGGCAAGAAAAGGCTTTAAAGCGGTTGTCTCACTACAAGGATTGCTGCTTTTTATGTTAAAGATCTTGCAAAAACAAGTCACTTTGCAATATGTGTCCATTAACAGTGTCCTACCTATTCCTACATATCCCCTCTTGTATGGGCCGAATCAGCTCCTCAGGTCGCTATAGCTACAGACCTGTTTAATCTCTTATATGATAGGCTTCCAGCACTGGTTGCTATAGCTACAGACCTGTTCAATCTCTCCTGATAGGCTGCCAGCACTGGTCACTATAGCTACAGACCTGTGCGATCTCTCCCGATAGGCTGCCAGCACTGGTTGCTATAGCTACAGATTGTTCAATCTCTCCTGATAGGCTGCCAGCACTGGTCGCTATAGCTACAGACCTGTGTGATCTCTCCCGATAGGCTGCCAGCACTGGTTGCTATAGCTACAGACCTGGCTTCTACTGCAGCCTAGTAGAAGCCAGTAAACTGCCCCTGAATTCAAAATGAAACCAAGAAAACAGGACTGAGGTAAGATGAATCAATGTAGTGAGACAACCCCTTTAATGATTAGCACAATGTTTTAGTTTTTGCCTCCTTGGGTTTCAAGAGTCGTCTGCATCTAACAATGTGCAGTTTGATTTATATTAGTTTCAATGTAAAACATGGATCGCCGTTCTGACGAGTGATCGCAGATGCGTGTCTCATTGCGTCTTTCTGACGCGTCTTTCGGATCGGTTTAAAGAATTGTCGGTGCATTTTGTCCCAATGGCTAGACAAGGAAGTCCCAAGCATAGAAATGGTGATAGGGCTGTCAAGTTAAGGGTTAAAGCATGAAAATCTTTTCTCGTGTCCGACACAAGAAACAATTCATAGTCCACCACAAGATACAAATTTTTAAGGACTCTCGTCTTCGCTTCAGGACCTTGACATTATAATGAAACTTAGGTGTGTATCTTATGGACTTTTGAAACTGTAAAGGCATGTTTTACACGGCTAAAATGGGCCTATTTCGGGCGTAATTACGCGCCGAAGTGCGCCAATTACGGGCCGAAAACGGCCCAGTCATTACGGTAATTCACAGTTCTCATAGAGAACTATGGATTACGTCTCCTCTCCCCGCCCGGCGAAGCCGCCCGGCGGGGAGATAATTGACATGTGAATTACTAGCGACGTATACGCGCCGCTGGCAATTCAAGTCTATGGGCCGGCGAAGTGCTCCCGCCCCGCCCCCGGTCACACGGCGTAATTGCGGGGTGTAATTACGCCCTGCAAATACACCGTGTGAACATAGCCTAACAGGACTCAGCCGCGTATCTTATTTTTAACAATGCACTGTAAGCTGAAAAAGGGATGTGCTTCCGGCTAACTGCGCATGTCAGTCATGTCATTATTACCAAGGCTATATAAGTATACTGCTGTAGTAATAAACGGGTTCTTTTGGTTAAGCGCACACCTGTCTTGTGTGGATACTAAGTTATCGCATCTATATATGATAGAGGTGGTAGCAGGCCCAGGCATCCGGGGTCTGGAGCCATAACAATTGGGCTTCACTCAGCAACTAGAGAATTTCCAAAAGGAGGAACTTATCAGGGCAAACCAAAATATATGCCATAGCAGATCAGGTGTACGTGGAACGCCACAAGGAACACAATGACCAAAAACTTCTTTAAGAAATGGAGAGTGTTTCTTGAGAAATTTTACACCCAACAGGAGATAGAGAGGTTAGTAAATATCTTCCAATATACGAAATGGTTTCTACAGGAGGCTTACATGGGGACGTTGGGGAGACTACAATTGTAAGAGCAACCACGAAGTGAGAGCGAAGCTTTTTCATGATCAGAAGACATCACTTAGATAAGACATATTCCTGGCTATGTTATGTTATTTCTTGTTGACACATTTTCATACATATGATTTGTTTGCTTAAAAGTTAAAAACTGGTATTTGTCACTGGGCAGTATATTACTGTAGAATATGTAAAAACTGTAAATCGTATATTGTGATATGAATACCGAATAAAATATGTTTTAAGTATAGCAGACAAAGATACTATTTCCGTGCTAATAAGGCACATACCATGCTCGCTAAGATGCTCCGAGAGGAGGCCTCAACAAAGAACCCATACTCCTTGAGGAATAGTCGTGGTATGATCGTCTACGATCCGAAGGAGATCACGCAGATCTTCCACTCTTACTATGCTAGGCTCTACAACCTTCCGGACTCTCTAACTAATTTGCTTTCACATACTCCGAACACCCTGCATGAATTTTTATCATCCTGCAACCTCCCCTCCCTATCCGAGACAGACCTGTGCTCTCTCAACGCCCTGATCACAATAGAGGAGATTAGGGAAACTCTCAAGAATTTACCCTCCAAAAAATCCCCAGGTCCAGACGGATTTACGTACCTATACTTCCAGACTTTCTCCCCCACAATTAGAAGATTACTTGGTGGAAATATTTAATTCATTCCTGAAGGGTGACCAGATTCCCCCGTCCATTGCTTCACTCCTTCATAACCCTATCCCCAAGCCCAACAGAGACCATCTAGATTGTTCTAATTATCGCCTATCGCCCTCTAAATGCTGATAAAATATTCACCAAAATTTTGGCCAATCGTTATCATACTGTTTCCCCGGGATTAATTTAAACAAAACCAGGGGGGTTTTTGTTACAGGTAGCAAGGGGCTGAAAAAACACGGGGCGGGCGATAGCCCCTAATCAGATAGCGCATAGGAGCAGGAGCCGGCTTTCTGCTCAGCTGGACCGGAAAAGGCGTTCGTCGCCTAAATTGGAAGTTTATGTCCGAAGAAACTAAAGGGATTGGGCTTTCGGGGGCCCATTTAGCAAGCTATTGGTTCGCTGTACCCTCCCCTCTGCAGCTTTTCGACCCCACACGCCGTTTTCCCCCCTGATCAAGCTTAAAAAGGGCACAGGCAGGGCTGTCCCTTATCCCCATGATCTTGTCCTGTGAACAAACCCTTTGGCTGGGGCCATACGAAAAAAACCCGAATACACGGGAAAACCGGCCCGGGGACAGGATTTCAAAGATCCTTATACGCGAAACGACATACTCCTGCTCTAAACCAAACTTTACATACCACTACCCCAATTTGCAATCACTTTTGCGCCTTTCGGCCTTCTCTCGGCTACAAAGTAAAACCGTCTAAGAAAAGGGGCTTTACCCTTAAACATCCCACCGCTCATTGGATCGTACAATCGAACTTTTTTTTTTTAATTGGGAAACAAGATCCTTAAAACCTGGGGAAAAAATTTGACTCAACATACACCATCGTTCTCACATAACACCTGACAAATTTTTTGGGAGGTGCCCGACAACGATAAAGGGCATGCCCACCAAATCACTCCTAGGCAGAAAGCAGCTTTAAAATGCAGCTCCCCCAAAAGCTGAGATCTTTTTGAGACTTTCCCATCCGACCCCATCGGGATTTTAAAGCTCATGCAGGCCGCCTTCATGCGTTTCGATGGGCCCGGGGCAGACACCGTATTCCAAAGTCATCCCTGGCCCCCAAACCGGGGGGGGCTCTCTTACCTGCATACAAAAATTACTGGGCACCATTTTCGACAAATCCCGCTTGGCATCGCTATACGCGTACTCCAGAGGCAGATTTTGAAAGTTGTGGTTAGCCCCGACCCATCCAAACTCGCTCCTGTGGTCTAAAAACGCACAACCAATTGTCAACCCTTGCGGGGCCCAATGGCCGACGTGAATTGAAATCTTGTCAAAAAATTTAACCCATTTTTTCACAATACTCACCTATGACATCGTTTCTTTTCCAAAACTGACCCTGATAGCCTGCAACACCCACAGAAACCCGGGGGGGTTTGTATCAACTATTTAAGCTGGCGGATATTGTGGACTACGGGACCCGAGAGACCTGCCTTTGAAACCTAGGGGAAAATTTTAAGCTCACCCCCGCACGTACACCCATCTGCGATAGCCATTTCTTTCACAGATCCTGTCCCCCAAGTCTGTATCGATCCCCACCAGCTTTTAGAAAAAAGCCGAACAAATTCTTTCCCCAGCTGGGCTATTTCATCATATTCAAAATTTTTGGGACACCAGACCCTCCCAAACCCCCCCCCACTCTTACAAGAAAATGGGGAAAACAAAAGGGACGCCCAACCCTATAACCCTGCCAAAAAATTTGGACCCAGGCGGCCAAGTCTTCCTCTTGTGTCTCCTACAAAGAAAAAATCAAGCGCTGATGCTTGGGACCCTACTCCCGTACTCTTGCACACTTTTAACCCTATGTCCCAGACTTATTTGGAGGTGTAGGGCACACAAATCTTGGCCCTATTTTTGGGACTGCCCTAAAATAAAAAAACTTTGAACTCCGTTTTACATATTTTTTATCAAAAAAGTTTAAGCGCCCCCGACTTTCAACGGATCTCAAAAAAGGGCATCCATGCATCTTTTTCCTCTCAACGAGCAAATCAGCCTCCCACCGGGGCAAAAACCCACCTCCATTATTCAGTGAGAAAAAAAACACCCAACCCGCAATGCCCTTCTTATGACAGCCCGTGGAAATGGGGGGGGACAAAACCCAAAATGGAAAAAAAACACCCCTTCCTTCCCCTAAGGTTAAAAACAATGTACCCAAGTATAACGTATGTTTTTTTGCACACAAAACATTTCTAAAATAAAACCTCTTTTGGGGAACGTCCAATATTTTATCCAAGTGTTGTGGAATCACCATTCCCCCCGGCCCCCCCGATGTCTACCTACTAAATATCTTTCCTATGGGTTTTCGACGTCCCCAAACACCTTATTGCTCATCTGTTCGGGAACCAAATTCCTAAGCAAAACTGAAGTGTCAAAAAGGCCCCCCCCAAAGGGGCCAATTGTCACCGATGAAAGACATTCGGGAGATGGAATACCTCACGGCTCTATAAAAGACAATAGAAAATTCAAATTATCTGGAAACCGGGGACCACTATATAAACTCCACTGGGCCCCCAATGGGAGCATAGTAAACTGGCCCCGACCAGGCATCCTTCTCTCAGCTCCTACCTCCAACCCCCCTAGTAAATTCCCTTGTAGTCTTACTTGTTTGTGTATATGTCTCAAGTTTTTTTTGATGTTTTTTTACCCATTATATACGGGTCACTTGTTAAAAATGTTGAGACGCCGGTTTTTATTACACCTATGATATGTACCATTCTCCCCACAATCTATAGGCATTTTTCTGCTATATGATTATTTCCCCTGTAAATCTTATCTTTCTGCAAAGCAGAGACACCATCTAGTTTCAGTGGTATGCGATCTTATGTACAACTTTTTTTCCCCTCTAGGATAGCACTAAACAAGGGAAGATTTATTTAGAGGAAAATACAAAAATTAACGTAAGAACCTGGCCAAGCACCGGGAAGTCTTTGTTGGGGTTCCCAAAAGGGGCCCAGAAACCCCGGGGGTGTTACCCTTATTTCTCGCCTCTTCATTTTAAAAAAAAAAAAAAAAAAAAGCCCTTTATTAATATGGGGCCCCCAAAGATCCTATCCTTGGTTCCGGGGGGGGGGGGGGGCTTGCATTGTCATCCCTGGTGTTCGGGGGCGGGAAGGCCACAGGCATATAAACTACTCGACTACTCACCCCCCTTACGGGTTATTGCTTCTCTCCCCCCCCCCCCCTCCATTTTTTGCCCCCCTTATCCTTCTGTTTTTTTTATGCTCGTAAGACCTTCTTGACAGCATCGAACAATACATTTGCCTCTGTTTTGGGTTTTCGTAAAGAAATGCATATTCTTGGTCCAACTGGAAATACCGTTATTTTTATGCACCATGTATAGTTTACCAAACCCTCACATTGTATTCATTGTTAAAAACCCCTCTTGTATGGGATATGTCCTGTCATTATCTTTTAAAAACCTTTTAATAAAAATTACAGTTAAAAAAAAAAAAATAAATATGTTTATAAAAAAAAAAAAAAAAAGAATTGTCATGTCAATTCTACTTGCGTTTTACGCAAGTGAAATCCCCATAGGAAACAATGGAGTGCGCTTTTGGAGCCTGAAAACTGATCCAAAACCGCAACACACTTTTGGGTACGTGTTGGGTATGTTTTGGATGTGCTTTTCGCATCCGAAAAACGCATTGGATTAAAATTTGAATGTCTGTGATTTGAAAGAAAATGGATTCGAAAAACATATCCAAAAACGCATTTGCAGTTGCGTTTTTGGATCCGTGTTGTATGCAGCAGGATCGCACCCTATCGTTTATTGTAGGGATCCTGCTCCGTCTTTCGGACCAAGAATTGACATGACAATTCTTGGAACGGATCCGAAAGACGCAGTGAGACACGTTTTTTTTCATGTCATGTAATGAAAATCGGATCCAAAAACGGATCCAACACGCCGTGTGAACATACGCTTAGATTAATTTACAGGTTATTATGGTCGTGTGGATACCTAATATGTGTAGGTGGTTTTTTTTTGTAATGTAGGCCAGGGCTGTGGAGTCGGCAAACCAAAGCCCCGACTCCGACTCCTCAATTTCCCAAACCTCCGACTCCCTGATACACGGCGCATGTTTAAGTGATAACTTTACGGTAGTAAAATGGTAACATCCGGCTGTTTATCACCTATGATACAATAATCAAGCTATT
Organism: Phyllomedusa bahiana; assembly: GCA_025379985.1. Taxonomy (NCBI): domain Eukaryota; kingdom Metazoa; phylum Chordata; class Amphibia; order Anura; family Hylidae; genus Phyllomedusa; species Phyllomedusa bahiana. The sequence goes on from JAODAL010002818.1 coordinate 37,225, forward strand.
TGGGTAGAACAAACATTGACAAATAAAATGGTAACAATGTTTTGATCTTTTGAACACTTGTGGGTAGAGTTGAAGAAAAAGCTGCATTTGTATCCAAGTCCAGTCTGCACCAACATTGAGAACGTATAGAAGAGACCTGGGATCAGATTTTGGTCAAGATACGCTTGAATCTGATCCAGAGCCCAGAAGGATTCAGGCAGTATTGAAAACCAAAGGTAGATTTCCCAAATACTAACAAAATAATAAAAATTAACATTTTGATTTTTAGGAGCAAAACAGTAACAATGCAGTTACAGGAAAGAATCTGCAGAACTAAGCAGATGCTAAATACTTGCAAGTCACATTTATGTATAAGATAGGTAAGATGACTGTATATAAAATTACAGTAGCCTCATGTACAAAGCTGTAGTGGATGGTGAGTTATTGAGCCTGAAAGTCACAAGTTCAAAAACTTGTTACCCTTTTGCTTGTCAGTGTAAAATATATTTATTGGATATGACTTTAGAACACAAAAAAATTGTAAATATGCAAAACACTGCAGGAACATTTGTGGAGTCTCTGAATTTGTTCTGAGAAACAGTATTGCCTCCATCAGATCCTGCATACATGACCTCACATCTGATCTCATTATTTCCAGGCTAGAGAATGGCATCTCTATACTAACATCTCTAACAATGTCAGGGCATAAAGGAATTGCCACAGTCAGTTTTGATGAATGGTTGAACTCTTCTACTTTGAAAGCAAGTGAAAATTTTTGCTGAAATCTGTTTGCCTTGGGAGCGGAATCTTTTCCCCTGGGGGCAGCGCTTTGCCTGCTCCATGTCATCACTTACACTCCTCATGTGATAAGGCTGAAGATATGGGAGCAGCAGCACTGGCCGGACCCAATTCATCTTGCTCTTTGCATCGAACTAACTGGGCCAACTTATTATATATTTTGGGAGTCTAAGTCGGTCCATTTTATGACGACTCCGACTCCTGCAAAATAGGCACCGACTCCACAGCCCTGATGTAGGCACAATAATAACTTTTATTAAATATGTATTTTTATTTTATTATTTTATTTTTTCCACACTTTTTATGTTTACCGTATATACTCGAGTATAAGCCGACCCGAGTATAAGCCGAGGCACCTACTTTTGCCCCAAAAAACGGGAAAACTTATTGACTAGTATAAGCCTAGGGTAGAAAAAAGCAGCGGCTACTGGTAAATTTTAAAAATAAAAATGGATTTCCAATAAAATTACATAGGCAGTTTAAAAGTCCCCATAGGCAATTATAGGCAGATATGCCCTATATGAAGGTATAGGCAGGTATATTCCCAAAGTGCACGTATTGGCCCATAGGCATGTATTAGCAGTTATATGTCACTCATAAGCAAAGTTATAGCAGGTTATGGCCCTAGGCAGGTATACGGCCCATAGGCAGGTAAGGGCAGGCTTAGGCAGGGTATAGGGAGGTATAGGCCGGCTGTAGCAGGCCATAGGGCAGGTATAGGCAGCTGGGGCCAGGTAAGGGCAGGTATAAAGGCCGCTGTAAGGCAGGTATAGGGCAGGTATAGGGCAGGTATAGGCAGGCTATAGGGCAGGTATAGGGCCGGCTGAGCAGGTATAGGCACTGTAGGCAGGTATAGGGCCCGGTTAGGGCCGGCCCGCTATAGCAGGTATAGGCAGCAGCAACGCAGTATAGGGCCAGCGAGGCAGGTATAGGGCCGGCTGAGGGAGGTATAGGGGCCGCCATAGGCAGGCTGTAGGCAATAAAAGGCAAAAAAAAAAAACAATCACTTACCTGGATCCCTGCTGCTCAGTCCTCCCACGCTCTCCGCCCGCTCTGTCTTCTTGCTGGCACAGGCGGGAGACGTTCACAGGCCGCGCCCTGCAGCGTGATGACAATTGGGACGCTGCTGTGCCGGAAACCTCCGGACAGCCGCGAGTCTGCGACTGCCCGGAGTCCACTGCGGAGCACGGAGCGCTCCCTCTGCTCCGCAGTGGTACTCTTCACCTGTTTTGAGCTCCGGAGGAGTCGCATAAAGGTGAAGGATCGCGACAGTCCCGGCCCAGCTGCCCGCAGCACGCCCGGACACTGTGCGTCACTCGGCAATCAGTTATAGTGCGCTCCCTGAGGAGCCGCATATAACTGAAGCGTCCCTGTCGGCGCCCGGGCCATCGCTGCGCCCGAGTGCCGACAGTGACTCGAGTATAAGCCGAGGGGAGATTTTCAGCACATTTTTTGTGCTGAAAAACTCGGCTTATACTCGAGTATATACGGTACTTTTTTTTAGAAAATAGTAGCAAATCAGTCCACTATATGTATAATGCTAAACTTCTGAAAACTTTTATTTAGGCAATAGTCATAATGCCAAAATTCACATAAAAGTGTATAAACATATAGAAAAAATCAATTGCACTTGCGGTTTAAGATCTCCAGGAAGGCGTATCATTCCATTCAGTCCATTGATATGGCAAGCAGTGTTCTAAAGTAAGTCCATTCTCAGAGCATCTGCTCGGGTGTGTGCAGCCGGACGTTTCGGGGCTCCGCCCCTTCCTCAAGCGTGCTCACGGAACAGCCAGTATGTTATTTATATCCTATTATAATGTAGTATTAAAAAATGTTTATACAGGACTTCCGGGGGCGGGGCATCGCGTATGGCCGCGTTTTACAACAGCTCCTGCTCAGGACATCTGCATCTACTGGATCCTAAGGCCATCCGGACTCCAAAGACCACCAAACTCTTCCTGGCAGTGGCTGGGGTGCCGGTGCCCGCGGGCCAGTAGCCATTTTTTGCATTTTCCCCGGGAGTCTGTGGCGGTGAGCGGCACCGCACGAGGCCCACGCATCAACTGCTGGCGGCCATCTTGAAGAGACACGGCCTGAGCGGATACGGCCTGAGCGGAGGACCAGGTGGCAGACTTCGTCCCCGCTACTAGCTGCTGCAAGACGGTGAGAACACCCGCACCAACCCGTCCTACCTGCCGGAGACAGAGGCCTGCGACGGACGTCAGCGCTGCTGGGGTGAGCCCGCACCACCATCAGAGGCGCGCGGATCCCTGGCGCGGCGGTCCGCGCCCTGTCATCAGACCGGACCCTGCATCCCAGTAACCTGCGACATCACTGCTGCCGCTGGACGCCGCATCATCGCACCGGAGGGGACGCGGTGTTCCTAGGCGCGTCTGAGCCGGCTCCTGGACGGGACACACGCAACTTCCGGCCGCGGCAGCTCCCGTGCCGACACCGGACCGAGCCTCACCATCACTGGTGCTACCGGGCACCACAGCGGAGACTCCAGGTGGGAGAAGAGACGGACTCTCTCCCACTGAGGTCAGTGCAGGGGTTGGGTGGGATACCTCCTGCTGCCCATATTCAGCCGAGCTGACCTGCCAGCTGCATCCTGAGTCAGCACAGCTCCTGACCCCCCACCGTGAGACTGTGGAGACCTGCTCAGGGGCGTACTGCACTGCGCCCCTTACTTCTCAGAGGCTTCCCTGATCCACGCAGGGTCTTCCCAGCCAAGTGGCCTGCCACAAGGTTTATTGCTAGCCTTGGCCATACAGTGTCCCTCTAGATCCTGCCCCTCGTATATCATCTGCATCATACTGGGCACTGCTGAGGGGCTGCTACTGAGGGCTGGACGCTCCCTTCCATCGCACCCCCACCTTGGGCGCTTAATATACCTGTTTTCATCGCTGTTGCGGACTCTGCAGTTTTACAACCACAGATATCCTCTGCTGCCACCCGCTGACGGTGAGTGACTTGTGCATAGACGTTCCTGCTGTTGTGGACTCTGCGGCTCTATCATCACAGACAGACAGCCTCTGCTGCCACCCGCTGACGGTGAGTGACTTGTGCATAGACGTTCCTGCTGTTGTGGAGCACTGCGGCCCCACCATCACAGACAGACAGCCTCTTCTGCCACCCGCTGACGGTGATTGACTTGTGCATAGACGTTCCTGCTGTTGTGGAGCACTGCGGCTCTATCATCACAGACATATAGCTCTCGCTGCCACCTGCTGTCCGTGCGTGATTTGTGCGCAGACATCCCTGCTGCTGTGGACTCTGCGGCTCTACCATCACAGATAGATAGCCTTTGTCGCCACCTGCTGTCCTGTGAGTGACTTGTGCACAGACATTCTTCCTGCTGTGGACTCTGCGGCTCTACCGTCACGGATAGATAACCTTTGTTGCCACCTGCTATCTGCAAATGCCTTGCGCGTAGGCATTCCTGCTGCTGTGGACTCTGTAGCTCTACTATCACGGATAGATAGCTCTTGCTGCCACCTGCCGCTCGTGAGTGAATTGTGCACAGACATTCTTATTTAGCAGATACCTGGGGGCCTGTTGCCGGTCACTGGCTCTGCGCTGGGACATATTCCCTTTAGTCCCCTGCCTATTGCTGCTCTGCCATCAGCGACCCAGACTTGTTGGGCCGCACCATCTTACTTACTGATTGTGGTTGCCTGTTTTCACCACGTTTGGTGCCTGTAATTGTTTACTGCCTCATTTTAGTGTAGCTAATCTCCTACATGATGCATATGTCTGCTCTTATGCTGGTTAAGTGAGTCCATGTCTGGCCTCCCGTGCAGCCCAGTGATCGATTTTTGATGCCCTAGTATTTTTGGCTGGCCGTGTTTAAACCCGCCTCTTTTATCCCTCCCCCCGCAATCTGGGAGACCCCGCCCTCGGATACCCAACGCCTCCGCCCCCCAAATCCCCAAAGGGCCCCCCCTTGCCCTTGAAAGGCAGCCCTTGGGGTGGCTGACCCTTTCTCCTTGCTTTTAGGGAAAAGTTGGACAAATTTGTAAACAGGGTCCCCCTGCACGGGGGGCCAAAACCCCTTCCCCCCGCCCCAGTTCCGCCCGGGGGACCCAGCCCCCTTTTCAACCCCCAGCAAAAATGAAGAAAAAGTCAAAACTTAAAAACCAAAACCCCTTGGGTTTCCTGCCCCCCCCATGGGGCCCGTAAAACCAACCCCCCGAAAGACTGGGAACCCAATGGGGCCCCCCTGCTTCCCCCCCCGCCCTTTCCCTCTTTCCCACACCCGCGCTTCGGGCCCTTTCCTCTCGTTGACCCTGGCACAAGAGGTCTCCAAGGTTTTTTGTTGCCCGGCCCCCGGGGCCCCCTGCATTTACCTTTTTTCATCCCCCCGGGTCGCCGCATTGACCTTTTTTAAAAAAAATCGTCCCATTAACCCCAGCGCTGTCGCAAATAAGACAAATTCACAGAAAACTTTAAGACCAGAGTTCCGTTCGGCCAAACTATCTAAAAGGGCGGTGTAAGCCTAGGGAGCTTTTCCCTCGGCCCCGGAGAATCAAAGCCTTTCAAAATTTGGGCGATCCTCGAGAACCCCGAAAGACGGAAAAACCTGAGATTTATTGGTATTCCCCCAATCGGTGCCCCCCGAGTCTTTAGCCCAAAGGGGATCTGGGGGTGGACCTAGCTGGGGCCCCCCGGCCCTGGGTCTTTCCAAAAAGCCCCCTAAGGTGGAGAGGGGGTGGGACAGGATTGGGGTCCCCAGAGAGGGGAGGCTCGTCCCAGGCCGGTGGATGCTCGCTTCCACAACTGGGCTGTAAGGAACAAATTTCCCGCGGGGCATACCCGGGGATGCCCAGAAATAAAAGGGGATGGCGAGAGGGTCCCCCATTTTTTCCGGACTTTTTTCCCAAAAGGGGGGTCCCCCCAAAAGGAAAGGGAAACCCTCCACTGTAAATTATCTGATGGAAAAACAACATCAGATTCCAAAATGCTTTTTTTCCCGGCGAAGCTTAAGGTCCTGGAAAAATGGCCCGAATGATAACCCTTCGAATTTTCCGGGAAAAGGCGTCCAGGGGGTTTTTTTCAGGGGGATGGAGAATTTGCTAATTTTAGGGTTTTTCCGGTGGCCCCACAATTTAATTTGGGCCCCGGGGTGATAAGAATACCCCAAAGAAGAGGTTTTTTAAAATTTTAAGGGGCTCCTCTTTGGGGTATGGGCGCCCCGGGTTTTTTGCTTCCCGCGGTAAATTTTTGGGTTTAAAAATTTTTTTTGTGTTGTACAATTTTTTTGTTTTTTATTTTTCCTTTTCTGGTTCCCCGCCTTTTAAATTTATTTTTATTCTGGGGCTGCTCCCCAGAGATGGGCAAATACTGCCACCTCCCTCCCCCCCTTCCCGGATGGGGAAAAACGCTTGCTGGGAAGCTTGGAACCCAAACCCCCCATTCCGGTGTTCTACCCAACCCACTTCCCCTTTTTTAGGGGTGGGGGGTGAGTGGAGGGCCCCTCTAACTTTTTTGGGGTGCCCCCCGCTCTGCAAATCCCAATGTCCCCCATGGGAAAAATTTCGGGCCTTAAAAATTCCAGAGAAAAAGGGGGAATTTTTTTGCTCCCCCCAAGAGACTGAAGGAAGATATTTTTATGTTGAGGAGAAACACTGGAAACCAGGGGGGGTTTGAAACCACCGGGGCTGGCCAAAAACCCCAAAAATAAGGGCCCCCTTTTGGGTCGCCTTTTTTTTCGAGCCGGGCCCAGTACAGGGTTTTCGGGATCCCGTATATTGATGAGGCAGGCGATTTATATATTGAAAGTGGTGATTGCCCAAACCGGGGTGTACAACCTTGGTTAAAATTTTATGGGTCCCAAAAAAACTCTTTTTTTTTGCCCGCCCCCACCCAAAAATTTTACTGCAACGGGGAAAATGATAATTTAATTTTTGGGGGATTTTAATGTGGCCCCAGATCCCAATATGGGGTAGGCCTTGGGAAGGGCGAGTCGCAGGGCCCCTCAAAATTTCCCTTGGGTTACAACCTTATGGACCCCTGGGTGTCTAGACCCCCGGGGCTCTGAACCCCCACAGATCCCATCTTTCAACCCTTTTTTCTCAGCGGGTTTACGATACGTTTCAAGGATTGCATGGCCCGGGTTTTTCTACGATCTTCACTTTTAATGGTGAAAGCAAAGGGGGGGTTTCCCCTTTAAATATCTCGGAAACCCCCGGGCCCCGTCCAATTAGTCTTAGCCATCCCGGGGGGCCCCCAATATGGGGAAGTCATGGGATTCCCCCAAAAATTGTATGAATAGATGACTTCAGAGCCTTTTTACAGGGCACCCAAAGGGGCTCAAATTTTTTTTCGAAAAAAAAGGGGATGTGGGGGGGGCACCATGCCCTTTTGGTCACTGCGAAGGCCGGGGGGGTGCGGGGCTAATAATTCCCAAGGGCATGAGGCTTGGGATGTGAATTTAAAAGTTTGGGAAGGGTTTCATGAGGACTTTCGTGCTTTCCCCAGCAAAGATTTTCAGCTTGTCCCTCGGGGCAAACGAAAGCGCGTTATACGGAAGCCCAGGATCTTCTGAGCACTTTCCTCAAGGGTCATGCGCGCTGGCAAGTCAGGGCCACCCAGAATCGATATTATAGGTGGGGGAATAGGCAGGGAAAGTTGCTGGCTAGCATTACTGCCCAATGGAAGCCGAGACCGCCAATAGCGACAGTTAAGTGCCCCGAAACAGGCACCATTTTGAAAGATGCGGCAGACATAGAGGCTGCTTTCGTGGCTTATTTTGAGTCCCTATATAGCGCCACCCCTTTTGATGCGGACCGGGTTGCGGGATTTTTGGATTCGGTGCGTACTCCAGGTCTTACCGAGGACCAGCGTCTGCAGCTGGAGTCGGATATCACCGCGGAGGAGGTTTCGACGGTAATCACTTCATTAGCCAATGGTAAATTGCCAGGGCCTGATGGCTACTCGGCAGAATTTTACAAAATCCTGAAACCCGATATTGTCCCCCATCTAACCCAGCTATTCAACGACGTCTACATCCGTTCTATCCCGATAGACTCCTTTTTTGACTCCAAGACGGTGCTGCTGCTGAAGGACGGGAAGGACCCTGCGTCTTTAACAGCTGAACCAGGACTATAAGCTCCTGGCCAAAATTATTGCAAACCGACTTCAGAAATTTTTACCCGTCATTTCACACCCCTGCCAGTCGGGTTTTATCTCCAATCGGCACTCGACCAGGAATGTCAGGCTGGCTGTGGCGGCGGCAACAGCGGCGCAAGATCCCAGCCAACCGGTGTCCATACTGTTAAGTTTGGACGCGGAGAAGGCTTTTGACAAGGTCTCATGGCCATTTCTGTCTGCCACGCTGGGGTGCGGGGGTTTGGGTCGGTGTTCACTTCCTTCATGTCCCTCATGCAGCAGAGCGCAACTACGGCTCTCCTCCTGAAGGGGCGAACGTCCCTGCTCATTGATCTGTTTCGCGGGGCGAAACAAGGGTGCCCCCTTTCACACATTTTATTTAACCTCTCCATTGACCCCCTTTTGTATCATGTTACCCAATCTCAAACATTTTCAGGAATCAAGATAAATGATTGCGAGATAAAGCTGGCGGCCTACGCGGATGACCTGTTACTGATGGTGTCCAACCCCAAAACTACCCTGGCGGCAATGTTGCAGGATGTTAAAGAGAAGGGGAGACCTGTCGGGGTATAATATAAACATTGACAAGAGCGAGGGCCTCCTACTCAGAGGACCGTCGCGTCCATTATGGACCTCCTCTCATCACCTCCGCTGGTGCGCTTCTAGCATAAAATATTTAGGTATCCTCATACCCCGGCACTCTGATAAAATATACGCGGAGAACATCTGCAAATATGTGACGGCGCTGCAACACACTCATAATAAATGGGTAAACATCCCGCTATCTTTTTTGGGAAGAGCTAACTTGCTTAAAATGGTGGAGATCCCACGCCTCCTACATCTATTTAATATGTTACCAATATATCTAAAACCCAGGGAGGAAAAGCTTCTCAATCCCTTTATCGGAACTTTATTTGGGGGGGTAAACGGGCGCACATTCCTCTTCACATTCTTCATCTGCCCAAGCTTCTTGGCGGTCTCGGCTTCCCCAACATCAAGTATTATATTTTTGCGGCCCTGGGACGATATCTTGCGGACTAATGTCAGGCCTCGAATAGAGATGGGCGAATTTCCCGAAATTCATTTCGTTCACTTCGCCGAATTTCTCGGCAAAAAATAACTTCTTTCCGAAATACTTCGGCACGAATCACGTTAAAAAACAGCTATTTCCAGGCTGCACAGAGCCTGCAGGGTGCTGTAGAACATTGTGCCATGCTTAAATATGCAGAGGGAGCTTGGTTTGGTCTTCATACAATGTTGTGTTTTAGTATGACACGCACATGACTGCCGCCGCTATTAGAATCGCTTCACTTTAAAATTCCCTGGGCACTTAAGAGGGCAAAACTGACCAAAAAACTGAAGCGGGAATGTTGCCTGATAAAGTCATGCCAGTGAAAGCTGGAAAAAAACAAGCTGAGTGCTCAGGTGGCAACATTAGTGACAGAGTGTGGAGGTGACGGCGCTAGCCACAGCAGCATGAGGTCAGAAAGTGGCACAAATACATTCAGGAGGAGGCAAAAACAGGAATAGGTGACAGAGTGGCACAAAGACACAGTGTGGAGGTCATGGCAGCAGCATCATGAGGTCAGACAGTGGCACAATGACACAGTGTGTAGGTCACGGCAGCAGCCACAGCAGCAGCATGAGGTCAGGCAGTGGCACAATGACACAGTGTGTAGGTCACGGCAGCAGCAGCATGAGGTCAGGCAGTGGCACAATAAACATTCTGGAGGTGGCAAAAAACAGGAAGTAGGCCACACAGTGGCACAATGACACCCTGTGAAGTTCCCTGCCGCAGCCTCAGCAGCAGGTTGAGGCCAGACAGTGGCACAATGACACAGTGTGTAGGTCACGGCATCAGCCAGAGCCGCAGCATGAGGTCAGACAGTGGCACAATGACACAGTGTGTAGGTCACGGCAGCAGCCACAGCAGCAGCATGAGGTCAGACAGTGGCACAATGACACAGTGTGGAGGTCACGGCAGCAGCCACAGCAGCAGCATGAGGTCAGGCAGTGGCACAATGATATTCTGGAGGTGGCAATAACAGGAGTAGGCCACAGAGTGGGACAATGACACAGTGTGGAGGTCACGGCAGCAGCCACAGCAGCAGCATGAGGTCAGACAGTGGCACAATGACACAGTGTGTAGGTCACGGCAGCAGCAGCATGAGGTCAGACAGTGGCACAATGACAGAGTGTGGAGGTGGGTGGCAATACCAGTCCCTGGTAAAGATGGTTGGTGGCAGATTGAGAAACTGTCAGCAGATGTGTAGCATCAGATGGGTGGCGGCATCAGAATAGTGGCTGATTCAGATAGTTTGAACCCAGACTCATTTCTCAAAGTTTTGGTGAGGCGTCATGGCTGATGTAGTCTTGACGCCTAAGGCATTGGTGTGTGGAAATCCTGGCCGATTCCACACCTGATTCATCTTGATCAAAGGTCAGTCGTTCCACATTTCCCGTGGACAAGCGGGTTCTCCTTGGGGTAAACGATGGCCCCGCCGCACTGAACACCGCTCTGATTGCCACCTACTGGCCGGGCAGGACAGCTTCTCCACTGCAAACTCGGCAAGTTGAGGCCACGCATCCAGTTTGGCTGCCCAGTAGTCCAGCAGATCTTCTAACTGGGGTGGCAGAGTGCTGTCCAAGTAGGCCACCACCTGTTGGTTCAGGGACTGCTCCAGGTCCTGCTGCTGCTGGCGACTACCCTCCTCACTAGGCGAGGTAGCTGCTCATCAGTGACTCCAGACTTAGGTTACTGCTGATGGAGCTGGTACTGCTCCTACCCCCCCCTTCCCCCAGCAGCCGCGGCAGTAGTACGTGAGCGCTGAGGAACCCCCCGGTCAGGACTGTCAGAGGAGGGACGATGCCGCACATAGGCAGCGGCCAACTGATTACGGAGGATTTCCCTATAGTATTTGAGTTTGTCCTCCCTCTCAATAGCTGGGAAAAAGGCTCCCATTTTGGACCGGTAGCGAGGGTCCAATAGAGTGGAGAGCCAGAAGTCATCCCTCTGCCGGATGCTGACTATTTGGCTGTCCACTAGCCCGCAAATAAGCATATCTGCGGACCATTCTGCAACAAGTGACTCCGAGGGGCTCCCTGCCTCCATTTCCACTGTATACTGCCACGGTGCTTGGGGGTCATCTGCCTCGTTTTCCTCATCTCCATCCACCTCCTAACATGCTCCTGATCCTCCTTCTTGTCACCTGGGTAAAAAATCCACTCATTTCACCAGACAATGCTTCTGCTCCAATGTCCTCCTCCTCCTCCATTTCAGTCCCCACCGGACTCATGTGGCCACGAGATGTAGTCGCCACGTCTCCAGTCCCCTGCCCAGACAGATTTTTCAGCATCTGTTCCAGGACATGAAGCAGTGGAATGACGTTATTCATCTGTAGTCCTAGCGACTGACAAATAACGTCGCCTCCTCGAATGGCTCAACAAACGGCAGGGTGTCACGATGAGCTGCCACTGGCTGACATCAAAGTTACACAGGGGAGAACTTCTGTCTGCCTGGATCATCAAAAAATCGTTAATGGCCTTTCTCTGTTCATACAGTCGGTCCAACATGTGCAGGCTGGAATTCAAACGGGTTGAAACATCGCATATCAGAGTGTGTGGGGGGAGGCCGTTCTGCCGCTGCAACTCGAGGAGGGTGTTTCTGGCTTTGTACGAATGGATAAAGTGCTATGCACAGTTTCCTGGCCATTTTCAGAATCTGCTGAAGATCGGTGGAAGACTTCAGGAACCTTTTCACAAACCAGATTGAACACATGCACATGCAGGGCGCATGGACCATCCTCCTCGGGGCAGGCGGGACACCATGTTCCTCCCTTGTCGTCACCATGGTTCCGATTTGCAGATGGCGAGGAGAAAGCCACACATCGATTTCTTGCTGCATGACGCAGAGCAGTTCCTGCCTGTGTGATTCGTTCGCCGAGGCAAGCCAGGTGTTAGAACTGCGTGACACCGCTGTGCCCTACACATGTGGTATGATGGAGCAGTACTTGTGAGGCTGAGATGGTGGTGGTGGTGGAGGAGGAGGAGGCGGACATTGGCGCACGAGCAGCAGTTTGACAACATGGAGGAGGAAAGCGGCGTTCTCTGTCCAAGTTGTTGGTGTGCCTGGGCGGAAGCACATTCACCCAGTGGGCCGTTAAAGGACATGTTACTGGCCCTGACCGTAGTTACAGCTCCAGACGTCCGCGCTGCGTGCACCTTGGAACCAAACCGATAAGCTTAAGGATGGCCCATCTTCTGTTCTACATATTTATGAAGTGCTGGTACTGCCTTTTTTGGAAAAGAAATTACGGCTTGAAACTCTCCATCTCGGCTCGGCACAAGCCATTAGTTCTCTGAATGGTGCAGAGTCCACCATTTGGAAAGGGAGGGACTGCAGTTACCAACACTTGGACAGGAGCACGGTCAGCTGCTGCACCTTAGGATGGTTGGACGCCATACTGTTGTCTCTTTGCAATCGCCTCGCTGAACGATCCTGCTGGTGCCAGGAGTAGCGAGGAGCAGGAGCATCTGGAACCGGGAGATGATTGTCAAAGAGAAACAGCTCCCTTCTGCAGAGGTGGTGGAGCCTTGACTGGCTGCATGGCATGCGTGCCACTGGGCGCTGCTGCTGTGCTGTTGCTGCGGCGGCAGGATGGACCACAACTCTGAGCCACGTTTCTCCAGGCCACCGGATGGTGACGCTGCATGTATTGACGCAGGGCCGTGGTGCCAACTTTATTCCCTGTCCACGCTTCACTTTCTGCTTACAGATTCTTACATATTACCCTATATTCGGCTCCTCCGGTGTCTTAGCAAAAGAAACTGCCACACCGCGAGTATCAGGATTTTACCGCCAACGGCTCCGCACTGAGTGATACTGCCGCCGACTGCCTCGCTGAGCCCCTGTGCTGCTACTTTCTTGGACCTGCAAAAGCGGGTTTTTTACCCCGTGGCTACGCTTGGCTCCCGACCTCACACTGCTGCTATCCTGCTGACTCACGGCCACTACGAACCACTTGCTGACTGCGCCGCTGCCTGAACGGCGCAAGCTGACGCCCTCTTCTCTGACGATGATGAAGCCCTTGCCTCACGCGGCTCCAAGTGCGGTCGGCTACATCATCATCTATTTTGTGTTTCATCGTCACTGCTATTCCTCATCACCGGTCTTGGTATGCAGAGGCTGACCCTCAACAACATGACCTCCCATGCCACTCTCAACATCTATACTTTGCCCCTACTGCAAGAAGCAGGGGGGATATTTGGCCCCATTTCTTCGCTGCCAAGTAGCTGCTGACTGCCCTCCTCAAATTCTTCATCCTCGCTATATAGTGGCGTTTGAGGCCCCAGACCACATAGTAAAACTCTTGGTGAGGGAACCGGTTTGGGGGACAGAGGCGGGTTGAGGACAGGTGAGGGCCGCTGAACCGCTCCCAGGCCATGCCAACTAAGGGTTGTTGTCTGACGTTCCCACCGAGTCTGGCTGGGGGTTTGTCAGATGCCCATTGGGAGGAAGTGGATGACCTAGTCAACCAACAAGAACCTTTGGGTTGCTAGTCATTTACACGGCGCTAGATGACCGCGGCAGTTGTGGCCTAAACCGAATGCCCCCTGCTGCGAGGTCCCCTTGCTTTTGCGGGCGACCTGCTCCAGGAATGTTTTGTGCCTCTGCCACTCGCAGGTGAAGAGCCTGCCACCCTCTCTGTCTGACATATTTTGTTTTTAAAATTTTACAGACATTGTTTGTTGAAGATAATCTGTATATGATAAATACACACCCTGTATTTGATTCCAAATGAAACCCACTAAGAAGCTTGGGTAACCTTGGATATAAATTGCGCTCCACAAATGGGCAGGGAAAATTAAACTTGTATGTGCCGTTCAAAAACTCTTTTGTATTTTACTGAATAAAAAGCACAAACAGGCTTAATTAACCTTCGAATATAAAATTATGCTACAGGAATTTCTTCTTTTTCAGGTTGAAAAAAAAGTTTCCTTTTTTACTTGAGGGTACAACTGCAGAAAACAACGCTTAATTAACCCTGGATGTAAATTGCGCAAAAGAATTGAGCAACCAGAAACTACTAGCTTTGAAAGCGTGTTCAATTGCGTGTTTTCTACGCTACACACAAGAGAAAAAATTGTAATTAACCTTTTTGCTTGTAAATTATGGTAACAGGAAAATTTAATTTTTGGCGGTGAAAAAAGACGTTTATTTTTGTCACCAACAGCAGAAAAAACACGCTTAATTAACCCCTGGATGTAAATTGCGCAAAAGAATTGAGCAACCAAAAATGAAGTGGTATTTGTTTTTTATAAAAAGCTTGTTTCTTTAAAAAAATGGACAAAAAATTAAAAATGGCAAAAATTATAGTCCCACACGAAAAGTTAATAAAAAATTGCGCAAAGAATTGAGCAGCCAAAACTATTTAGCTTTGTAGGTGTTAAATTGCGTGTTTCTACGCTACAAACAAGAGAAAAAATTTTTATTAACCTTGCTTGTGAATTATGGTACAGGAAAATTGAAAATTTTTGGCGGTGAAAAAGACGGTTTTTAGTCACCACACGCAGAAAACAAGCTTAATTAACCCCTGGATGTAAATTGCGCAAAAGAATTGAGCAGCCAAAAATGAAGTGGTATTTGTATTATAAAAATGCTGTTTTCTTTAAATGAATACAACGGGAAAACGGTTAGACCCCCCTTGGATATTCAATGTGCTGTAGCATTAAAATGTATATGCAGTGCAGTGGACGCACACTGGACTTCAGATCCAAAACACCAAAAATCAGAATTAAAAACATTAAGAGAAGCAGTCTCTGAGACAAGCTGAGCACCCCACAAAAAATTCGCTGTATAAAAATCAGTTTTCAGTAACAATTTAACCCGCGGCAGCACCCTTTCCCCGATCATACAGTGAGAGGCGGTATGAGCTCCCAGCGTCGCGCCCGGACTTATATAGTGCGGTGACGTCACAGAATCCCGCCGGTCTCTGATTGGCTTCATCTCTGCACATGTCATGCAGGCTATGCCCTTCTTCCTCCCAGTGTGCTTTGCCCCATGTAGCGCCATGTGCTCGCAGCCATTTTATCAATCAAAAGCACACTTCGTTCACCCTAAGTACCCCAAACTTCGACTTCGTTCAGAACCGAAGTTTTCCTGAAATTCTAAACGAATTCCACTTCGTTAGAATCAATTCGCCCATCTCTAGCCTCGAATGTATTCACCACAAGCCGGGTGGACGGTCTGTTCATACCAGAGTCTTCTCTTGTAAATTTCCTGCATTTATCGTATGCAGAGCTTCCGTCTGATGTCAGGAGTAACGTCCTCCTCATGCCGGTTTGGAGGGCATGGAAGAAGATCCGAATGCTAAAGGGCCTGTCACCAGACCACTCGCTATATCAGTCCTTAATCAGAAACCCCCGCTTCCAGGATGGGTCCTCACATGGCTCGTTCTGGCGGCTGCATGATATGGGTTTGTCTTGTCTTGCGCGATGGGTGGACCCGATTGCTAGACGGGCCTACCCACTTCAGGAACTCCAGTCGCAGTTTCCTCATCTTCCGATCCCTTTCTTCACTTATCTTCATGCTAACAGCTTCCTCAATTCCGTCCTCCCACATATTGCGGAAGTGAAATAGAGTTCAGATTTTCACAAGATCGTGGTGAGACCGCCGACGAGGCGCTCTCACCTCTCGGTACTCTAAAGATACCTGCTAGGACACATTGGTTATGCACAAACCTCCATGCAACTCTCACGCTGGGAGCAGGCTGACCCAACTCTGACCCCCGACACCTTACTGCGGGCGCTTGCAGATTCCTATCGATTTCTTCCTGCATCTCGATATATTGAGATGTCTCTTAAATTGGCGCACAATGCCTATCTGACACCCCTCAGGGAACATAGAATGGGGCTGTACACCTCAAGTAAATGCTTCAAGTACGATACGATGGAAGCTGACCTCTATCATTCCCTGTGGCATTGCTCTAAAATCCAACAGTACTGGGCGGATGTGGCATCCCAGGCACAGCGATACCTTGGGCACACATTCACTCCCACTGCACAATGGGCCCTCTTCGGGTTTGTGGACACTGAGGCCGGGTTGTAAACTAGAAAGGAGAACAGGCTTCTGCACGTCTTGTCAGCAGCGGCGCGAAACGCAACCTTGCAGGTGTGGAGCCAACCTGTGAGCCCTACCAGACAACTTTTCCTCGAAAAGACCTTTTTCTTGCCGAAAATGGTCTGGATAGAGGCCTCGCAGCGAAAGAAACAAAAAGTGAGACAGTTTTTTACCTTATGGCAGACGGTGATAGATACGTTGCCCAATTCGGGAAAAGATAAGATCCTGTTTTGAAATGACGGGTTGGTACCTGGCTCAGCAGCTAGGGGGCAGTGAGCCAATTGTCCTCCAGGACCTTGGTTCGTGCTTGTTGGAGTCAGACACGGAATCCCTACTTTTACTCTGAAATTTGGTTTCTAGTAGAAAATACCCGCCTAACTTTTAATGTGGCATGGAGCAGGGGTTGGGTGGCCCTCTCTCAATTAACCGCAAAAGGGGGGGGTGCTGGCGAATATCTCGGAGGATAGCGGCAGTTTGGGGGGATGTACTGGAGCAGAGTTGTTTCTTTCCTTGAATTATATTTTTAACTGTCTGGTTACTTATATTATTTTTATAAACTGCCTTTTCGAGTTTCTGCCCGCGACACATGAACCAATGCCATGGACACTGTGGTAAGTGACTTTTCTGTTATCATTGGGCAGTTCATTCTCACGTCGATTTTTAGTTGAAAAAAAAAGAAAATGTAAACGGACGTCTTCACCGTTAATTGCCTGCCTGCGTGCAGAGTTGCTGGCTGAAATTTGCTACTACTGTATTCATTTTTATGTTTTATTCTATCTGAAGACTCGTAATAAAAACAAGTTTAAAAAAAAAAAAAAGATAGAGGGAGGACATGATGCCAGAGACGGCGGACAGACAGTCACTGGTGTTTTGTAGGAGTGCAGGAGGGATGTCATGGGAAGATATGTATAATTGGTTGTCATCAGCATATGATGGCTACAGCATATGATGGTACTGAAAGCCAAATCTGCTGATGATTTGTTCAGTTGGGGCTGTGTAGATTGAAAAGAAGAGAGGACCAAGAACTGATCCCTGTGGAACACCAACAGCAAGAGGGAGACTGATGAGTCAGGGTATTCTGCTTCATCAAATGAATAGACATAGGCATGTCAGGAGCCATTACTGGAAGCACATAAGCTGGTGGTAGCAGCAGCATTATGGTCTAGGCGATGTTTTTGTAGCATTCTCTGAGCCACTCATCCATGTGGAAGGCACTCTCGACCCATGTAAGCAAGAATCCATCCTTGCAGATCACGTTCTTTCAGATTACTTTCAGATTTTGTTCCCTGGGGCGGAAGTGATCTTCCAGACAATGCGACATGTCACAAGGTTAGAAATGTCCAACATTGGTTGAAAGAGCATGAACAAGACTTCCAATCACAACCTTTGCAGCCTAGGTCTCCAAATTATAACTCAATTTAGGATATTTGGGAACACCTAAATTATCATGTTCATTCTTTGGATCCTCCTCCCCACACCCTCCAACAGCAGTAGGATGAAGTAAGCATGGCTCCAGATACTTGTGACAACCTATCAGGGCCTTATTGAGTTACTCCCAGCTGCTGTCCGTGCTGCACATGGTGGTTACTTTGAATATAAGCTGGTGGTCTCCTCTGTATACTACTTTATCCTCCGTCATGTTGATCATCTTACTGAACAGGTTTATTTCCAAATCTTGAAGCTCTAGTCTGTAAGCCATCAACAAGTTATCAATAAACAGGAAATGGATATCATAATTGCCCATATAAGGTGCCCCAATACTGCCACTCATGGTGCCCCACTAGTAACGCTGACCCAATCAGAGTCATCCCATGTATAACCATGTATAACACTGACCAACAATAGCTAATCTGAATGAGACCTTACTGCAGAAATAGTTCTCTTCATTCAATGATTGACACAATACTAACGTCCAGATCAAAGATTCCATTAATACGAGACTTTTTTATGTCCAAATACTGTGATGAAATACCAGATAATATTCCCATATTAAGTTCACACTATAGAGCCATTATAGTCCATACAATACCGCCATAGCGAACACCATATAACAAAGAAAACCTCCTCTTGTTTTGCTTTTAGGTTGGAATAACTTGGTATTACTATGTCTTATTCTGCCATGTGTATGAATCGAATGAGTAAAAGTCTACTTGTGAATGCCGTTTTGTATGTATTTTTCCATGTTAATAGGTTTAAAATTCTGTGCCCATGAATTTCTTAAAATATCTTTATGAGGGCCAGAAGTCCATGTTTTTTGCTAGAGAGACGACCAGATTCACTGTCCCTGTATAAAAAACATGCAGATAGCACTTCTTAGGGAAGCACTGAAGAAAATTGTGCAATATGTAATAGCAGTAAGGGTATGTTCACACAGCACCTTGAGTCGTGTACCTGTGTGCATCGCAAGACTTCTTGTTTTTCCGCCATCTACTAACCAACCCCCATCTGCTATTTCTCTCTCAGTGTGTGGCACCACCATAATACCTAGGCAGCAGGCCCGGTGTCTTGGGGTTATTCTAGACTCTGATCTGTCTTTCACCCCTTATATCCAATACGTTGTCCGCTCTTGTCACCTGCACCTCAAGAACATCTCCAGAATCCGTCCTTTTCTCACTATCGAAACAACTCAAACCCTCATTGTTGCTCTTATTCATTCTTGTCTTGATTACTGTAACTCCCTTCTTATCGGTCTCCCACTCTACAAACTCTCCCCTCTCCAATCTGTCCTGAATGCAGCAGCCAGGCTCGTCTTTCTCTCCAGCCGCTATACTAATGCCTCTACCCTGTGTGAGTCACTGCACTGGTTGCCCATCCAGTACAGAATACAGCATAAACTAATTACTTTCACCCATAAAGCTCTCCACAGCGCTGCACCCCTTACATCTCCTCCCTCATCTCTGTCTACCACCCTGCCTGCTCTCTCCGCTCAGCTGCGGAAATCAAACTACAGACCACAATGATCCGAACCTCCCATGCCCGTCTTCAAGATTTTGCACGTGCTGCACCCGTTCTCTGGAACATGCTACCACGTATCATCAGGCACAATCCTAGCCATCGCAGTTATAATAGTGTCCAGAAAATACATCTACTTAGGCAGTCCTATCAAAATCAGAAAATGCTAACCCAAACATTCTATCACACACTATTCTGTCAGTCCACACACTAGGGAACTAACAGGGACTTATATGAATATAGATGTACAGTCAGGGTGGCAGGTTCACACAATTTTTATGTAAACCACCCCATATTTATGAAACAAGGCTGGACCATTGTAAATTCAGCACTTCTCCCCCGTTGTCTCTCCCAGACACCCTCATAGATTGTAAGCTCTTGCGAGCAGGGCCCTCACACCTTGTGTCTCATCTGTAAGTAGCTTTCACTGTGTAATGTATGTCTTTTGTCTGTAATTATACCCTTTACATTGTAAAGTTCTGCGGAATTTGTTGGCGCTATATAAATAAAGATTATTACTATTATTATTATTATTATTATTATTATTATTATTAATAAGACGCAGTGTTTGAAAGACATCGGGGTCAGTATGTACTTCTAAAACACTGCAGAGTCACCTCCATCCACTCTCATTAACCCCATGTCAGTTCATTTACCCACCGCTGATTACACATCAGGGAAAACGGAGGTAATTCATGAAGCTATGATTACTGTAGTTACAGGCCATTTTTTTGGGCGTATTTCCCAAATCGTCTAAAAGACCCGGTTAACATACCCCAAAGGTGAACGCTTAATTTATAGAGGTTGTGTAAGTCACAACCAAATAACATCACACAATAATAATTATAATATAATCTGCCTCAAATACCCACACTGTCCAATGGCATACTATAAAATCATAAAGCATAGGCACAGATCCATGGGGTGTCAGAAAAATTTAAAGCCAACTTTAAGGGGACCTACTCCCATTGGAAAATGATTATTCAAGGTCATCCAAAATTTAAGTGTGTTATTCAAACACATTAAAAAAAATCCATACAGCAACGAATGTTGAAATCTGCAAAAATAACTGGAGTTCATAGATTCTTTTTTAAATTCAGAGCAGAGAATTTTCGATTCTGGATGACCTTGAATGACCTTATTGCTGTGGAGCACAGTCCACATTAAAGCTGCCTTTAATTCTCACACCTGTGATCCCCCCATGACTTCAGACCCATTCAAAAAAAAACCATCATTTAAATCAAGGGGGCCCCAGTAGATAGGTTCTAGGGATACAAATTTCTTTTTGCAACAATCAAGTTTTAAACAACCCAAACAAGTTCTAGCAACCAATCAGTCCACAGCAACCAAACAGAGTTATAGAACCAATCAAGATCAGGCAACCAAACAAGATTCACTTTCATTTTTTCAGAGCACTATATGAAATGAAAGGGTAGTTCTGTTTGGCTTGCTTTGGGCTCTGATTGGTTGCTATCAGCTCTGATTGGTTTGCTATGAGCTCTGATTAGTTGCTATGGGCTCTGATTGGTTTGCTATGAGCTCTGAGGGGTTGCTATAGGCTCTGATTGGTTGCTATAGGCTCTGATTGGTTCCCATGGGCAACAAAAAAAGTCTCATACCTGGACAGTGTTCAAACATGTGGCCAATTATTCCACCCATTGTCCTTAGTAGAAAAATGTCCCCAGAACTGAGAGTTTTTCCATCCTTTATACAAGTAAATCCTATCATGGATAAAAATAAATTACACATTCAGCATCTTTGCTTGTTTTAACCATTTCCATAAGTAGAGTATTTCCCTTTTTTTTTTTTTACACCTGATCATCATCTTTAGATATCTTTTTCTATCTTAATGACTGATACCTTTATCAATGATTATGTGTCCATTTGGACAAGTGTTATTCATAATTACTCATATGCATTTTGGGTAACCTCTTAGTTGCATATTTTTCTATTGTGATTTCTGTTATCTTTTTTTTATTTTTATCTCAGCTATTACTAGTGTGTTTAACCCTTCACTGCCGCAGCCAGTTTTGACCTCTCTGACAGAGCCCTATTTTTGAAATCTGGTATGTGTCACTTTGTGCTTTAAGTTATTAAGAAATTTTAGTCCATACAATACTTGCTTATTTGTGAAAAACATCAAAATATCGTGAAAATTTAGAAAAATTTGCTATTTTCAAAGTTCAAAAAATTCTGCGTGCAAGACAGTTATTTCTCACAAAATAGTTTATAACTAGCATCTACCATATGTCTACTGTAGGTTTGCATCATTTTTTAAACGTCTTTTTTTATGACATTAGGGGCTTACAAATTTAGTAGTAATGTTTCACATTTTCAAGATAATTTGTAAAATAGATTTATTTAGTGACCAGTCCAGTTCTGATATGGCTTTGAGGGGCCTGTAGGTTAGATACCCTCATAAATGATCCCATCTAAGTAATTAAAAAAGCATTGAGGAAGTTTCTTACCCCTTTAGGTATTTCCCAGAAATTAAAGCAAAGTGGAGGTGAAATTTCAAAATTTCACTTTTTTTTGCAGATTTTCAATTTTTATCCATTTTTCACTGGAATCTTCCATCCCCAGAATCTTCCATCTTTAGAGGTATAAGTGACCAGGTAAATGAAACTCAACATCAATTCCCCAGAATATTCCATCTTTAGAGATATCCCATATGTGGCCCTAGTGCGCTATTTGGCTCAACCACAAGCCCCAGAATAGGAGGAGCTTACTGGACTCTGGCGTCTCATTTTCATTACGATTTTATTTAGGTGCCATTACATGTTTGCGTTCACCCTAAGGGACTAAAACTGAATAAAGTCTCTTAAAAAGACCCCATATTTGAAACTACACCCCTTAAGGAATATATTAAGTTGTGCAGTGAATATATCAACCCCACAGGTGTTTCATAAATTTTTTTAGCGTTCGGAATCCTGGAAATAAAAGCATCCCAAATTGTGTTACTCAATTTCTTCCAAGTTCGGCAATACCCTACATGTGGATGTAAACTGCTGTTTGGGTGCACGGCAGGGTGTACAAGGGAGGGAGCACTATTTGGCGTTTGAAACGTAGATTTTGGTGGGGGATATGTCGCATTTGCAAAGCCCCCAAAGTACCAGAACAGATGAAACCTTCCAGAAGTCACCCCATTTTGGATTCAAAATCCCTCATGGATCTCATCTAGGGTCGTATTGCGCATTTTGAACACACAAGTGTTCAAAAGTTTTTTTCAGCATTGGGCCATGAAAATGGGGGGAGGAGGGGGAGTGCAGTTCTGCCATTGTTTTTGGGACTTCATTTTTATAGCTTTCGCTGTGCAGGATAAGTGACAGGATAACTTTACTATGCAGGTTGGTACAATTACAATGATCGAAATGTTATACATTTTTTAAGTAAAGTATCATCCTTTATTTTGTTTTTTATTGGGGCAATTGTCATTTGTAAAGGGGAAAAGGGCAGTGTACATGTTTTTATTTTATTTTTTGTGTTTGTGTTCTACTTCTTTTAACTTTTTTACTTTTTCAAATTTTTTTCACTTTTCCCCATATAGGGATTCGTATCAGCGATTTTCATATCACTGTTACAAGGGAGACCAGTACACAGCATTGATGCTGTATACTGGTCTTCCTGGTGACTGTCAATCACCTTGCCCACAATGCATTGTGGGAATTGTGACATCACCAGACAGCCCGGATGTTTTACTAAAGCATCTGGGCTGTCATTTAGGAGATCAGTAGAGGCGCAGGGCACCGCATACTGTGATGATCACAGGCAAGAGGAGCTCACTCCTTCTGCCTGTACCTTTGCTATTGCGATCATGATAATCACCCGCAATATACCACTGGTCCCATGCCGCTATCTTGCGAGCTCCACTTGTAAGCTTGCAATATCTCCATGACATACCCATACGTCAATTTGCGGGAACCCCTACCTGACCTTGACGTATGAGTACATCAAATGTCAGTAAGGGGTTAAAGAGAGGGGGGACTACAGGGTTGCCCATTTTGGACCAGTAACTCTGAATAGGTAGCATAGGTGTGATAAGATTAACTAGCGAGAGTGTGTTTCTCTTGTTTTTGTATAGTATATCTTGATTGAAGTTAGGTTTTTTCTGCATATAGTAGCATGTCTATTGGTTCTGTGATTCTGTTTTAATCTAATAAACATAAATGAGGTCAGGAGAAGGATTTACTTCGTTAGATTTAAAATTTTATAGAAAGGGCTTGTCCCCATGGCAGATTTTTCAGTCGGATTTACAGATTTTTTTGGGATTTGAAAGCCGTCTGTAAACCAATTGTCAACCATCTGCATAGAGTTTAATAGAAAATCCATTCAGCATTATCTTGCGGATATTTTTTTACCCCACCGGTGGTCCAAAAAACTTAGACCATACTTATTCTTCCGCCCAGTTTTCGGGCAGAACATGTCAGTGATTGAGGGGGATGGGCGAATCCGCAAATCGCGGACAGAACCATCCCCAAAACCACATACCAGATGTGAAAATACTGGCCGGATTCCTTGATCAGAATCCGGACGGTATTTGGATCCTGTTGTTTGGACGCAGCCTTACTGAGGCCTGAAACAGTATTAGTGCCCCTGAAATGTTATTGAATTTGTATGTAAGATTAGAACTGACTTAAACCATCATGATTAATCCACAATCATGTTTCCTTGTAGAATTCTAATGTCACTGTTGTGTGATATCATGTATTTCTATAGGCTGCAGCTATCCTACAAAGCTGTAGGCATAGATGTTGCCCTGTAGAAGTGTATGCAAATCCTCTGCTTTATATCAGATTTGTGGAGCCTTTGATGCAGTTTACACAGTGAAAACTAAGAGAGGAAAGTTATAGAAAAGCCCTCCTGTATACTACCTGTATCCTGCTATTCTTTCAGTTACAAAAATAATCAAACTTCCTTGTGTGAACCTGGCCATATACTGAAACATATGAAAGGTAAATGATGTCTCACCTATGCCCAACACTGAAGCACCACAGCAGAACATCACAGATAGAAGCAGAATTAAGAATCCTGATCCAGACATTCTGGGATCCCAGAACCGAGCAGTGATCTCTCCAGCTTGTTGCTTTCCTCTGTAGAGTGAAATGCTTACATTAATGAGTAAAAATGGAGAATTTAAGTAAATATCATTGCTCTTTACTGGAAATGTTGAAACCATCTAGATACTGAGCAGAAAAGTAAATAGGTTACCCAACAGTTAGGTGAAAATAATCTGATCAGGCTGAACATAGTTATGTTTTAAGCAAAGGTTATGTTTCCTGGGTACTGTAAAGGATTATACATTTACAGAAACAAAACCAAGGTTAAAAGGTTTTGACAAACAGCGAGACATTGTCAGTTTATTCCTCAATTTTACGTAGAGGTCGTCATCATTCCCGTCAATTCTTGTCCCCAGTGAAGCTCACAATCTAATTTCCCTTTTCCTAACACACACACACACATAAAAAATTTTTTATTTTAGTATAACATGAGGGGAGCCGGCACCGTGTGATAACACATGTTCAATTCTTCTATCCAAATGTTGACTACAAATAAATCTTGGCAATGTGCACAAATTACATATTTAAAATGAAGTCTTTTCTGGAGAGGAAGCAAGGTCAAGGTTATATGATCAGACCTCCCTTGGGTTCTAGCCATAGCCCCACCTTGCATACAGATCGGAGGTTTAGCTAATTTGACAGTAATTGCAAACATTTTCCTGTAAAGCAATAGAAGATGTGGTTTTACTATCTTATTCATTTCATAAACCTGTGGACCGTAAGTGGTGGAAAAGGTAAAGTTTCATGTGCCCTTCGCTATGATTGCTGTGTCACAATAAATCCTGTCTTTTTTTATGGAATACTGTCACGTCAAGGGAGGTGCAGTGAGCCCTGACTGGAACCCAGCCCACTGTCCCTGCCTGCTTGACGTGCTGACCTAGGTGGCAGACGGCAACTGGGCGACAGTCCCTGCTCTGCCTAAGTGCTGGGGCCGTCGGGAAGTAGAATAGTGAGACAGTCCAGGTAAATACCAAAACGGGAAAGCCGAAGCCACAAATCAGAACCAGAAGGATAAATGTAAACAAGCCGAGGTCAAAAGCCAAATGTGAGCGAGGTACAAAAACAGGAGACAAGTCGGGGTCAGGAGAACAAGCCTAGGTCAGGTACACGGATAAACAAACACAAGTAACAAGGTAGCCAGGAATATCACAGGCGCTGCACTCAGCCTTCATGGAGTTTAAATGGGATTCCTGGATACCGCCCCTGCAGCTGATTGGAGCAGCCTCCGGGTCCTCCCATTGGCTGGTGCAACATGCCCCCTGTCAGGATTGGCTGGGAGTCTGTCACTCACAGACCTTCCAGCAGCATGTGTATAAGTGAGGGGTCGATGATAAGCTGCTGCAGCCTGAAGATCCCTGCAGCCTGAGCACAACCTAGCCCTGACAGTACCCCCCCTTTTAGGAGGGGCCACTGGACCCTTCCCTGGTCTGGGTTGGTCCTGGTGAGACTCATGGAATTCCCTCACCAGGCGATCAGCATAGATGGATTTCGCCGGGACCCATGATCTCTCCTCAGGACCATAACCCTTCCTTTGGGCATTACGAGAATCCAAAATATGGGCGACTTCATATTCTAACTCCCCCTCTATGCAAACTGGAGAAGGAGGTCTAGAGGGCAGAGTCACAGGCTGAATATACCTCTTACAAAGTGCACGATGGGACACATTATGTATACGGAGAGAAGAGGATAATTTCAGCCGATAAGCCACCGGGTTAACTACCTCCTGAACCACATATGGACATTCAGGTACAGGTGGAGGGCATAGTTCACCAGGAGGATGAGTTCTGGGAACCTTAGCGCGAGCGCAGACTTCACAAGATGCCGCATAGACCTCAACGCTGGCACAGCCGCTTCCAGATAGAGCATCAGCCTGTACATAAGTATTGCCAGCATGGTAAGGAGACATCTGTCAACACACCGTTGTCCCCACCTGACGAATTTCCCTGAATTCCAGTCAAACACTGGGTTATGTTTCTGAAGCCAGGGCAGCCCCAACACCACATCAGCGGGCAGCCCCTCCATGACGAATAGAATACACTTTTCAATATGTATGGATCCGACCACCATCTCCAGCTTAGGGGTACAATATTGGATTGCGCCCCGAGCTAGTGAAGTGGAGTCAATAGCCACAACCCGCAGCAAGTCAGATAGCGGTCTCCAAGGTAGGCCCAGACGTTTGGCGAAAGACGCGTCAACAAAATTAGAAGCAGATCCAGAATCCACAAACGCACTCTCAGAACCAGACAGTGACAAACATGAAATCTTAACTGGTAGCCGCAACTTTTTAGATACAATAGGAAATACCTGCTCGCCTAGGTGATCCTCCTGCTGACCACCTAGGCGTTGGAGTTTTTCAGACCTGGTCTTCCGTTTGGAGCATTCCCGAATGCCGTGTCCATCTTCGCCACAGTAGAAGCACAACCCCTGGATACGACGAGTAGTCCTATGGTCGTTAGCCGCAGTGACAGAAAAAGCCCCCACTTGCATGGGCTCCTCTGAGTTTAAATCGGAAACAATGGGTGTAGGGGTGACCATGGTGGGGACCACGGGAGGGGGAACCTTTTCCTGCCATCTCTCCCTAAAACGTCTGTCCAGACGAACGGCTAGTGCCATAGCCTCATCTAAAGTACCAGGGGTAGGGTAAGCCATCAATAAGTCTTTCACATGGTCAGCTAACCCTAATCTAAACTGGCATCTGAGAGCTGGGTCGTTCCACCCAGACGGAACACACCAGCGACGAAATTCGGAGCAAAACTCCTCCACAGTCTTCCTTCCCTGCCTCAAGGTGGTCAGCTGAGCCTCGGCCACAGCTTCCCTATAAGGGTCATTAAAAAGGACCCCTAACGCGGCAAAGAACCTGTCCACAGAAGACAGTTCAGGTGAGTCAGGCGGTAACGAAAATGCCCACTCCTGGGGGGAACCCTGAAGTAAGGACATAACAATTCCCACCCTTTGTTCCTCATTCCCTGAGGTAAGTGGGCGGAGCCTAAAATACAGACGACAACCCTCTCTAAATGACACAAAGGCCTTCCTGTTACCTGCGAACCTGTGAGGCAACTGGATAGGGGGCTCCACAGGAGGGGAAGGTAGTGCAGGGACAGTCTGACTTGGGGTAGCCTCCTGTTGTTCTACCCTCAGCGCCAGATCCTGGACTAGCTGGGTTAGCTCCTGCATCTGCTCTACCAGAGCTGTCATGGGGTCCATAATGAAGGTAAAGCAGTAACGGTTTCGGCCTGTGATAATGTCACGTCAAGGGAGGTGCAGTGAGCCCTGACTGGAACCCAGCCCACTATCCCTGCCTGCTTGATGTGCTGCCCTAGGTGGCAGACGGCAACTGGGCGACAGTCCCTGCTCTGCCTAAGTGCTGGGGCCGTCGGGAAGTAGAATAATGAGACAGTCCGGGTAAATACCAAAACGGGACCGCCAAAGCGACAAATCAGAACCAGAGGGATAAACGTAAACAAGCCGAGGTCAAAAGCCAAATGTGAGCGAGGTACAAAAACAGGAGACAAGTCGGGGTCAGGAGAACAAGCCTAGGTCAGGTACACGGATAAGCAAACACAAGAACAAGTAACAAGGTAGCCAGGAATATCACAGGCGCTGCACTCAGCCTTCATGGAGTTTAAATGGGATTCCTGGATACCGCCCCTGCAGCTGATTGGAGCGGTCTCCGGATTCTCCCATTGGCTGGTGCAACACGCCCTCTGTCAGGAGTGGCTGGGCGTCTGTCACTCACAGAGCTGCCAGCAGCATGTGTATCAGGGTGGGGTCGCTGATCAGCTGCTGCAGCCTGTAGATCCCTGCAGCCTGAGCACAGCCTAGCCCTGACAGATACCTTCTTAACTAGTTTTTTCAGGACAGTGTTTAATCTACTACAGACTGTGTGTTCTTATAATTTATACAAAACTGTCTATTTCACCAGTTAGGGAGACATGAATGATCTGGTTTTTCATCCTTTTCTGGCGTAAAATGCGCCTAAGTGAGCGGCTACGATGTCTAATGCGTCTGATGAATGTGGTAGGTGCATTGTTCGTAAGACTCAACACTTTGTAATGAGGGGGCGTTTTGGGGCGTTCTGGGGGTGTGTCGCACCACACTCCTAATATTAAACACATATATGAATGTGGTTCAGATAAACTAGGCATATTACTGCTCAGACAGGCAGACCTATTTCAATGTGGTCTGTCTGAGCCTGAGGAGTCGAAGTGGCGCTAGATTTGCCATTAGGGCAAAAAATGTCCCTTATTTCTCGCCTTACACCAGTACAGTAATTTCTGATAATTATCAAACTATATAAAATTAAATTATTTAAATTTAATAAAAAATGTTATAAAAAAAAAATAATATAAAAAGCAATAATATCCCAAAAATCTAAAAATATCTCCTATAAAATGCATTTAAATATAATAGAATCAAAAACTAGTTTTACATTAAATAACCCACTGTTGTTGTTGTTCAGATTTTAAAATTTTTAATTTTTACTACATTAAATTTGAAAATTATTTTTTTTTGCTCTCACCCTTTATTCTACATACAGCAAGAGCCAGCACAGCACAGGTATGGCTGGGTCCTGTGGTTCCCCAAGTAGGATCAGTACCATCATCAGTTTCTATTCACTGACATGCTATTCTAATGACATTTCTTTTACATCCAGCCTATCTATACCCTTTATACATGTTAGGGGCATTACTTATGTGCCTAAGTTCCATAATGCGCCTAACACACAGGCGAGGAGCGTCGAACTTAAGATTCCATTTATAACAGCACAAAAAACACTTTCATACATTTAGGTGCATTATACACTGAAAACGAGACTCAACAATTCACTTTGAAGTGCCTTCCTTCATGCATGTCTCCCTCAGAGTTAAATCCAAATAATTGATACTTTTATTTTCAAAGTTATGGGTGAATTTTACATTCATGGAATTTAAATTGATGTATGATATAAGCATATCTACTGATTGTTTATCTCCATCCCATATTAAAAGCAGGTCATCTATGTACCTTGTGTGCCATACAATATGGGAGGAGAAAACATTGTCATCATGGAAAAGAAAATGGGGCACATTTATCAATAGTGTCTTTTCTTTTTTGTTTAACTGTGTTTTTATTGAAATTTTCAAAGAAGAAAAACATATACAGACAAAGCAATAATATGAGAATTGAATAAAACGTAATATCCAACATAGTCAATTTTGTTAATATCTATAAGTCATACGCAAACAAAAATCAGAACAATCTGAAACCTACTCAATTCGCAAGTATACTATACAGTATGACAGACTGGGGAGACGTACGACAAGACACATGAGGGAAGAACCATCCTTAGCTAAAACGAGACTAGCAGTGGTAGAATTCTGCCATAACCGTTTCAAGTCAGGAATCCTGGAAAACTCTATAGAGCTCCCAAGGTTTCCAAATGGCGTCAAAGGTCTCCAACTCATCATTCCTTAGGGCCGTGAGATACTCCATATCCCTGATTTCTCCAATTCGCGAGCTCAAGGCCTCCCTAGATGGAGGCACTGTCTGCTTCCAATATTTGGCGATCAAGCACTTAGCTGCCGTTACTATGTATAAGAGCAACCTACTTAAATTACGTCCCAGGGAGGGGAGTGGGACATTCAGAAGGTAAGTCTGAGAGGAAAAAAGGGACCCACACGTGGAGGACCTCAAAGGCTAACGCTTGAACCCTTTTCCAAAAGGGGGTCACCAACCTACATTCCCAAAATATATGCGGAATGTCTGCCCCCGATTCCCCACACCTCCAACACACATCTGGGATTGACGGATTCAATCTATGAAGTAAGGACGGCGTATGGTACCAATACATCAGTAACTTAAACTGATTTTCTTTGTTCTGTATAGAGATAGACGATCGGGCTGCCTGCCGCCAAACATTCTGCCAGTCCTCCATTGACAGTGGTGATCCCAAAACCACTTCCCACTTTGACATATATTAATGTCGTACCAAAGACTCTGGAACTGGCGAGATCAGGATCTGATATATTGCCGATATCAACCCCCTTGTCGATGTCCCCAACCGACAGAGCTGTTCAAAGGCAGAGGGCCTCGAAACTCTATCAGAACCCAATACCGAGTGCATATAATGTTTAATCTGCAGATACGAAAAAAGGGTCGTAGATGGCAGTTCAAACCTAGATTGCAACTCCACAAAGGGTCTTATTTCCAGAGTGCAGGGATCAACCACATCTGCAAATCGGAAAAGTTGTTTCGCAAACCAAGGCCTCCACCTAACATCCATCCCATCTTTTTGGAGTGATGGGTGGAATAGGAAGGATGTCATTGGAGATGCCTCCGAACAATGCAAACCTTCTATAACACCTCTGCCATACAGCTCTCGTCAGGAACATAGAACTTAATAAGGGTTGCTCTACGCTGATCTTGCTAGTAGCCCATAGTAGTGAATTAGGATGAACAGGAGCCATCCACAACTTTTCGACCTCCATCCATCTGGAGTATGTGTATAATGCCGACCAGGCCGGGATGACTCTCAGCTGTGCTGCCCAGTAGTATTTAACCACATCCGGGACTGATAGCCTTCCATCCTTTTTTCCTGCTAATAAGACATCTCTAGATATCCTATGCCGCCGGCGAACCCATATAAAGTGAATAAAACTCGCTTGTAGGGATCGGAGGATCACCAGGGGCATTGGAACCGGGAGGGTCTCAAACAGATACATCAGTTTTGGCAGGACCGACATCTTTATAGCTGCAATCCGGCCAAAGAGAGACAGTGCCAATTTATTCCAACGGTCCAGGAGGTGTTTAATCTCCGATAGTAGTTTCGGAAAATTGTGTTTAAAAAGCGAGGAGTAGTCTGGAGTCAGAAAGATCCCTAAGTATTTTAGGCTGTCCGACTTCCACCAATAGTTATAATTTACTTTGAGTTGAGCGACCTGTGTATCAGGGATGCCTATCGACAACGCCTCCGTCTTAGATGTATTTATTTTATACCCCGACAAGAGACTAAATTGGTCCAGCAGAGAGTGCAAACTAGCAAGGCTGCTGCCAGGTTAGTAAGAATTAGCAGTACATCGTCTGCATACAATGAAATTTTAAACTCTTTCTCTCCAACCACCACCCCCGCAATATCTGGGGATAACCTAACTGCTGCCGCTAGAGGCTCAATAGACAGGGCAAACAAAAGGGGGGAGAGAGGACAACCCTGTCTAGTACTGTTACGAATGGATATTTTTGGGGACATAGCATGGGGTAACCTAATATTAGCCGATGGATTAGAGTAAATCCCCTGGAGTGCCGCGACAAAGGGGCCAACGATCCCAAACGCCTGCAATGTATGAAACATGAATGACCAATTAAGACGGTCAAATGCTTTTTCAGCATCAAGAAGCATGGGTTCCCCTCTCCTGTGTACAATGTCAACAAGATCAATGGCTCTTCTAGTGTTGTCTCCCCATGTCGGCATGGGAGAAATCCTACCTGATCTTTATTAACCAGATTCGGTAAATGAAGGGAAAGTCTGTTAGCTAATATTTTAGTGAAAATTTTCATATCTGTGTTTAACAGTGCTATAGGTCTGTAGCTACCGCACTCCAGGGGATCCCCACCTGGTTTAGGTATTAGCGTAATGTAAGAGTGTAGTAATGTTTCTGGGATGGGGGAACCCTGTAGGAAGGAATTATATAAGGCCAACATGTTTGGGAGTAATTGGGACTGGAAAATCTGGTAATATAAATAAGTGAGACCATCTGGGCCTGGTGCTTTTCCTGAAGGGAGATTTTTAATGGTATCTAAGATTTCCTCTGCTGTAATAGCGGCATTTAAGGAGCCCAGAGCCTCCGCAGAGAGCCTTGGAAGTCTGCAGGAACTCAAAAATTCCCTAAGTAATCTATCCCGTTCCACACTGTCTGTGGGTAAGGTGTCTGGGATGTTGTAAAGGTTCGCAAAAAAGGAGTGGAAGATATCCGCAATAGCTTGGGGATCATAAATTGGCACTCCGCTACTATTCCGCAATACATGTGGAGTGAGACGCTCCGTCTCAACCCGCAGCATCTTAGCCAAGAGGGTGTGTGCTTTATTGGCTCTTTCATAATATTTGTGTTTCGTAAATGCCAACATCTTTTCTGCTCTATGTAAGGCAAGGCTCCTCAACTTCGCTCTTAAAGAGACTATTTTCCTTAGAGTGCTTTTACTGGGAGTCGACGCCAATCTGCTTTCCATCTAAGTTCTGCAGAGTACTCCCTCCATTTCGTCTGTCTATCCCTCTTCAACCGAGTGCCCAAAGCTATGCACTGTCCCCGAAACACGGCCTTATAGGCCTCCCACAAGATAGTAGAGGTGGAAACTGAACCCATATTAACCTCGAAGTAATCCACTAGGTGTTTTCTCAATTCCTCTCTATGTATTGGATTCTTTAACAGGGATTCATTAAGTCTCCAATGACACACCCGAGTCGCTGATCTTAAGGGACAGACTGACTGGGGCGTGATCAGACCATGTTATAGTTCCCACCTCTGTAGACTCCATAATTCTGAGAGCTAGAAGGTTTCCAAAAAAATAATCAAGTCTGGAGTGGGACTGGTGTGGGTTGGAGAAAAAAGTATAGGCCCTCTCTGAGGGATGCTCAATCCTCCAGAGGTCGAACAATCTAAATCTGCGAATGAGCCGTCTAAATCCCTTAGATTGATTCGGCTGAGTCGTGGTGCGAGGCGGGCACTTTGTCGATAGTTTGTCGTATAGTTCTGAAAAAATTAGATTAAAATCTTCCCCTACTACAACAGCGGAGGGAGGGAAGTGGGATAGCTTGTTCAATAAACGTTTTAGGAAAGTTAGCTGACCCACATTGGGGCATAGACATTACACAATAGTATAGGGGAACCTCCCAATGTGCCCTCTAAAATCACATAACGGCCGCCTGGGTCCGTAAAGGAGTTTGTGATCAAGACGGGGCATGTTGTGGAAAGTAATATGGCCACTCCTGCCTTTTTTTTGTCTTGGGATGCCACATAACTGATTGGATATAGTTGCTTAAGAAAGTTAAAGTTTCCTGCCTTGTTAAAATGTGTCTCTTGGACAAACACCAAGTCAGGTCTACTAGATTTAAGGTCGGCATATAGGAGTTTTCTTTTGATGTTGGAATTCAAACCCTTAACATTTAGAGAGTATAACTTAATCATTGTAGTCCTATTGGTGGCTACTAAGAAGTGTGTCCCACAATGAGCCTCGTGTCGCCGTCAGATGGATAATAGGGACATAAGGGGGGGCGATGGGAGTCACAAGACAGACAGACAAACCACATAACAGATACAGTCGTACTTGAACATCAAGGCTTCTCATGCCTTGAGGAGGTATTCAACTCCCTAGGAAACCAGAAGTCCAATGATGACAATGGATCCTTCCGGTCATTAACCGGAGAACTAACTATGCAAGCCCAGAGATCACCTCAGGGAGGCGTACTGTCCAATGAATCAAGTACTGGACCGCCAATCTCAGTAGGCCTAGGAGATCTCGCTGCTTTAGGAATTTGAAGTAACAATTAGAAAATGTAAGTATCTATGGAATCTGGTTCAATAAGGAGTAACTTAAGTATTTCTCAAGGTCCCACAGAGTAATATAACACATATGAGGGGGGCAATCCTCTTAAGGTATAAAATGAACATGCAATATATATACTGGCACAAAGTCATCCGAGATTCGGATGCTCCTGTTAGGCTAGAAAAACATCCTCACACTAGAAAAAAACATGCTATGAAACCTAGAAAATAGTAACATACTAAACATCATGACGGGGATATATGAGAGTCATTCCTGGGAGCTTAAGGCATCTGTCACCTATCATTACTGGTGGATATCCTTGCCCCAGAAATGAGAGTCATAAGGCACTAATCCTCTACAATTTGGAGGGATAAAAACACCTTCAGGAGGGGATAACCAAAATGAAACAGATTAACTTTCCTTCTAAGATAGTAAGAATCAAGTGGCAGGAGAAGAGGTATATCTATTCCCCAATCTCCCAGATTTTGGCAGAACAGATCTCTTCCGCTTGGGCTGTATCTTCTGCCACTCCGGGGCAGGCACAGGAGTGGGATCCCCCAACTCCCAATCCGTGAGCTCCGGCGGCAAGAACTCCAGGGTGGAACAGAGCTGCAGAGCGTCCATTTCTGGTGGCAATTAACGCAAAGGGGAAGCCCCAGTGGTCGGGTATGGAGTGTTTCTTTAGGATGTCCAGCAAGGGCCTGAGGTAACAACGTTTCTGGAGAGTTATCCAGGAAAGATCAGGAAAAATCTGGATGTCAGTCCCCGGATATTGAAGGGACCCTCGGGTTCTGGCCGTATTTAAAATTTGCTCTTTGATTTGGAACTCATGTATACAGCATATTATATCCCGTGGACGTGAGGGAGGGCCCTTGGGTTTGAGGGCTCTATGAGCTCTGTCCAGGACCGCCTGGAAGATCCTGTCAAGGATTTGGAACACATTTTCCTCCCTGTTGGACTCTGGAACCCCCCTAACTCTTAGGTTGTTCCGTCTTCCTCTGTTATCCAGATCTTCTACTTGTCGATTAGTCTCTCTCAGGAGTTTGGCCTGGGTAGCCACAGTTGATTGCAAGGAGGAAACATATTGCCGAGTGTCGTCATGGGCTGCCTCTATAGACTCTACTCTCTCCGTCATGTGTCTTATGTCTGCCCTAACCGATGCAAACTCAGCCTTGAAAGTCTCTTTAACATCTAGCATAAGATCCTTGAGGTCTTTAAGATCTTGTCTGGTTGGGAGATCTTTGAGGTGAGATTGCCATCCGGGAGTAGAATACTGGCGGGAGACAGCCGGAGCCATCTCCCCGGCAAGTGGCTCCGGGGACGGGCTTTGGCTCTGCAATGGTATAGTGTCATCCACCATCTCAGATGTCCCTGCCTCAGGGTCAATCAGGGGGTTTGAAGACTTGGCAGCAGACAAAGTCCCAGCGATTGGCGAGCCCCCGGCTGTTTGTTTTTTCTTAAAGGACATGCTGTTTAAGGGCGAGAGGGGGAGATCAGAGCTGTCCCAAGATGGTGTTATGGTGGACTCAATGTTTTCCAAGGAGCAAGTGCCCAGCGATATAGCACAAGAACTGGGTGGCCACCCTGGTTGCGGGCTAGGGTCCACAATAAGATGTAGATCCCTCCCTTGGGGCAATGGGGTGCAAGTGCCCCATTGAAACGCCTCCTGAGAGCTACAGAGGAGTGGGTTGCTGCTGCAGCTTGATGCAGTGTCCCTCTGTGAGCCTTTAATGGGCCCTGAAGCTGCCTGCAGCGTGTAATGCGGCAGCTTCTTGCACAGTGACAGGTCCCTGGGAATTTGCAAGTGGTAGTCCCGGGAGGAAGGGGAGTCCAGAGATTGCAAAGGACTCAGGGCTGGGTAAGGAGCTCGGGGGCCCTGGCAGGTACCTGTCTCCTCTGTTCTCTCCGCCTGCGGCGTTCCACGATGCCGCCGGACACTGCCCCTGCTGCCTGACTCCACCGTTTGTTGGGTCCTCCTCCGCTCACCCCTCCGACGGCCACGTCTCGAGCGGAGGTCTTGGGTCCCAGGGACAGAATCCACTGCCTCCGCAGCAGATGGTGAGGAGCCAGTGATTGCCCGGTTGTCCGGCTGATAGTCGTCAGCACCGGCGGCCGCGGCTGTGACTTCCGGGTTAGGCCGCAGCTCTCTCTGCGTTCCGGAGTGCGGCGTGAGGTATGTCAGGAGCGATGTCTGCCGTCTAAAGCTAGTCCCCCGTGCTTCTGGGGTTGGTGGAGGATGTTTCTGCCGCAGGTGTGCCAGGATGACACCGGATTGCCCCCTTATGCAGCAGCGATCCTCCGGAGCTCCAAGCTCAGGCAGCCATCTTGGTCTGCGTCCAGGCCACGCCCCCTATCAATAGTGTCTTACTCTGGTGCAGGTTAGAACTCTCTAGTCTAACTTTATACCACAATTAAGTTGTCTTACTTTTACGCCAGAAACTGCGACAAAATTCTGGTTCATTTTTTGTTGCATTTAAACCATGCCCCCTTTCCACGAAACCATGCCCCTTTTTACGAGGTCACGCCCCATTTGTCAGACGAGGCGCAGAAGCGTATGAAACTGTCTAAAACACATAGTAAATGTGGCGAAACGCTTTTAAGACATTATTTTTGACACAAATTGAGCCAGAATTCTGACGCAACTGCCTTGATAAAAATGCCCAAATGTTCCTCCGATAATGGCTTGTACGTTTTTGAGGGACAGTGAAAAAAGGAGCTGCCAGGGAAGCTCAGGAAACTGTAAAAAAAAATTTAAACCCTTTCCAATATGAAAAATTAAAACAAATAATAAATATTCAATTGCATTAACTAAAATATTATGTTTAGTTGCAGTGTAATTACTATATTTATTCCTGCCAAGTCAGTTCCTCTACTGTTGAGATTAAAAATTTTGTGCCCCTCAGAAAAGCCGGTAACTGGTCACTAATGGTTGAAAATTGCAGATCGACCCTTTCCCCCCAATTTTCTTTTTAAATAAACCCCCTTCCTAAAAACTATGGGCCCAAAAAGGTGATGGAAAAATATCCTTCTTGGAAGGGCACGGTAAATGGGTATAATTGGATTTGTCAGCTAAAGATTGTGAGATACAACTGTTTGTATCCCTATTTGCAAAACATCATGCAGATTATTAAAAATACGGGAACCCAAATTTTAAAACGGGGTCTCCCTATAAAAAAAAATTCAAGAGCTGTTGTTATTTTTCCCACTTTAATCTTTTTTTTTTTTGGGCTTGTGAATCTGAAAAAAAACTCTATGGGGTTCTTTCCGTTTCCGGGACAATTTAGGTAAGTATGTTAAAAAAATTTTAAATTCCCGGGGAAAATTAAATTTAAAATTAGATTTATAAAATTTATTTTTTATTAAAAAATTTTTTGTAAAAACCCTTTAAAAACTGAAATGAGATCACCAACGCTCACTAAAATTGATTCTTCTTCCCTGTAAGGCTCCTCTTAAGAGATTTACGCTTGTGAGCAGCATCTGGAATGGCTCTTTTGAAGCATCCAACAGTAGTCTGCCATCATTTTAATGTTCCATTTTTCCTGGTATCTTTCCATCTCTTTAATATCCTGGTGGAAATTTCATTCACCTTGCTCTTCACTCGCAGCTCCCAAATTTTCTGGAAAGTAGTCAAGGTGGGAATGGAAGAAATGCTCTTTCAAACTCATCAAGCAACTTAAAGCTTAAAAATGTTTTTCAGCATTTTTTCTGAGGGTCTTTTTTGTAGTTAGGATTTTTTTTTTGCCAAAAAAATTCTTCAAAACCCTCAAAATGCAATCCCCCCTTTTTGACCCATCTGTTTTTTATTGACAAATCTTTTTTAGCTAAAAGTTTTCCCAGTTTTGGGCCCGACAAACCTTTTCCCTTCCCCCCAATTTTACCTCCGAGGGGCTTGGAAACATGGTGAACAAGTATTTGAAGCATTCTCCATGTCTTGGAAGTGATTTTAAGAATTGCTTCTTCAATCCCAAATGTATGTGGAGGGGGTGATAGAAAAAATTTTTATGCGAGGTATAAAAAAAGGGGTTTCGGGGAGGACTTTTTTTTCACCTATGGGAAAGCCCCCTTTTGGGCTGCCGACTTTCTTGGCCCATTTGATTTGTTGGTTCGACGCCCCAAAGACATGGGAAAACGGGTTTGTATTTGGAAACCCCCCAAGCTTGTTCCCCAAGCAACAAAAACAAGACTTCAAACCCCCCACACTTCCCAAACGGGGGGTTTTCATATTTAGGTTTAAAAGAACAATTTCCCAAGTTTATGGGTTTTCCCTTCGAGTGTAGGGAAGGGACCTACGGGATGGAAGTGAAAAAAAATGCTGTTGTGGAATAAAATTTGCTTTGAGATTTCCCTTTTTGAAAAAATCTATAAAAAGATCCCATTGCGCTAAATTTATATTGGATTTTGAATTGACCCATAAAACCTTCGACATCGAGCAAAAAAACCAAATTTGTCTTTTGGGGTTTAAAGAAAGGCACAAAATCTTTTCACGATGTCTGAAATATGAAAAAAACACTCCCAGAAAACCAAAAATTTTCCGTTTTTGACCCTTTTTTTTTGGGTTTAATCAGGTATTTTTTGGGAGATTCAATTCTTTTAACTAAATCTTTAAATTCTCGGGGGGAAAAAAAAACCCTTTGGTCTTGTATAGTTTTGGGGGTCGAACGGGGAAAATTTAAAGTTTAGTAGAACTTCTTGAATTTTTAAAACCTCAAACCCGAATTTTATGTTCATTGATTTAAAATTTTAGTTCTACACGCCTTTTTTCATTTTTGGGTTTTCGTGGTTTTCTGCATTTTTGGACCCCACCCAATAACCTTTCTGCACTTTTGGGGGCCCACCCAATCAGTGCGGGGGCCAAAAAGAAAGTGTAAAAAAATGTCTTTTGCTGGGTGTGGGGCTTCATTGCTGCTAAAATCACACGCCCTATTATATATTTTTCCCCTTTTTTGGCATTGTGAACCCGTTTTCAGCTAACCCCTTATGTACGGGACTGTTTTTTAGTTGTTAGCTTTTCCCTTTCCCCTTTGATATCAATAGTTAGGGAGTTTGGTATTGCTGGCGCATCTTTCCCACACCCAGAAGTTGTTTTTTTTGGGACATTTGCAGGTCACATAATGCCCTAACTCTCATTATTTTAATATACAGGTGCTTGGATTTGCTAAATCATACTCATATTCTTTTACAGTTTGGGGGGGGCCCGAAATTGTAGAAAAACCCCCATCCCCAAAATTCTCCTATGTGTAAAGGGGGTTTTTTTGGGCCCCCTCAGGTGGGGGGGACCCATGGGGAAGTTAATACTGCTGAAACTCCAATAGTTTGGGCCCTGCTTGAAAGCTTTTTTTCCTCTTTTTTTAGTTAGCCCCCAAGGGGAAAATTAAAATTATTTTAGCCCCCAAATTTCTGTCCTGTTTGAGCCAAATTTTTTTCCCACAAAAGTTGTTCCATGTTTTCAAGTTTCCCGTTAGGATGGTAATTACAGTTCGCCTAAACCTTTTACAGGAAAAAAAATTTAAACCCCCCAGAACATCTCCCCCCCTTGCCCTTTAATGGGGTTCGAATTTGGAGTTTGAATGGGAAACTTGGGAGCAAAAATTCACAAAAGTTAAGGTTTTAATTAGACTAAGGGCACATGGTGCCTAAAAAGCGTCGTGATTTGGCTTTTGGGCCCATTTTTTTGTCCCCCCTTTAATAGGGCCCTTTTTGGATTTTTGTATTAGGGAAATTATGAATAAGTTTTGTTTTATTCCAAATTATTGGCTATCCTTAAGACGCTGTCCCAACTATTTGCTTGTTGTTTTAAACGAATTAAAACCTTTTTACGTTTGCTGGCATTAGTCTTGTTTTGTGTTGAGCGAATTTTTTACGCCAAAGTTGAAATGGAAAGGTTTTTATGGTGATCGAAATTTCCAGATATGCGAAAATTTAAAGGGTTTAAAAATTTTTTCTTCATCTTTTTAAGATCGCCCCTTTTTCGGCGTTTCCCTGTAATTTTGGGGCCAGCAAAAAGATTACAGAATGGCAGGGTGAGGGGGGGGTTTTGCGACGTCATGACGGGGAAATGTGTATGGTTGGATTGGCGGGAAAAAAATCACTTGACCCCCGTTTTACATAAAACGGGCGTTTCCTGTTTCAGCCTCGTGTCTTCACCCGTTTTCATAGGGTTGGGCCCTGCGCTCTGTGGGGCCCAAAAACCGGGCTCAGCAAAAATTAGTTATTTTTTGCACGGGAAAAACCCTTTCAAATTAGCTGTGATTTTTTCCCAATTTTTAGTTAGTTTTAGAGATTTGAAGATTTTATGAAAGTTAGCTAGAAAATTTTTTAAAGAGAAATTCTCCCGCTGAAAATTTCACGGCGGGGGGGGGGGCCCCCCGGGGGGGCGAACACGAAAGCTCTATTATAAAGAAAAACCGGGAAAAAAGTTCCCAAAGCCCTTTGTGTAGAATTGTAGTGGAATATCTTTTTTTTTAACAGTTTTTTTATTAAAATTTTTCCCGGGGATTTTTGGGGCCCCAGCCTAAAATTTTTTATTGGATCACAACATTTTAGTAACTTTAAGGTTCTTTGGTTTGCTTTTCAAAAACTCCCCTTTTATTATCACTACTCATTTCAGGGTAGGTGTTCATTTTCAATTTTACCCATTAAAACCCGTGATGTTTTAAAATATCCACCCTTTCAGTTAAATTTCAATCCGACAAACTTGTAGTCAGCACAGGTTTTTTTGTTTCCAAAAATAAACCCTGTTTTGTACCGGGAAAAAATAACAGTTTGGGTTTTTTGACTTTTGCACCCAGCAAATTTTTCTTTTAGCAGCATCCACGGGAAATCTTAAAACAGCAATTCAAAATTTTACCCGGTGAATTTAAAGGTGCAAAAAAAAACGCTTATTATTTCCAAAACATAAACAGTTAATGTTTTTTTTACTTTTGCCCCACCCAAACATTGTTTTTGACGGGAAGCATTTAAGTAAATCTTAAAACAGCAAATTTTTTATATTCACCCAGGTGAATTGAAAGGTGCAAAAAATTTTGTTTATTATACCCCAAAAAAATAAAAGTTACGTGTTTTTTGACTTTTTGCACCCAGCATTGTTCATTGACCCCGCATCTACGTAAATCTTAAAACAGCAATTCTTTATTCCCACAGGTGAATTGAAAGGTGAAAAAATATCGTTTTTTATACCAAAAAAATAAACAGTTACGTGTTTTTTCACTTTTGCGCCCCCAGCAATTTTTCATTGACGCCCGCATCTAAAGTAAATCTTAAAAAAGCAATTCTATTTTTCACCCCAAAGGGGAATTGAAAAAGGGGAAAAAAAAACCCTTTAATTTTACCAAAAAATAAAAAAGATACGTGTTTTTTTTGGGCTTTTGCCCAGTCCAGATTTGTTGATAGACACCCTTTCAGTTAAAATTTTAATCCCGCAAATTTTTTTTTGAATTTGAGGGGATTTTGGAAAAAGCTTTTATTTGCCCTCTTTTTAAAAAGTGACTTTCCAAAATATTCCTTTCTTCTAAATTTTTTTATTTCTGAAAATGGAGCGAAAAAGCAGGTGGTAAGCAGCAAAGAGGGGGGTGCACATGGGAGGTTGTGGGACGAGAGGGAAAGGGGCTACTTCCCGTGCTGGCGCAACACGCTGCCAGCGGATCATCGTTTTCAGGACCGTCAGGGCCCGTCATTTGCTGGGGCAGGGCCCTTTTGGGGGAATTAAAATAAAAAACATCGTCGCCAATCTGTCCCTTTTGGGGTTAATGCAACCTGATCAGCAGTTTATTTCCTTTTCCCCCGCATTTAAGGGGCCCCAAAGGGCGTCATCAGCATCATCAGTTCCCTCCCAAATGAAGCAGCCCAAAGGGGCAACTCGTGTACCCCCCACTGTGGATAATCCATTGGGCTGGGACCCCTTTGGGTGAAAAAAATGCGGTTGGGGGCCCGAAAGGGTGTTAAAAGATCAAGAGGGGGGGTTTTTGTCTGCTCTGACGCCCCGTTACGGATGCCCTCAGAGGAGGTGAAGGAAGGGCCCGGGCAAACGGCAAAAATCCCGGGCGGTCGGGGAACCCTTGCTTGAGCCCCCAAACTTCTGGTGCAGAAAAGTCAGGGCGACCAAGTCTCCTTGTTGATGTTTAGATGATGACGACATTGCGGATCCCTTGGGCTTTTCCGCAGAATTGGCGAAACGTTTATCAGTGGACGAGGAGGAAGATGATGGGGTAGTGTCAAAACGGGGGCCCGCCCCAAAAAGGGGGGGGCGGTCGCAGAATCGCTGTTTTGATTCCGCCAGCCACGGGCAGCGCAAACGCCGCCCTCGCTTATCGCCCCTCAAAAAAAGGGCCGGACTTCAAGCTGGGGGCCTTTTTTGGGCCAAACCTCTGATTCACCCCGGATGTCATATGCCCCCTTTGCCGTAAACGGGATTTAAATAGAGGCAAGAAAATTAAGTGGTTAACCCCCCCCAAACTGTTGTACCCTGCAGCGGGAACATGAGTTGGGAAAGGGGGGGAACACTTGGGCCAAAAAAAAGGGCCGACCCAGCCCGGGGCCCCCAAACCCTTGTTTTAACCCTCTTTTCCCCCTCCTCTCCTCCCCCACCCCCAAGCGTTCCTCAGCTGCCCATGTCTCTAGGGGTCATGATTAGGGATCAGCCTCCGCTTCAGCCCCCCCGGCGCCGGTTTCCACCAGCACGCCAAGGAAACCCCCCCTCCCCCTTTTCCTTCCCCCGTTTTACGACCCGCATGCGTAAAGCGGCCCGTCTGCAGCCAGCCCTTTTGTCTTACAGGTTTGGGAGCAGAAGAAACACTTTAACCCAAACCCCCCCAAACCAAAAGCCTGAATTTTGGCATTGCCAGGGTTTTGGGCCCTTTTGGGAAAATTTTTCCTTTCCGTCTGGTGGACACAGATGGTTTCCGCCCGTCATGGCCCCCGCCTGCCCCCCAAAACCAAAAGGGCCCAGAGGCATTTCTTTGCCGAAATGCCGTCCCTGCCCCGGCCCGCCCCGTGTATCTAAAATTTCAAGCGCGGGTTTTCTGCACTTTT
This sequence comes from Phyllomedusa bahiana, assembly GCA_025379985.1. Taxonomy (NCBI): domain Eukaryota; kingdom Metazoa; phylum Chordata; class Amphibia; order Anura; family Hylidae; genus Phyllomedusa; species Phyllomedusa bahiana. The sequence goes on from JAODAL010002818.1 coordinate 79,783, forward strand.
GTCCGGAAAAGTCCATTACCACCGACAATTTGGGCTTTGTAAACACGGGCCCAAGGCCGCTATATCTCGGGGACAGTCCCCTGGGTGAGGCCCGGGGGGGTTTTTTTGGGGGTGCGGTGGTCTCAGGGCCCGGGGCACGCTCTTTAAAAACCCCAGGGATGGGGAGGGGGTCTTTCCCCCAAGGTCCCCCTGGGGGATCCGTGCCAGAGACCCAGGCCGTGTTGAAATTAAAAACTGCCTGGAGACCCTCCACACAAAAGGGGCAGGGGCTTTGGGCGGTCTAAGCAAGAGGGCCCAGCGCTGGCTGGGTGACAAGAAAAATTGTTCCCGGGAAAAGGGGGTGTGCGATAAGGGGGAAATTGGGGCCCCCTTAAGATCGGTAGGCTGGGCACATCCCCCGCCTGGCCCCCAAAAAAAAAAAAAAAAAACCTTTTTGTCCGAAATTTCTAAAGAGCTACCCGGGTTGGATGGTGTGAAGAAAGGGTTGAGGGTCCCGGGGTTCGACTTCTCCCCTTCGGGACCCCTGCATCATCCCCCCTGGCGGGTTGCACGTTCAGCTCGGCCCCCGTAAACCCTTCATTTTTGACTTTGGAACCGGGTGAAAAATTTCCCCCCTCCCCATGGTCCAGCGATTGTTTGGCCCGCAGCGCAATGCCATTAGCGTACGAAATGCCCCATGGCTGACAAGCCCGTGGTGCGGACCTCGGGGGGTTGAACCCGAGGTGGGGCAGGTGAAAGAAATTGCACCATCTTGAGTTTTTAAGAAGCCAACCCAAAAAGGTCGTGGGAAAAAATGCCCCCTTTTCAGCATGAGGATTGTGGTGATCTTAGGGTTTTGGAACGATCGTTTGGGCCTCTGAAAAAACAGGTTGCCCGGAGGAGGGGGGGAGACGGACCCCAGTTGGGGCACGGACCTTTTTTCTCCGTCAAATCCACAAGGCCGAAATTTCTCAATTTCATCGGGGTTTTTATTAGGCAGTGGGTTTTTGGGGTCCCGAGTTTGTCAAAGGGGGCCCAGCTTCCCGGGTGCATCATCTCAGGCAAGTTTAGGGCTGGTTTAAGCTGTGCCCGGGGGCAGCGGAGGAGGAGGGGGGAGGAGGGATTTTCCCAGGGCACCGATGTTACCGACGTCCCCGCCTTGGAAAGGGGTTGGCGCGAATTTGAGGGGAGGGGAAGATGAGGAAGATTTAGTTTGCCCATTTCCCTCGACCCTGAGTTGGAAATCAAGGCTCCTCTCATCTCATGAGTGCTTGGATGTCATTTCTCCTAACTTGATACCTAGTTTAAGGCCATCAAAATGAAAAACAGTTACTGGGTGGCCACCCTCCTGGAATCCCCGGTACAAAACATAAAATCAGCACTTCCTTACACCCACCCAAATAGAGAGTAAATGCCAGGAAATGGAGACCATTGCTGATTGAATCAACTGGTGACATTCGTTGCGTCTGCTTCAAGTTCCCCAAATTGTCACGTGAACAACATCAGCGACGTGACGCAGTAGGTGCCAAGTAGGCGTAGCTGGCAGCAGCAGGCAATGGTGGCAGGATGGATAAAAATAAGGGCCCTAATGGGTGACTCTGGCAATCCTTTGTTTTTACCACACTCACCAACGCATGCATGCGGGCACACATCCAAACACCACTGAGATTCAGCTTCAAGATCTTGGTTGCTTGACTATCTGCGTTTCAACACCGATGTTTTTGCATGTGTTCCGGACCCAATAGCTTTCTGGGTATTCTAAAATGGACGAATGGCCCGTGCTGGCTCGTCAACGCCAATAGAGGTGTTGTACCTGCCCAGCAGCCAGCGTCATAATCTGAGCGGACCTTCAGCACAGCTGGAGTGTCATTACAGGAAAAGCATACGGCCTTTCCACAGATATGTGGATCGTTTGACTTTCATCAAGTTGAATCATGCATGGATCTCTGATGATGTTTGTGGCCCCCAATTGCCGAGGTCCATCGATTAGTTCCGGTCTACTTCACATTCCTTTTCAAACAGAAATGGTCCTCTTGAAACTTTTTTTAAAATTTTTGGGGGATCATTCTTACTGCAATTTTTTTTCTCTTTTCCGCTTGTATTCTCTTTGCTGTGAGGAGACTGTAAAAGACAGAAAGGTTTTTCAATGACAACACGTATTCCATTTACTCCACTTTATATTAAGATGTTTTCGCATTGTCAATGGTTTTGAGGTCATGTTGCTGTGAGATACAGCATTAATCATGGTCCTTTGGAACTGAAATGTGGCTTTCTAAAGGGCATTTCTCACTCAAAATTTTTAAAAGTGGTGAGAACTGAGTAGTCATATTTATAATTTTTTGGGGTCATGTTGCTGTGAGATACAGGCTATAATTGTTGGTACCTTGGAACAAAATGTGGCTTCTAAGTGGCATTTCTCCCTCACAATTTTTAATAGTGGTGAGAAGTCATATTTTATAATTTTTTTGGGTATTGTTGCTTTGAGATACAGCAATAATCATGGTTCCTTTGGAACAGGAATGTGGCTTTCTAAGTGGCATTTCTCCATCACAATTTGTACAAGTGGTGAGAAGTCTATTTATAATTTTTTGGGTCATGTAGCTGTGAGAACCTGCATTAATCATGGTCCTTTGGACAGAAATGTGGCCCTTCTATAGTGGCATTTCTCCCTTCTCAATTTTTAAACGTGATCTGAGAAGGTCATTTTTATAATTTTTTTGGTCAATGCTGCTTTGATGAAATGCAGCAATAATACAGGTCTATAATAAAAATAATGTTGTTTTCTAACAGGGACATTTGTTACTTCACAATTGACAAAGTGGCTCAAGGGTCATGCTTTGAATTTTTGGGGGCATTTTTTGCTTTGAATGCTGCAATACTACAGGTCCTATTCTAAAAAAATGTTGTTTCTTATAGACATTTGTTCTTTCACAATTTTCAAAAGTGGCTCTTGGGTCATGTTTTGGAATTTTTGGGCGGTAATTTTGCTGGTGGGACATGCAGCTTATAATACAGGTCCTTTTCTAAAAAATGTTGTATTCTAACAGACATTTGTTTCTTACAATTGTCATGAGTGGCTATGGGTGATGGTGCTGTCAGATTCGGAACAGGGTAGGGACACTGTATTGAGACACATATTGCAAAAATGACTGTTTTTGCAAGCTCTTTAACATAGCGTTTCAAGCCCGTATTGAGACAAACCCATTTAATACAATTGAAAAAAAGAGAACAAAGACATGGTGGGATCCATCCTTTTTAAAAATGTGTTTTTCTAGAATTAAACTACTAAAAAAACTTGCATGTACAATATAGCTGGTAAAAAAAATTCCCCTGAATTGTACAAGGGAGGTGCAGGAAAAAACTTGACCAGTTGTAGGTTATTCGAGGACATGGAGAATGGTGCACGGGGACAGAGAACAAAGTACAGAGAAAATTTCCTCCAGCACGTTAGTTAAAATAAGAAAAAGAAATGCAAAGCAAAAGGGCTCCTGGGGTGAACAGGAGCAGTTAACACCAGTTTTTCCAAGTGGATGTAGCTCAATTGGTCCGCACTCATAGGAGGGGCAAGCGCTACCCAGGTCTTGACTGTGTACTGAGGAAGGTGGTGTTCTCACACTCAGCTTCTGAATCTGCTCAGCACGACAGTTTTCGTTGCTGCGTTCATCAGGGCTTGTTTATTTTTAACCTTAGTGTGTGTTAATAGATGACGGACGCCAGCATGGGCTCTCTCCGCACCCACTGTTAACTCCAGCCCTGGTCATGCTGTGGCCCAGGACCAGTTCTAGTCAATGTCCAGTTCAACTAAAATGGTGGTTTGAAGATCCTTTTCCGGCACTTTGTAATCGGGGGTAGAAGGTTTATGGTCATTATGTGGCCCATGACAGGGGAAAGTTTGATTGTCCAGTGAAACTAAAATGGTGGTGTAAAGACCTCCTTTTTCGGGCAATTTGAATCTGGGGTTCCAGATTCAGACAGGTTTAATGGTCATTCTGCGGTACAGGTACAGATATAGTTAGTGTCCAGTTCAACTAAAATGAGGGTTTTGAAAGACTCCTTTTCGGCACTTTTTTAAATAAGGGGGTTCATGCAGGTTTCGGGCTCATGCTGCGTTCCGAGGGACAGGGATTTTCAATGTCACAGTTAAAGTAACATGATGGTTCAAATATACTGCCTTCTGGCACTTTTTATTTTGTGGGTGTGATGCAGGTTTAAGGGTCATGCTGCTGCTACAAGACTGGTTTGTGAACTGGTCTGTGACTTTTTTCTGTGACTTTTTTAACTAAGTGTGTTGCCTTAGATGAGCACATATCATTTGACTGTGGTGAGTTAATTTCAGCTTCTCAGCCTTGTTTGAGTGTAAAATTGAAGGTGTTGTTGCTCTCCCATTAGACGTTAATGGTTAATGCGCTCATAAATCGTTGCCTCACTATCGAAAAACCTTATCGTAGCGGTCCCTGTACGTACTATCGACTATCGATCGATCTCGATAGCCAACGCAATCGCTCAACACTAATGCCACCTATTATGGGGTCCCACCTATAGCCAAATACCTTAACTATGTGTGCCCCCCCATTAGCCTAAAGCAATATCATGGGGCATATTAAAATTTAGAACTTTTTTAGACAAACTTCTAAAGGCATTAAGACGTCAAAAAATGTAGAAAAAAAGAGGGATTCTTATATTTAGTTGCGGGGGAAACCTCGTCAAACAGCGAGTCCTGCTACCACCAGAGAAGCGATGTCATTATAGAGTCCATACGACGTCACCATCTCTCTCTGTATGGCCGCGTGGTAGATACCATTCGTCGGCGTCAAAGTTGTTACAGATCCCTTAAAGCCAGCCCCACGATTCTGGGTGGACGTAGGAGAGAACTCGGAAGACCGACCGGAGCTGTCAGCGCGCAACGTTTCGGGGGAAGCTCCGCACATTTCTCAAGCGATGCGCAGTACAGACACAGCACACCATCTTATAGCATGCTTCCCATGTGATTCTTCCATTGTAACAAGGTAAGTATCCACTGAAAACCTTAAAAAATAGCAGATAAAAACAACAATAAAATCAACACATCTAGTGAAGCTTTTAAAACTAAAACTTTATTTATGCTTTTGGGGCTAAAGCTCCAAACGGTGTATCACTGCGCCTCATCCTTTGTAACAGGCTTTTTTTGTAACTGTTTCTTCAATTATTACTGGTTACTTTCTCTAATATACACCAGCGCATCTCGGACACACTGTGTCTTTCCAAGGCAAAATGACGAAAGGCATTAATGAGAGTTTTAGTTTAAAAGCCTTTCTCTAGATGTGTTGATTTTATTGTTGTTTTTATCTTTGCTATTTTTAAGGTTTCTGTTGGATACTTACCTTGTTACAACTCGGTCTCCGAGTTCTCCTTCGTCCGCCCAGATCGTGGGCTGCTTTACGGGATCTTGTACACCTTGGACGCCGACGAATGGTATCTACCACGCGGCCATACAGAGAGAGATGGTGAAGTCGTATGGACTCTGATAATAAGGACATCGCTTCTCTGGTGTTGCAGGACTCGCTGTTGAACGGGGTTTCCCCGCAACTAAATATAAGTATCCCTCTTGTTTTCTACATTTTTAACGTCTTATGCTTTTATGAAGTTGTCTAAATAAAGTTCTAAATTTTATATGGCCCATGATATTGCTTTTGGACTATTATAGACCGGGATTGGAGACTGATATATATGGTGCCATTGAGGGTTCAAATAAGGTGACAAAAAAAGGTGGCAACTATATATATATAAAAGGCCCCCATATAGCCTACCTAACTACATATGTGGGGCACACCTTTAGCCTATCTACCTATGTGGGCACCACCTATAGCCTAACTTCCTACCTATATGGGTCCCACCTATAGCCTACCTGTGGTCCACCTAAAGTTTGCTTTGGGGCCTATGTTTCTCTAGTTACATCCCTGAACATATTTCAAGGGGTAGGAGGGTTAGAATTACAATCAGGGATAGCCAGTGTAAATGAGAGAATTTTACAAATTATCATTTATATAGTGATTAAGCTTAGTTTTATCCTATCACATTAATTAGTTTTAAGCATGTAGGCAAGGGTAAATAAAGACTTTTACCAAATACATTGCTGGTCTGATTTTGCTTCATTTCATACTTAGAGCAATTCTTATCTCTTGCTTGTTTACAGGAGATTTCCTAAGTTACCAAGTACTTCTCTCTATTATTTTTTATCAGCAGCACAGAAGCTTGTTTATCTTTGTTACTGACAAATTTGTAGCCTTCTGCCCTGCTGTTAAAATCCCTCCATCACCAAGGTCCCTTTAACAGGCTAAGCTAGGAATTGCAGAGCTGAAATGTTAATCAATGCTGTAGAACCACCCACAAACGGAACAGAAAGTGAAAATCTGAAGATAGCTGTGAAGGCAGCTCTGGAAAACAGCCAGGTGGGAAAACCCTTTAATCAAACTAAATTTTAAAAAACCTTAAAACCCTGATCTCTATGATATCATAAGTCATTATGTTGTATGTGGTTATACACAGAACTACAAATAAAAATAATAAAACTCAGATTGCTAACAAGATATACAAAAGATACAACTCCAAAACACAAAATTATAATTCTGCTCTTCTATTTCTAGATCTGTAATGATAGCTATTAAACCATATTGAATAATTGTTTTTTTTGTGTACTATTATCTACATTTAGCATGCATTTAGGACCTTATTCAATAGAACTTATTTTTGTCTTTTACATTAGTATGGTACATTATGGTAGATTTGTGCTTATGGGGCGACATGTCCCAATATGCCAAAAATACTCTTGACGACATATTCTCGATATAAATGAACTGTAATATACCAAAACTAGACCCATTATACGCCGTGCATGACACATTTTAACACGCCTAAAAAGGCGCATTACATATAGTAGCAATGATACACTGTGCGCCTCCATAACACAATGCGCCTATTGAGGCACATTACATACACCAGTAATGATAAGTTATACATCTCCATAACACAATGCACCTCGATAGGCGCATTACATACACTGACAATGATACTCCACGCTCCTTAATTGCGCAATGCGCCTTTTTAGGTGCATTAAGTTTACTATGCAAGGTATACCAGATGCCAGATTTTTGAAAGCATCATACTTTCAGGTGATTAAATGCACCTAAAATCTGACACAGCGGCGCCAATTTTCAGACATGTCGCACATAATGTCCACAAGAGGGTCCTGCTCAAAGAACATTAGACTATCTCCTAATTCAAGAAAAGAAGAAAAGAGCAAAAATGTATGGTTTAAACATCTAGAACACAATTTTTTCCTAAAAATGTAGTAGAGTTGAGTTTGTTTTCAATTCTTATGAACTTTCAGCTAAGGGAATAAATATTTATCCACATTCCTGTGTAAAGCCAGCGATTTAAAAAAAACAAAAAAAAAAAAACACTTATCAATGAGAGTTGTAGTATGCTTGTCAGCTCTGCTACATCTGCACAACATTTTCTCAACTATTTCACATATAAAGCAAAGCTATTTATTTTGGGTTCAAGTTATCAACCTCTTAAACAATCTGAACATTTTGGAACACTGTAATCTCCTAATGTATCAAACCACAGAGAGCAAAAAATCCTCCAAAAATAACGTTTGAGTCAGCAAGAATTTCCTCCACACATGATTTTTTTTGAATAAATATATAACACATGAGATTAATCAAGTGTGAATAAAACATGCTGCCAATTTCTCTCAATAAATTAGTCAATTATATGGGGGCTCTAGGTGAGTGAGATCATCTTCCTGAGCCATCGCTGTTTAATAAATGTGACCACAAAGCTTTAAATGTTTGTGGGTACCAGTAGGAGTGAATTGCAAAACCGTCTTGTGTTACCTAATGGTGCTGGCTGCTGTTCAGGCTCATCAGATAACTCTCATATACTCAATCTATCGGCCAAATGTGATGAAAGTGTAAGACCCCAAGAATGAATGGTTCTTAAATTAAATCTGCCATTAATGGTGAAAATGTATAGGTATAAAATATATAGTGTGAGTAGAATTATCAGGAAATTCTATCATATTTCTATTGCACATATTACACACAAAAATGGCCATTCAATCTGTTTGCTATTAAAAAGCAAGCATTGTATTGTCATAAGCCCTGTAGCACATGCTGTGCTCTTCACACTCTTCATATTGTCAGAGCTATGGTTCAGGAAGACTTTATACATGTCTCTGGAGGTATATGGGAGGACTTGAGTAATGATTATGATATGTATGATTAATGTCTAGACCACTGCTAATAGTTTATACTAAGATAATGTGCAAAACACACGGTCACTGCTTCTCTGCTGCACATACTGTCCACAAGTCTCCAGGAGAATTGTCCCCTTTTCTTTGCTATCCTGTCATCACATTAAACCACAACCTTCAGCTTTTACTCCATTTAGATTTGTAAAAGATTATTGTATCTCTAAAGAGCAGATCTTCCTCAGTTCAAAAATCTCCCTTCAAAATAGATCTATGACTTGCCCTGTCAGGTGGTTAGCATTTCTATTTAGCCGTGCCTGGGTCTAGGAAATTTAGTATACTGCAATAACTTTCCATTTCTGTTAATATATGCAGTGATATTCATAGACAAATTTGCCCTGTACATTTTTTTCTGGTCAAAAGGGTTAATGTTGGTCATAATGCAGGCAATCTGCTGAAGAAGCAGACCTCAGAAATGGCAGAGTAGGAAATGACCAGTTGTTTGTTGGTCTCATGTGTGGTCTTCATCAATCAAAGTCCGTTATAATGGGAATATAATGCATCTTATTGTGTTTATTTATATCATTTGAATTTCTACTCCATGTTTACTTATGAGCTTACATTATTATAGTTCACATTAAAATATATAGGGCTACTTACGCAAGTGACAAACACTAAGGGCGACATGACAGAAAAGTGACGTTTCCACGCCAGTTTTAGGCGCATTAAATCAGTGTAAAGTGCACCTGAAAGTCTGATACTTTTGAGAAACTGGCATCAGGTATACCTTGTGTAGAAAACTGGCGCATCGCGTAAAAAAAAGGCACATTGCGCAACTCGTGGCGCATAGCATATCTTTGGTAGTATATGTAGTATATCGAGGCGCATTGCCCGATGGAGGTGCATGACATATGTAATGCGCCTCGATAGTCGCAATGCGCAAGGGGGGCGCACGGCGCATTACAAAGTGTCGTGCCTGGCGTATAATGCGCCTACTTTTGGTGTACGACAGTTCATTTACAACAAGAATATGGCATCAAAAGTGATTTTGGCGCAAAATAGACCAAAAAACTGCCGTTGACGTGTTGGGACATGTCGCCCATAGCAACCAAACAGAGGTCCGCGTCCACTTCTTAACCAGTTCCTTACTGGGTTGTGTATCCCTTTCCTGACCAGCATCATTTTTATTAGTACATCTGTTTGAATGCTATAATGCTTTTCCATGCTTGGTTATTCTACTCATTTTTTTGCCTTTTTCTATGATATGCAAGTCTTTACTTTTATGTATTTTTATATAAGGTTTGTTTTAATAACATAACGGAAAATGGAAAAAAGTGTTTTTCACACTTTTGTGCATTTTTTTAAACTGCAAAAGTGGCACTAAAATAAATTTTAGAATGTTATCATTTTTACAACACGAATGTTTACATATAGTTGATATAAAGTTTTAGGGTTGTCAAGAGTGGAACTAAAAGTTGCATTTGGGCTGTCAGTATTTTTTGTTTCATTATTTTTTTGTGTGTTTGTGTTTTTCTTTTTATATTACTTTACATATTGTGCACCCGAAAAGGTAAGAAAAAGACCTCTGGGGACATTTTTACAATACTTTTTTTGCTGATATCCATTGTAGCTGGGACTGGTATATTAGTATCAGTACTAACTGCAGAGCTAATCTTGGTCCGATAAGATGTAGCAGCATCTGCAACTTAGGGCCCGGAAAGAGCAAGCCAGGAGGCTTCCTGCTCATCTGTATATACAGTGAGGAAAATGAGTGTTTAATAAACTGGCAATTTTGAGGTTTTCCTACCTACAAAGAATAGAGGTCTGTAATTTTTTATCGTAGGTACACTTCAACTGCAAGAGACAGAATCTAAAAAAAATTCAGAAAATCACATTGTATGATTTTTAAATAATTAATTTGCATTTTATTGCATGAAATAAACATTTGATCATCTACCAATCAGCAAGAATTCTGAATCTCACAGACCTGCTAGTTTTTCGTTAAGAAGCCCTCCTACTCTGTACTCATTAACTGTCAGTCCTTGGACTGAGGCTTCATGAAAGATCTCGTCTTGTGGGGTAAGGATAATTCTGAGAAAGTCAGAACTACACTGTGAGGAACTTGTCAATGACCTGAATAGAGCTGGGACCACATCCTTGAAGATTACCATTAGTAACACACTAAGTCTCCATTGATTAAAATATTGCATGGCACATAGGGTCCACCTGCTTATGCCAGCACATGTCTAGGCCGGTTTGAAGTTTGCCAGTAGCCATCTGGATGATCCAGAAGAGGCATGGGAGAAGGTCATGTGGTCAGATGAGACCAAAATATAACTTTTTGGTATTAACTCCATTCGCCGTGTTTGGAGGAAAAAGAATGATGAGTTCAACTCCAAGAGCACTGTCCCAACCAGAAGGCATGGGGGTGGAAACATCATGCTTTGGGGGGCTTTTATGCAAAGAGGACAGGACGACTGCTCCGTATTGAAGGGAGGATGGATGGTGCCATGTATTGCAAGATTTTGGCTCGACAACCTCCTTTCCTCTGTAAGAGCATTGATAATAAGTCGTGGCTGGGTCCTCCAGAAAGATAATGACCCGAAACACACAGCCAGGGCAACCATGGAGTGGCTGTGTAAGAAGCATTTCAAGGTGCTAGAGTGGCCTAGCCAGTCTCCAGACCTGAACCCAATCAAAAATCTTTAGAGGGAGCTGAAACTCAATATAACCCAACGACAGACTCAAAGCCTGAAAGCTTTGGGGAAGATCTGTATGGAGGAATGGGCCATAATCCCTGCTACAGTGTGTGCAAACTTGGTCAAGAACTACAGGACACGTCTGGCCTCTGTAATTGAAATCAAAGGTTTCTGTCCCAAATATTAAGTTCTGTTTTTCTATTGTATCAAATACTTATTTCATGCAATCAAATGTAACTTCATTATTTAAAAATCATACAATGTGACTTTCTGGATTTTATTTTAGATTATGTTTCTCACAGTTGAAGTGTATCTATGATAAACATTAAACACCTCTGAATTCTTTGTAGGTGGGAAAACTTGCAAAATCAACAATGAAACAAATACTTAATTATCCCACTGCACAGGGCTCAAAAAGGCATGGACATTAAAAAAACATCAATGCCTTCTCAGTGTTCTAACTGTTCTTTTTATATACCTAACAAGGAAAGGAAAATTGGGAAAGACGTGGCCATGCTAGTTTCAATAAATCCAGTATCAGTCAGCATTGCCTTCAAATTTTTTAGCATTACAGCATCCTGTTTGACATTTAATTCCAACTATGGCTAGATTCAGATCACATATGGCTAGCTTTAGACCACATTTTTGCATCCTATTTTCTTTCATAGTAAAAAAGTTGACAGGTACCAACAAAAACCTTTCATGGGAACAGAAGTCTTTTTTTTGCATGTTTGTCACACTTTGTATTATTGCTTTCTTTTTTGGGTAGTCTGGGGTAGTACATAGGGTCCCATGTTTGAAAAAAAATGTATGCCAAGCAGTATACATTTTAACTGCAGCCTGCTCAATAGAATATCACAGTTCTCTGTGCTTTTCTAAATATCACCTCACCGGAGTCCATACTAACACATTCTTGACCTTTGTTGGATGAAAGAGGTCTGTGGATATACCAGATACATTAAACCTTACTGCAGAACACAGTATGAAAGAAGCCTTAACCCCTTAATAACAAGAAAATCACTGTCTTGTCAATAAACATTAATTACGGCATTAGGCGGAATCTCAGAAGAAAAAAAAAACAATGATAGATAATATTTTATTTAAATCAATTAAAATCTATATGAAAACATCCTTTATTCACAATCACACGATAATAATAAATCCAAAATGTGTATGTGCCAACACAGATTTAGGGTAGACAAATCGAGCAAAAAACAAACCATAAATATGCACCAATAAATAAGCACCGAATGGCCATTTACTCATGGACCTGTTGTCCCATTGCAGATGAAGCTCCTAATAAAAAGAAAATCCCAGAACACAATTTAGATGAGACTCAATAGATCTTTTCTATCCCTATAAAAATCTTATTATGCATACCCTATAGACAAAATGTGGGGTCATAACTCCCGTTGTCTCTCCCTCAAAATAACCTTGGTAATGCCCTAAGTCAGGTCAAAGGAAACATTATTTTACTTTTAATTTTACTTGTCCCCATCGGGGACTTGAATCAGTGATGAGTAGATTACTGTTACATTAAATAGCAGTACATATCTGTACTGCTATGTATTATAGCTGTTAATCACTATGACCGCAGTGATGTCACAGTCAACTCTGAAGCCTTTGTTAGGCTTTCGGGTTGTTAGGGAGAGCACAGAAATGCACAGTGATTAATGCTGTTAATTTCTGCAAAAAATCGCATCAAAAAATGCAACGAGTGAAAGAAAAAAAAACACTAACAATGCTTCTAAAATATATTAAACATAAAAACATGATTTAAACAATACATAATTTTCTGATCAAAGATTCAATCAATACCATGAGTATGAACCCTAAGGGTATGTTCACGCGGCTTATTGTGGGGCGCATTTCACCACGTATTTCACGGTGTACTGCTCTCTAATATGAGCAAAATGCGCTCCAATCAATACGGTAATCCACGATTCTCATAGAGAACTATGGATTACGCCTCCCCGCTCGTACAATACGATCGCCGCGAGTAATGTATGTCTATGGAGCTAGCTGCCCCCACATCCCCCATGTTGCGGGAGTATGCGCCGAACAGCGCGACTCCGCAAACACCCGGCATAATTGCGGGGTGCACAGTACGCCCCACAATTAAGCCGTGTGAACTTACCCTAAGAGTCTTTTCAGACAGTTGTGTGGTGGTAAAAAGTGTATTACACCACACAACATTTTGCAATCCAATGTGCTTTTACAGGTGAAATACATTTCTATTTCAACTGTATAGCCAATCACCACAAAACAGACAAAACCACGGAAAAACAAATCAAACACGTGTGCGGTTTTTCATGTGTCTTTTACCGCAACACAACCACACTTTGTGATTAAACCCAAAGGATAGGGTTTCACCTTGCAGCTACTGCAAGCAAACAAAACCACATCCACATGTGGGGGCCAACGGCTGTATAATTTTGCAGGTAAGATTTTGGTATGATAGTGTGGGACTATACCCTAAAACTTATTTTCACAGCAGAGAAGATTGTGGTTACAGATATTGGCATGCACTCTAAATATACCTGTTAATAAATCGATATGGTGGTATACACATTCAGTGTCATACTAAGCCCACCAGTGAAATTGATTCTTGGGGTCCACCCTACTGTACATGACTACACATACTGGGCATGACTCTTGCTTTCTGTCTTTCTCCCTGAAAAGCAGCCACAAACCTGCCACACCTATGGCTTAACCATGTCCAGAGGCCCACCCTGGCTTTGACCTACTGCTCACAATTTACATTCTAGTATGTTTAACAGTGTGCTGTACGTAAATAAGAGACATTCTGTAATCTTTATAGAAATATTCTGTAATTTGGTGGCAATGAATAGGTTACTTTATTTATGGGTTTGGCTTGAATTATTTTGCTGGCAAGGAGGAAGCTTGCCTTAGGTCAGCACTAGTTCTTTAGTACACAGTTTAATTAGCAGAACAGTTACACCTGTTAATAAGATGTACTGAACATTTAATGGCAGTGTCTAACAGCTTCCCGACTGTTTCCTTTACAAGTAATTCACCCACTAAGGTTATTTGTTAACAATACCCGAGTCATGCATGAAGTAGCGCCCATTATTTAGGCTGGGAATATTGGCTATAACAGTTTAACAAATTAGTATTTTTTTAAAGCTTGCAGATTCTTTGTAATGACTGGATAGTACTAAACCTTTGTGTAAATCCTGGTACAAGGCTGATTTACATCGACATTATATAGAGAAAAAACATAATATCATAAAAAAATGATCAGTTCCAGGAGGACTCCATAGACTGTAGTCAAGAATGAAGCATTGTTTATTGAAACTCATTGTGTTGTGTGCATTGACGTTTTACCATAGTTATTGCATTCTACAAACCTATTCACTACTATTGTATTTCACCTGGCTTAGTTCAGACAACTTTTAAAGTATGGTCACATGGCGTGTTGAGTCCATGTGAACATACGCTTTTAGATACGTGTTTAGATCCGTCTGTTGTACCCTAAACTGACCCAAACATGTATCTAATAAATAGCAAAGTGATTTACATTGCTTTTACTGTGACACACGCATCAGCGTTCACACGAGTGATCGCCGATGCGTGTATCATTGCGTCTTTCGGATCCGTCTTTCAGATCCGTAGCAAGAATTGACATGTCAATTCTTGGTGCGCAAGATGCAGCAGGAGTCTTATTTTGAACTACAGGGTGTGATCCCGCTGCATCCAACACGCATCCAAACACACAGCTGCATGTCGGATCCAAACATGCCGTGTGAACGGCCCATAACATGGGCCTGATGCGCTGCTGGTTTTTCGTCAGCAGATTTGCATGCAAAAAATGTTCATTGTATTACTGTAATGTGAATAAGATTTTATGAAATCTCCTTCACATGCTGCATAATAAATTCAGGCATCCCTGTGCAGATTGATCTTCATCATGGATTTTATATCTACAGTATGTCAAATTATGTTCAGAATACACTGTAGCAGATGTGTAATGGTTAGCAGGAGAGCAGGGAAAACTGCCTTTCAGGGAGTAAGGCCCGGTTCACACGGCTTATTCAAGCCGTAATTGCGGGACAGATTTTGCCTGCAATTACGGCTTGAGTATGGGGCGGGGACGTGGTAGGGGCGCTGCATGCCGGCCCCATAGACTTTCATTATCCACGACGCATATCCCGCCGGGATAATGAACATGTCACTTATCTCCCCCCGCGGCGGATTCGCCGAGCGGGGAGGAGAGACGGAATCCACAGTTCTCTATGAGAACTGTGGATTACCGTAACGGCTGGCACGGATTCCAGCCGTATTTCAGCGCAGTACGGCGCGCAATACGGCTGAAATCTGTCCCTGCAATAAGCCGTGTGAACGGCCCTTAAGGCAGAGAAAACAAGATAGAAATCAAGAGGCAGAGTGCAAGAGTCGTGTGCAGTATGTAAAATTTCTGTAGGGTGGGCCCCAAGAATCAACTCCAATGGTAGGCCTCAAAAATCAACTCAACTGATGGATTCCAGCCACTCCTTTCCGATGCTGCACTATGGATTTATTTTAGATTTTCACCATTGACTTAAATAGGGAAGTCAAAATCAGTAATAAATCCACAGATGTTGTAGAAGTGCTGCAGATGTACAGCAAAAACTACAATATTCTGTACTAAAATGTTCAACAGCAAATCCGAACAAGTACTCACAATTTGGTGGGAATTTCCTACATTGACTTTACCTGCAGAAAATCTGCAGCATGTTTGACCCATGTAAATGCATCTTAAGTCGCTCTTAACAAATGTAGTATTTGCTTTTTGTGGCGTTTTTTTCTGGTTTGTCAAAGACACCATGATTGTCAAGTATTTTTGATGCAAAATAAGCCACAATAGTTGTCAACTTTATTAAACACAAGCTTTTTTGATGATTTCAGGGCATTTTTAGACCGCCGTGTATTAGACAGGATTAATAAATATGCCACACTGTTCTGAGTTTTCTGTCGCTTTGATGCCTTCCTTGATCTACCACCATGTTCTCTTTTTATAGCCTTCCCATTTTTTTGTACCAAATTTTGCAAACTTGAAAAACAAGGACGTATACAGTGTCCCACAAATATTTAGTAAGGTGGACATAGAATGGCAAGCCAGTATGTATTAAAAAGTGCAAATACCTTTTATTGAAAACATTATAAAAACGTTACCATATTTTCAAATGGTTTAGTGTCCCACAAAGTGCAGCATACCACGGACCGTACTCAGCAGTGTGCGGCTGGATGTTCCTCTGTCAAAGACCGACGCGTTTCGGTGATGCACACCTTATTCCTGGTCTGGTTCGTAACATCCGGTCAACCTTTAAATAGGGACCGGGCGTTGTCTTGGCATTTTAACCCCTTAAAAGCAGCATGTGGGAAGCAAGACAAAAAACAAGCGGTTGCATATATAAAAACAAACACGAGAAAGAAGAGGAAGATCCTGCTAGAATGTTTTATATAAAGTTATGAGGAAACATTTAAGAATGTGGCATTATAGTATATAAGGTACAGTGGATTTAGGTTAATAATGGCAAAGAATGTCATATTTGACATTTAAGCCTACGGGTTGTCTAGTTTTAAGTAAAAAAATCCACTTAGCTTCACAGTCAAGAAGTTTCTCTCGTATATTGCCCTTTCTATTATCAGGAGTGACCCTTTCTATACCCAAAAAGCGGAAGGAATGTAGATCTCCCGCATGTATTTGTATGAAATGCTTGGAAACTGCCGACATGTTAGTGAGCCACTGCGTTTTTTTGGCATCAGAAACATGGCGTCTGATCCTTGTCTTCAGAGTGGTGGATGTGCAACCAACATATTGTTTGCAACAACTAGTGCATGAGATCAAGTAAACTACATTTTTTGTGTTACAATTTATATATTGTCTTATTTTGTAGTTTTTATTGGTGACATAGGAAATAAATGTATCCTTAATGTCAACAAAATTGCAAGTTGTGCAAATATTGTGTCCACAGCGGAAGAACCCTGTGGTGGTTAGCCATGTTTTACACAGTTGATTAGTGGAGCTTAAGAACAAACTGGGAGAAATGATAGACCTTATATTGGGAGCTTTTTTGGAAATAAATCTGACGCCCTTTTCCATAACTCTACTTAGATTAGAATCCATATAGAGAATTGGGAGATATTTTTTAATGATATCTACTACCTGTTTATATTGTGGAGAGTACGTTGTGGAGAATGTAATACCTGAAGAAAAAAATTTTTGTTGTTGTTTTCTTGTATGGTTCCTCTCCATTAATAAACTGTCATGTGACATTAATTGTACTTTCTTTTTGGATTTATCCAAAATTTTATCAGAATAGCCTCTTTGTTTCATTTTTTCAAAAACAGCTTGTTGATGTGTTTCAAATTCCGCCACAGTGCTGCAGTTTCGTTTTGTGCGGATCAACTCTCCAGTGGGGATGTTGTGTATGATATGATGGGGATGACAGGAGGCGGCATGTAATACCGAATTTTGTGATAGAGGTTTGGAAAAAGGAATGACAGTAATATTTTCTTCGGGCAACCCTATTAAGGTGATGTCTAAAAAATGGATTTTGTCGTTATCAGCCTGGTAGGTAAATTTTAGATTCATAGGGTTATCATTGATGTAATTGACAAATGGGATGATCTCTTCAAGGGTGCCCTCCCATATCAGGAGCAGGTCGTCTATATAACGGCCATACCACCTGATATGGGAGGCAAAAGCGTTGCAATCTGCATATAAGAATTCCTCCTCCCACATACTCATGTAGATGTTGGCGAGTGAGGGCGAAAATTTCGCCCCCATTGATGCGCCACATAGTTGGAGGAAGAATTGCTGATCAAAGGCAAAAAAATTATGGGTCAATAAAAATTCGATTGCCATGATTAAGAACTCGCATAAGTTAGGGCCATATCCACTGAATTTATTTAGAAAGAGTGTTAGTTTTATTAATGACAATTGATGTGGAATGGAAGGATACAGGCCAATGACATCACACGTCAACCAAACAAAGTTTTTTTCCCACTTGATTTTTTCTAACTGTCCCACTACCTGTTTTGTATCCCTGATGTATCCTGGGATGTGTGGGATTAGTTGTTGGAGATGAAAGTCAACCCATGCTCCCAGTTTTTCAGAAAATGAGTTAATACCCGATACAATCGGTCGGAGGGGTGGTGGAAATACATCCTTATGAGTTTTGGGTAAGGAATGAATGATTGGAATTTTTGGGTAGGGATTAAACAATTGTTCTGCCAGAGAGGAAGATAATACTCCCATACTAATACCCTCAGCTAGAAGTTTTTTTAGGGAATCTTGGAAAGGGCCAGTCGGATCACTATTCAGATGTCTGTATGTAGTGTGGTCCTCTAATAGATTCATATTGAGTTTTCTACCACGACGGCCCCCCCCCTTATCCGCCATTTTTATCGTTATGTATGGATTGTTTTTGAGTGTCTGAATGGCCTCTTTTTCCCATACTTTTAAATTGTTATGATGTTTCCCCTTATTCATCTCCAGGGAGTCTGCGAGCGAGGTAAGATCTCGCTCAACACATTCCTGGAAAGTGTCCAGAATATCTGGACGCGATTGTACAGGATAGAAGTACGGATTGGATACAGAAAATTTGGGGATGACAGGACTATCGAATTTGTGTTCACTTTGTAATGATCTAAGAGTAGACAATATTTTTTAATTCATTGAATGACAAAGGCATATTGGGAGAAAAAATATGATCCTGCGTGACAAACTTGGGACAAATAAAATCTTCTTTTACAGTCCATGTTTGATTTCTATCTTAAAGGAATTTTAGAGTCTTTTTAAAGGTATAATCAGGCGGCTGATTTGCAGCACTGAAACAGTGTGAGTCCATGCCTAAAAACCACACCAGTAAGCACGGAGTTTGGAGGTGGATCTGACATTCATACTATAATGTGATGTGAGGATTCAGTGCAGAACCTGCCTCGAGTATTGATCTGTCAATTCTTTTTCAGTGCTGAATAGAAATCAGCGGCGAGAAAAATCAACATTGTGTGCACAAAGGTGTAGACTCTCCATTAGACCCAACGTAAGGCAGATTTCAGTCAGATCGGATGCTGATTCTGAGGCAGATTCAGCACCGAATCTGTGCCAGAATCAGCGTCCAAATCAGCCATGTGAACATATTCTGAATGTTTTAATTAACGACTCATTTGCATTTTTAGACTAGTGTCATTATTTGTTTTAAAAATTAAAATTACAAGAGGATTCCTACATTTTTATTCAAATTTAAGCAATGCCAAAATTTGGAAAAAAAATGTAAATAATTAAAATAGTATACTTTTATATGTTAGTGATACTGTGGGCTTCATTTATCAAAACTGTCTAATGGTAAGACTATAGTTGCTGCCCATTGCTACCAGTCTGAGCCTAGCTTTCACTTCTTTTATTCCTCTGAAAAAATGAAAGCTGATTGGTTGCTATGGGCAATAACTACAGTCTTAGGGTATGTTCACACGGCTTATTTTGGAGCGCATTTCGCTGCGTATTTTGCGGCATACTGCACTTAATACGTCGGGAAATGCGCCCCTTAATTATGGTTATCCATAGCTCTCAGAGAGAACTATGGATTACACCTCCTCTCCCCGCTCATACAATCCGATCGTATTGTACGCACAGGGAGATAAGTGACATGTCAATTACTTGTGGCGATCATGCGCCCCAAGTAATGCATGTCTATGGTGCCGACGGGGGGCCAGCGGGCTGCCGGCCCCTCCATGCCTCGGGAGTTCCCGAAACACATGATGTGTGAACATACCCTCACTGTTAGACAAATTTGGTAAATGAAACCCAGTATGATTAATAAAGACAGAATATTCAGCTAATAAACAGTTTTTGGCATATCTGTGATTTGTTCACTTGCTATGATGTTAAAAAAGCTAAATTATTACTCTGAGGCTTAGTGTATATTGCATTTGATTGTACATCAAAACATGCACATTACAAAGTACATACGCTAAACATATGCCAAACATGCATTGTTTTGAGAAGATAATTGACATCCGTTTAATTATTTTTTTTTAAAACTAGCTTTTCTATCTGCTGTCACCTGTTTTTCCTTGCAAATTGATTAGGTAGGTTTGTTTATATTTTTATTACAGTTGTTTTCCATTGACATACACTTTAAAATAAAACATATACTGAAACATACACTTTTTTTTTTTTCAACTTGAAAAAGCACAGCACTCTGCATCCTCAGTCTGTTATAATTCAACACATAGTTTATGGAAAATTTTATAATGGACACAACGTCAATGTAGATTGCATATCCGTCCACCTATGTAAGTAAATGAACATGTTAACGCATATGGTTTTCCATGCATCAAAATGGATCTGTCATCTGTTAAAAAAAACAAAAAAAAACAACGTAGTGTGCAGCAGGCCTAAG
This sequence comes from Phyllomedusa bahiana, assembly GCA_025379985.1. Classification (NCBI taxonomy): domain Eukaryota; kingdom Metazoa; phylum Chordata; class Amphibia; order Anura; family Hylidae; genus Phyllomedusa; species Phyllomedusa bahiana. Next base: position 100,104 of record JAODAL010002818.1, read on the forward strand.
TCATAGTTGCCAACCTTTTCTCTGGGAGATGTTAGACCTGCCAGTGGAGCACCCCCAATCTGCTTGGTCATGCCGTGAAGTCTCCAGAGATTGGGGTGGGTTATTCATTAACCTCATCTTCTTTGTTTCCTGCTTTGCTGGCATCTCCCAGAAGAAACCGGATGATTGGCAAATATGCTTGTGAGGAGACATATATGAAAACCATCTAAGACTTTCTTTGTTACCTATTGCAACCATTCAGAGCTCCCCTTTCATTTTTTCAGATCACTATATGAAATGAAAGGGGAGCTCTGATTGGTTTCTATGGACAACAAAAAAAGTCTTACAACTAGACAGGTTTCATACATGTGGCCCTAAATTAGTGTGGAGATTTCATTATTTTTGCCAGGAGGTGTGTATTTTATTTGTGGTCTGTACAATGTTGGTTGACAATCAGGGATGTCTTTCTAAACTAAAAAAAAACCTTTTTACTAATATGTAACTTTTTGTACTTCATTTAAAATTCAAATATCATACATAGAGATGAGCGAATTTCTCAAAAATTCGGTTCGCCGACTTCGCCAAATTTTCCGACAAAATTTGTTTTGGTCCGAATTACTTTGGGACGAATCGCATTAAAAAACAGCTATTTCCAGGCTGCACAGAGCCTGTAAGGTGCTGTAGAATGTTGTGCCATGCTTAAGAATGAAATGGTTGGGTCTTCATACAATGCTGTGTTTTAGTATGACACGCACATGACTGCCACTGCTATTAGAATCGCTTTACCATTCAATTCCCTGAGCACTTACGGGGGCAAAACTGACCAAAAAACTGAAGTGGGAATGCAGCCTGACAAGGTAACGTCCGTGCCAGCTGGAAAGAAACGAGCTGAGGGCTAAGATCCTATGATAGCATCAAAGAACACAGAAGTAGGTTACCAGAGCTGCCACAGATCGCAGCACAGTAAGGGGACGTCACAGCAGGAGTCACCCTGCAAGGCCACAGTATCCGGTGTCATCTACCGGCCATGTGTTTACCACACACTAGGTCATACACTTTCTCCCAGATGGCATCTGACAACCCCACCCCAGAGTTGGTGGGTTTGACACACACCACCCCTGGTTGGCATGGCCCGGGAGCAGGTGAGGGGCTCTCACCTGTCCTCACCCCACCTCTGTCCTGTTCGCTTCCCACAGCCAGAGAACTACTATGTGCTGTGGTCTTTGTGCCACTATACAGTGAGGACCAACTATTTGAGGACAGTGGGCAGCAAAGAGGTGGGGAAGACATCCGCTGCTTCTTGAAGAAGCAGGCAAATAGTGATGAGGAGAGTTGCAATAGGGGGTTGTGTTGCGAGCGGTCAGGCGTTGTACAGCGACACTGTTGAGGAGGACGGCGGTGACAGGCAAACACTAATCGATGTAGCCGATCTCACTTGGCAGCCGGGTGAAGCAAGCAAGGCTGGGACAAGGTCTTCTGGTGTCCTAGTTAAACAAGGCATAAAGTGCCCTCCAAATGAAATTTATAGCCCATTCCATGCCTCCTTGTGCCCCCTTTTTTCCCTGGGATGAAGTGGCGCCCTACGTGGTCGCCTACCCTCGACTACCCATTGTCCCGGCCCTGGAAGCATTCCATTTTCTCTCTTTTAAGTTTTAGGAGACCAGAGGAGAAGAAGGAGGATTTGGACGACAGACAATCTGGGATCTTGGACTGTAGAGAATTAATGTCTGGGCCGGAGATGTAAAGTTGGGTGTCATCAGCATACTGGTGGTTTTGAAAGCCATGTGATGCTATGAGCTGACCCAGACCAACAGTCTACATTGGGAGAAGAGAGCGGCAGCTTGCGTGTCAGGCAGTGGCGCAGAACATAAGTCGGAAGTGTTGCTGGGAGTCAGCAGGGTGGCAGCAGTGCGAGGTTGGGAGCCAAACGGCCACGATTTAGACACCCACTTTGCAGGTCCCAGAAAGTAGCAGCACAGGGGCTCACTGGGTCAGCGGCGGTAACAGTCAGTCAGTGCAGAGCTTTGGTGGTAAAATCACCTACTTGACTGTGTGGCAGTTTTTTGCTAAGACAACAGAGGAGGCGACATGGCTATATGTTGAATCTGCGGCCAAAAAGTAAAGCGTGACCAGGGACCTAACGTTGGCACCATGGCCCTGCATCAACATCATGCAGTGTCACCAGACGTGTTTCAAATGTGGTGGTCCATCCTGTCCCAACAGCAGCAGTACCCCCCAGTGGCCACTCGTATCCCCATTTCAGGACAGTTAAAGGCTTCACCATCTCTGCCAAAGACAACTCCCCGTCTAATACATCATCTACCGGTCCAGATACTCCTGCTCCTCGGCACTCATGGTGCCAGCAGTCGTTCACCGAGATGATTTCCAAGAGACAGCAGTATGTGTCTAGCCATCCCTAAGTGCAGAAGCTGACCGGGCTCCTGTCCAAGTTGGTGGTACTGCAGTCCCTACCTTTTCAAGTGGCAGACTCTGCACCATTCAAAGAACTGGCCAGGAAACTTGGCATTCACTTCTGCCATTGTAACGACATGGCTAGTGGCTCCTCTGGACCACCACAAGCGGTGGCAGCGGCCACGCAAGGGAGCGGGGTCTAAGTAGGTCCCAGTTTTCACCAGAGCCCGCCGCAAGGCAGGATGGACTTTCTGCAGCGGGAGTCCTACCAGGTCGCTAACCCTGGCGCGACTAGCTTGCGGAGGCAGTCGACGCGCAGACAGGTACCGAATCGTAAAACGAAACTCGTAGTCAAGGTTCAGGCCAACAGGGCAGGGCATGCGGCGGAGATTCGAGGTCAGATAGCATAGCAGAAAGGTCGGGTAAACGGGCAGACAGGAACTGATGAATAGGGGGAAATTATTGAACAGGGGGAAATTGATGAACATGAATAAATATATTAACAGGGGGAAATTTATAAACAGGGGGAGATAGATGAACAGAGAAAGGCCATTAACAATTTTTGATGATCCAATTGGACAGGAGTATTCCCCTGGAAGAACAAAGTCACACACGGGAGGAAATGCTCCGGGTCATGCATGTTGTCATCGATTTGTGGCTTTCTCCGTGAAAACTGAAAATAAGAATCATTGTGACAGATGATGAAAAGAACATGGTGTCCGCGCTGCGTAGGAGGAAGGCTGAGCCATGCTCCCTGCATGGCATACATGTTCAATCTGGTTGTTCAAGTCTTATACCCATCTGCAAGACATTCTAAAAATGGCCAGGAAACTTTGCATGCACTTCAGCAGTTCTTACACCGCCAAGCACACCCTCCTTAAGCTGCAGCGGCAGACCGGCCTCCTCCAACATAGGCTGATATGTGACATTTCCAAATATTGGAATTCCAGCCTCCATATGTTGGATCGACTCTATGAACAGAGAAAGGAAATTAATGATTTATTGATGATCCAAGTGGACAGGAGTACACCCCTGCGTAATTTTAATGTCGGCCTGTGGCAGCTCATGCATGACACCTGCTGTTTGCTCAAGCTCTTTCATGTGGACATGCATTTTTTGTCAGTCGCCAGGACTACGGGATGAATAACGTCATTCCACTGCTTCATGTTGTCACGGACAGCGGTAGTGGATGCACTGTACCACCGCAAGCGATGGCAATAGCCACGCCAGGGAGTGGGGTCTAAGTAGGTCCCGGTTTTCACCAGAGCCCGCCGCAAAGCGGGATGGACTTGCTGCGGCGGGAGTCTACCAGGTCGCTACCCCTGACGTGACTTGCTTGCAGTGGCAGCCAAGGTGTAGCGAGGTACAAAATCATAAGGTAAACTCGGAGCCGGGGACAAGTGTTAGGTCAAGACAGCCAGCAAGGATCGTGGTCAAGGGACGGAGGCAGGAGGTACGGTACACGGATATGTCAGATGAGGCTGAAGAAAACTCTTTCTCTATAGGCTTTAAAAATTATTATTAGTATTATTTATTTTATAGTCTTGGAGGCGGTTGTGTCAGGAGCCTTTTCCATTACAAATGCAGCCAAAGGATTTCCAGAGCTTTCAAAATCTGGACACCTGGAAAATAGTTCAGCAAACTTTTCCTTTATCACCAGTGTTATCTGTTCATGAACAAATGAACGTTTATCAACTTGCTTTCTTAAACCACTTTAAATCTGTGTGGATGTAATTTGTTCCACTGGTAACAGGGGAGGGCTTCTATAAGGACTTGAGTTTTTAGTTTCTGTAAGTTGGACATACGATTCACATTCTTCATACTGAAGAAGTTCATCCAAAGCCAGTTTTGCAGCATTTGCTTTTTCTTCTTTATTGTTCTGTCCCATTAAAGTTTTGTACTGAATTCAATCAATAATGGCACAGAATTGAAAATAAGCACCTAAAACATTTCCTGTAGTTATGGTCTCCTTCAGTTCAAGTTCCATACGCTGCATTTGCACAAACTGGTGTAACGCAGAAACTGGATTCAAACCACCAAGTTTATAATTCATGAGTTTTTGATCGTCACTGCTGTCCTCCTCAATGGTCTTGGTATGCAGAGGCTGACCGCTCGCCGAAAAACCTCCCATGCCCCACCTCTTCGTTGCCAAGTAGCTGCTGACTGTCCTCAAATTGTTCGTCCTCGCTGTATAGTGGCGCTGAGCCCAGACCACGTAGGCAGGCTGAGGACAGGTGAGGGCCGCTGATCTGTTCCCGGGCCATGCCAACTAAGAGTTGTATCTGACGAATCCACCGCTAGGGTTGTCAGATCAACACACGGCCAATCAACCAATCAAGAACCCTTGGGTTGCGGATCAACACACGGCCGCTACATGACACCGGCAGTTCTGGCCTCACGAGTCACCCTGCTGCCACTTCCCTTTACTGTGCTGTGACCTGTGCCTGCTCCAGGAATGTTTGTGCCACTGTCACTCGCATGTGAAGAGCCTGCCACCTCTCAGACATACTGTTTGTTCAAAAATTTACAGACTGTGTTTAATGAAAATATCTGTATATGATAAATACACACCCTGTATTTGACTCCAAATGAACCCACCAACAAGTTTGGGTAACCCTTGGATAAAAATTTTGCACTACATATGGCCAGGAAAAATTTACTTGTTTGTGCCGTTTAAAAACACTGTCTATTTTACTGAATATAAAAACACAAACAGGCTTAATTAACCTTCCTGGGGGGATATATAAATTATGCAACAGGCAAAATTTCTTCTTTGGCGTTGAAAAACATTGTTTCTATTACCGACTACAACAGCAGAAAATCGCTTAACCCTTGGATCTAAATTGCGCGAAAGAAATGAGCTGCCAAAAATACCATGCTTGTGAGTGTGTTAACTAACGAACGTGTATTTTACTAACTACAACAGCAAAAAACACTTAATTAACCCTTTGGATCTTATTTGCTGAAAAGACCTAGTAGTGATCCGCTGGGGCCAGCCACAAGAGGAATGTAATATCCGTACCAGGGAGCGGAAGTCTAATGGGTCCCGGTTTTCACAGAGCCTGCCCAAAAGCGGATGGACTTGCAGCGCGCCGGTATTCCACCTGCTCGCTACCCCTGATATGACTTGCTTGCGGGTAGCCGAGGTGCAACGCAAGGTCAAATCAACAGACAAAAACTCTTATCCGTTAAACAGGGCTGAGAGTCCAGGCAGGCGGCAAAGGTTCGTGGGTATGGGAAACGTAAGCCAAAGGGACTCTGTACACCACCAAGAAGTGTCAACCGAACAAACAAAAGCTTCCTCGCATAGTTAAAAGGCACTATTGATTCTCGGCGAGGGCCAGGAAAGGTTAGAGCGTTAATAATAGGTTCAGTGGTATGTGCTTTCAAAGACAGCGCGTTGGCCCTTTAAAACTTGACAGAGCCGGTGCGCACTTCCCAGCGCCCTAATTGTGCGGGGCGCGCGCCCCGGCCAGGAACAGAGACAGAATGTGTAAGGTGAGGAAGGCGACAGCGGAGAGGGTACGAGTGCCCCAGCAAAACCCGGAACCATGGGCTGCGGCGCCACTCTTAACGATACCCCTTTGGTCTCTTCCCTTCTTTCTCTTGCCCTGAAGAAATCTCTGAGTAAACCTCGGTCCCATGATGTTTATTCCTCCGCTATCCAAGATCTTTCCTCGGGGCCCGAACTCCTTCCAATCATAAGAAAAGAAAGTATCCCTTGGTCTTCTTCCATAGCCAGAATCTCCTTCCACAGCAAAGACGTCCGAGGCAGTTGGCCACCGGGGCAGGAGGAGACACCCTCCGAACGTATCTGTTCAAGATGACTGTCTTCAAGCAAGGAGGACGTCGAATGAGATCGAATTCCGCATCGAAGGGGAAAGCTGGTCTTGTAGGCCACCGGTTAATTTTCGTTCAGTGACCTCAAAGGGCCGAGGAACGAGGACCCATTTTGTAGAAGGAGTTTTCAGGCAGATATAAATTGGAGGACAACCATACCCTTATCCCCAGAATAAACGAGGGCGGAGACCTCCTGTGCTTATCTGCTTGAAGCTTCATCCGAGCCGAAGCCTGAAGCAAAGATTGCCACGTGTCGTTCCAAACGGTCTTCAGGTCACAGATCAGGGTGTCCACAGCAGGGACATCCGAGACCGATGACAGCGGGAGGGGTGTGTGGGATGTAGTCCATAAACCACTTAAGCTGTGAAACAGAGAGACCGCCAAATCGGGAGACAACTGAACTCTGCGAATCTCCCCAATGTGTAAAGGAAGGCCATGCAAGCGGAAACTGCAGAAAAAGAGGGTTGCCAGATGAGGTGGCCGAGGCAGCCCGGGGCAAGGTGCACAAAATGCCGCCATCTTGGGAGAATCGATCGACGATGACACCCAAATGACCGTATTACCCCACTGCAGGAGATCCGGATAAAGTCCAGGCAATATGGGACCATGGACGGTCCGGATGGGCAGAGGGCCCCCCCCGGGGGAGCAATCCTGCTGGCTTGAGTGGGGGTGTGTTTTGTTGCGGCCACATGATGATAACACAAGGCCACAAAAACCTTACACTTCCTTGATTAGTCAGCGCCACCATTAGTAACGACCATGAGCTGTGCATGTCTTCGAGCTCCTGGGCTAGCCGGCAACAACCCGAGAGCCATGACCCCACTTTCAGGATTTTTGCTTCTGGATCGCCGGATGTACATAGGCCTGCCCGGAGGATATCTGCCGGTAAATCCACTGGGGCCGCGGTAATCAGACGTTGGGGGGATTGATATGAGAAGGTTGAGACGCCTCCCCCCCACCTACGTACGAACCCGTGACAGGGCATCGGCCTTGGACGTTCTTCACGGCATGAGCGGAAATGGATCACGAAATTAACTGCGAGAGGAAAGAGGGACCAACGGGCCTACCGAGGATAAGTCGCTCGAGCTGTCTGCAGATAAGTGAGGTTTTTTTGTCCGAGCAGAATGGTCACTGGATTGGGCCGTGCCCCCTCAAAGAGGTGGCATCCATTCTTCTAGGGCCAACTTCTTTTCGCTGTGGAGGAATGTTTTTGAGAGAACCCGACAGGTGACTGTACTTTGCCCTTGGTATCCCCGCTGATAGAGCACTGCCCCTGCTCCCACATGAGGATGCATCCACCTCCAGAAGAACGGTTTTTCTCGGCATCTGATGGGTCAGGATGGGGGGCCCGAAGCGAAGGCCGTCTTAAGCTGTGAGAATGTGTCCTCGCCGTCCTGTGGCCACACCTTAGGATTTGTCAGACTTCTGTCCAGGGCCACAATAGGAGCCAACCACGAGGAAAAGTGTGAATTAAATGGTCGATCAAAATTAGCGACTCCCAAAAACCGTTGATGGCTCGAAGGCCTACCGGACAGGCCACTGTAAGAATGGCAGACAGCTGGCAGTCCAATGTGAAGTCCCTAGGCAGAGAAACGATGTACCCAAGGAAGGGTAGTCTAGAACCTGATGGGAACTAAACATTTCTCCAGCCTAGCATACAATGGTTCTCCTTGAGACATCCTAAGAACCTGTCGTAAACATGGAGACGGTGGGACTTCAAGTCCCGATGAGAACCACCAAGATAATCATCTAGGTATACTACCACGCAGGAATATAGAAGATCTCAAAGATTTTTGTTTTACGAATTTCTTGAAAGACTCGCCAGTGGATTGCACAAAACCGAAATGGAATTACCAGATTATTCAAATGGCAGTCACGGTGTGTTAAATGCCTGTCTTCCACTCTTCCCCGTTGCTGATGCAGGATGAATTATAGGCCCCACGTAAATCCAACAAAGAGAAAATCTTGGCCCTTCGCGAGCCGGTCGAAGAGTTCCCGTGATCACGTAAAGGATAACGTTTTTTTTCCACACGTTTATCTTGTTCAGCCCAACGGTAGTTCATACAGTGGCGTCAACGATTTAATTTTTTTTTTTTCCACAAAGAAGAAGCCGGCGCTAGAGATGTAGACTTGCGGATGAAACCTTTTTTTTAGATTTTCTTGGATATATGCCGACATGTCTTCAGTCTCAGGAACTAGACCAGCGGATATACCCTTTTTCGAGGTGGGCTCGTATCCGGTTATCCGGTCAATGGTGCAGTCAAATGTACGGTGTGGAGGCAAGGTCTCCGCCTGTTTTCCGAAAACACGTCCCAAATTCTTGGTATACTGTAGGTAGGCCCTGCACAAACGACTCTGGGGGTACCGGGCCGAGTGAAACCAGACAACCGGAGTGACAGACTGGCCCCCAACGTTTTTTACTTCGCCCGTTTTCCATTCCCCAGCCAAAGGTGGCATGGGTACTGCAGCCCATGGCAGCCCCACAGAACGCTGAAGAGAGCGGGGAAGCACATAAAACTAATCTTCTCCTTGTTTTGATGCCCAACCTGCAGGAAAGAACCTGCCTCAGTGTGGGAATTGGAACTTGGGGAAGTCCCCTTTTTTATTTTTTATCAAGGCTCTCCGCTTAACAGAGGAGATGGTTAGCAGCTTCTGAAGGCGAGTCAGCGGAGACGAAGCTGTTCGTTACCAAGGCTTGCGTCCATTACAATTTCCGGCGGACCTGAATCCAGGAAGGCGATTACTTGGAATGCACTCCGTAACCATTCACAAGACAAACCTGTACGGGCATAGTCAGTTGCAAAGAGAATAACCATTCACACTATGGGAAGCCTCTCCTACAGGCCCTAATGTGTGGTCTTATACCGGTGAATTGGGCATTTTCGAAGATATTGCTCCGTACTGGCGCAAAAATAGACAAAGGATTATCTCCGCCGTCGCCGCGTACCGTTACTGCTGGGACAGATAGCTCTATCCACCTGCATAGGATCACACCGAATCAATTTGCAGGGGTGGCTGAGGAGGTCTGTGCTCGAACACCGGAGCCAAGCGAGGCATGCGGCGTTTTTTGGGAAGGGCTCGATACTTTCTTGACGGAGTCGTCCTGTCTTTCATGAAACGCGTACGTCGATGCGGTTGGCCAAGTGATAAATTCACCCAGAAAGAGTGCAAATCCCCGCAACGCCATTACATCCTTTACTCGTGATTAGAAAGAGCCCCCTTTTTGAATGAGCGCACAGGGCCGCCTCTTTCCACGAGAGATCCGAAGCTAGTGTGTGGAACTGCACATCGTAAGTCCCCCGACAGAGGAGTCACCTTGACGCAGTTTCAGAAGGGCCGTCTCGGCATTAGAGACGCGAAGGTTTCCTCGAATACGTTTGCGGAACTTGCCAGAAAGGTCTGGAGGTCGATGTCAATGGAATCGCGGACAGTTCCCAACGTGTGGGTAGGTGACCATGATAAGGCTTTCCCAAAAAAGGTTTAACCACTAAAGCCACATTCAAAGCGCTCCATAGGAAACTGGTTGGTCAACTAAGTTCTCCTGCATGGAGCATTGCGTAAGAAATCTACTGCACGATTTAGGGTCCCCCCGACAAATTATCGCATGGTAGCAATAACCGAGCTTAGGACTTGACGTTCGCCATGGCAGCCGAAGACGGTTAGTCTGTGCGGGAGACTTGTTGCGTCGTGGCGGAGCATAGAGGAATATGCTGCACATACTTACAGCAGAAGCAGTCTGCTCGGGCTTGTTGCGACAGTTGCTAAGTCTGCTAGGGCCACGATGGTGGTGGAGGTCTGCAACACTTGGTAAACGGTCACCTTGGCGGGATCCATGGCCGATCCCAACTGTAACGAAACTATGTAGGTGATCTGCTGGGGCCGCCACAACGATGGTAATAAGCCATACCAGGGAGCGGAGTCTAAGTGGGGGTCCCGGTATTCACACCAGAGCCCGCCGCAAAGCGGGAACGACTTGCAGCGGCAGTGATTCCACCCTAGTCCGCTAAAAACCCCCCCTGATACACTGTTTGCGGCGGTAGCCAAGGTGCAATGCAGGTCCAAGTCGACAGGCAAACTCGTAGTCAGAAACGGGCTGAGAGGTCAGGGCAGGCGGCAAAGGTTCATGGTCGGGAAACGTAAGCCAAAGGGACTGTACAACGGAAGTGGCAACCGGAACTTAACAACGGCTTCCTCTCATAGGTATAAGCACTATGGAATCGCGAGGGCCAGGAAAGATGGTGTAAGCGTTAATTAAGGGTCAGCCGTCAGGTGCATCCAATACCTGTCCATTGCATTCCCTTAAAAATGACAGAGTCGGCGCGCGCGAGCGCCCTAAGAAGCTGGGGTGCACGCACCGGCCAGGAACAGAGACATGAACGTGGTCAGGTGAGGAAGGGTACCTGTGGGAGCGGGTGTGCTCGCGGATCGTGATGCAACCTGCCCCGGGAGCAGACTGCGCAGCAGGGGTACAAGTGCGCCCGCAGCCCAGACCACGGGCTGCAGCGCCACTCGTAACATTTTTCTGCAACAGAAAAGAGCTGCCAAAAATTTAACAGCTATGTGCGTGTAAAAATGACGTGTATCTTTACGGACTACAACGCAGAAAAACACTTAATAACCCCTTGGGATCCTAAATTGCGTGACAAGATATGAGCTCAAAAATAACCAGCTATGAAGCGTGTTAAAAAAACGACGTGAATTTTTACTGACCACAACAGCAGTAAAAACACTTAATTAACCTTCGGACATGAATTTATGCTACAGGCAAAATTTTCTATCTTTGGCGGTGAAAAACACAGTTTCTTTTACTGACTACAATCGCACAAAGACGTTTAAGTAAGCCCTTGTTATATAAAATTGCGCAAAAGTAAAAGATCAGCCAAAAATGTACTGGTATTGGATTGTAAAAAACGCTGTTTCTTTAACTGAATACAAAGCAACAACAGGCTTAGATAACCCATGTGATATTCCAATGTGCTCCAGACTGAGCAATAGCATTAAAAATGTAATAGCACGCGCAGGAATAGGACTCACACTAACATGGACTTCAATTCCCATAACCCACAAAATCAAAATTAAAGATCATAAGAGAAGCAGTCTCTGAGAAAAGCTGTACAACCACCCCAAAATCGCTGATATACCAAAGGTCTGACTTTTGTGTGGAGATCTCTAATACTGGAGCTGCAGCAGCTACAACACGGCACAGAGAGAGGAGTGTGAACTGCCAGCGTTGCGAATTATATAGTGCATTGACGTAACAGAATTCCACTGTCTCTAGATTTGGCTTCATCTCTGCACTATGTCATTTAGTCTATTCCTATTTCTTCCCTCCTAGAGTTCTTTGCCTCCCATTGTAACGCCATGTGACTTGCAGCCATTTATCAATTAAAAACACGCTTCGTTCCGCAAATCACCCCAAACTTCGACTTTGTTCAAGTTTTCCTGAAATTCTAAACGAACTCCACTTCATTAGAATCGATTCGCCCATCTCTAATCATAAACCAATAAATAGGCATACTATAATCTATTTTTTGGAAAGGACTCACCATCTCCTTAAGACGTATCCTTCGTCCAAAGTCGCTTTGATTTATCATATGACATCAATTGATCCTATTTCCAATCTGGGATCAAGAATATGTTGCTATACAATATTAGAAGTCTTACCCTAACATATAAAGTCTATTCTGTCCCTTCAAAGGGATAACTGCCCTGAGAAGAGCGACCCCACGAATAATACCCCTCACACTCCTTCAAATGTAGCAGAACTAAACAGAACAAATATGAAAGTTATATCAGGCACAAAATTTGTCTCCCCTTTTTCAATGCTTTTCAATGGCCCTTGTTTATAGACAGAGCAGATAACACAAAAAACGTGTATCCGGGCAAGCATACTCCCGCTACATTGTATTAAAAAGACCCATATCAAATCACTAATCATTCAAATAAATAGAAAGAAATTCCCCAAATTTTTTCTTAGGGCTCATCAAGTCCCCCGTCTTAGTTGGTTAATGTTTAAATTAAGATTTGGGGGAAACAAGCAGGTGAACATGGTGTTGGAATGATGTCTACATTCCAGTAGTGTTCCCAATAATATGGTAGAATAAGCTGACTACATATCAGTAGGAAAGCTCCCACCCACTTCACTAGTTAGCCAATAACAACAGGAATCTATTGCCCTTCCTATAAAAAAATCTCCCAAAAAAAAAAATATGTTTTCCCTTGTTTTTTCAGGATTTTCCACTTTCGCTCAGGGAATGAAAAGGTTTTAATTGGAATATTTTTTAATTAAAGGGGTTGCCCTCATAAAGGGAAATTTGTTTTTTGTTTTAAAAAGACTCCCCAAAAAAAAAGGGTTCCTTTTTTTGAAATTTATGTACCCATTAACAGTTTTCCTCCCTTACCCCTAGATCCCCCTTTTTTTATGGTTTAATAGTCATGGGGGTTTGCTATAGCTAAAGGCCCTTTTGATCTCTCCAAAATAGTTTGCCAGCGCTGGTCGTTTAATTGCTACAAAACCTTTTGGGGGTCCACCAAGCCCCTAAATGCAGCCAGAATTTACCCCAGAAACCCGCCAGTAAAAAAACCAATGCCCTTCAAAAAGGAAACCCAAAAGGAAAAAGAATTGGGGTTTAAATGAATCAATGTATTTGAAAACAAAAAAAATAGGAAAATTAATCCCCCCCCAATATTTACTAAAAATAAAGATGGGAAAAATTTCCCCCCAAAAATTTGGGTTTTCTTTTACTTCCCCGGTTTTTCTCGGCAAAAAATTTAAACTTTTTTCCGAATTATTGGGGACAAACCCAGGTAAAAAAAAAGCTTTTTCCCCAGGCCCTGCACAGAGCCTGCGGGGTGTGAAAGAACGTTGTGCCTGAAAAAATTATGCAGAGGGAGCTTGGTTTGGTCTTCATAAAGGGTTGTTTTTTTAGTATGACACGCACATGACTCCCCCGCCCCTTGAAACGCTTCACAAAAAAATTTCCCCCTGGGCACTTTTAAAAAGGGGAAAAACTGACCAAAAAACGAAAGGGGGGAATGTTGGGTGAAAAAAGTTATGCCAGAGAAAAAGGGAAAAAAAAAAAACTGAGAAATTTAGGTGGCAACATTAAAGGGACATAGTGTGGGGGGTGACGGCGGGGAGCCAAGCAGCATGAGGTCAGGAAAAGTGGCACAATGAATTCTGGAAAAGGGGGCAAAAAAAAGGGTAGGCCACAGAGTTTTGGGGCAATGAAAACAGTGGGAGGTCCCCGGGCCCGCAGCAGCTGAGGTCAGGGGCAATGGCACATGACCCCAGTGTTTTTGGGACAAGGGTTGGGCCCCAGCCAAACAGCATGAGGTCAGACAGTGGGGAAAAATGACACAGTGTGTAGGTCACGGCCGGGAAGGGCCCCAGCAGCCGCCAAAGGGGGTCCGGGCAGTTGGGACAATGACAGAGTGGGGGGTCCCCAGCAGCAGCCCCAGCAGTAGCATGAGGTCAGAACCCGTGGCACAATTTACCCCGTGTTTTAGGGGTTTACGGCAAACAGCCACACAAGGGATGAGGTAGGCGGGCACAAAAGGAACCCGTGTGGAGGTCACGGAACAGCCCAGCAAACGCAAAGAAAGGGCCCAAAAAGTGGCACAATGGGCATTTTGGGAAAGGGGGCCAAAAAAAAGGAGTAGGCCACAAGTGGGACAGGACCAGGGGTTTGGGGGTCACGGCAGCACCAAAAGGGGCAAAAAAGAGGGAGGGGGTGGCACAATGAAATTTGGGGGTGGCAAAAACAGGAAAATAGGCCAAAAGAGGGGACAATGAACAGTGGGGGAGGTCCCCGACCAGAAACCCAAGGCAGCAGGGGGTGTGGCAGTAGCACAATACATTCTTTGGGGGTGGGGAAAAAAAAAGGAGTAGGCCACCGAGTTTGGGACAATGACACCCCCCGGGGGGGTGGGGGGGGGGAAGGGGGGGGGGGGGGGTTTTTCACGACAGCAGCCACGCAGCGCATGGGGTGGGCGTGGCACAATCCCTTCTGGAGGTGGCAAAAACAGGAGTAGGAAAGAGTGGGCAAGACACGTGTGGAGGTCACGGCAGCAGCCACAGCGCAGATGAGTAACAGGGCACAATACATTTGGGGTGGCAAAAAACGGGAGTAGGCCCAAAGGTGGGACAATGACACAGTGTGGAGGCCCGGCAGCAGCCACAGCAGCAGCTGGGTCAGAGAGTGGAACAATGACAGAGTGGGGGAGGTCACGGGCGCCACAGCAGCACCCTTTGGGGTCAGAGATGGCACAATGACACAGTGTGGTAGGTCACGGCAGCAGCCACAGCAGCAGATGGGCAGACAGTGGCCAAGCCAGAGGTGTGGGGTCACGCAGCAGCCACAGCAGCAGCTAGGTCAGACATGGCACAATGCACAGTGTGTAGGTCAGGCAGCAGCCACAGCGAGCATAGGTAACAGGGGCATAATGACACAGTATGTAGGTGGGGGCAGCGCAGCATGAGGTGGGACAGTGGCGCAATGACATCTGGAGGTGGAAAAACATGTAGGCCAAGAGTGGCCAATGAAGGAGTGGATGTGGGGGCGGCAGCAGCATGAGGTCAGACAGTGGCAAAAATGACATTTGGAGGTGGCAAAAACAGGAATAGGCCACAGGGGGGCACAATGAACAGTGTTAGGTCCGGCAGCGCCAAGCAGCAGCATGAGGTCAGAAAGTGGCAAAATAATTTTGGGGGTGGAAAAAAAATGGAGTAGGCCAAGAGTGGCACAATGAAGAATGGAGGTGAGGCGGCGGGAGAAAACAGCATGAGGTAGAGGTGGCACAATGACACGGTTGGCGGCACGGCAGCAGCCCAGCGCAGCATGAGGTCAGACGTGGCACAATAAAGAGGTGGAAGTGGGTGGCAATACCACCCCTGGTAAAGAAGGTTGGGGGCAAAGATGGAGAAACTGTCAGAGATGGTGGCTCAGGCGGGGGGGCGGCATCAAAAAATAGGGGTGAGGCAGGTTATTTTGAAACCCAGCTCATTTCTACATTTTGGGTGAGGCTTTATGGCTGATGTAGTCTGACGCCTAAGGGCATTGGTATATGTAATCCGCCCGACCCACCCCTGATTCTTGGGACAAAGGTCAGTCTTTCCCAAATTTCCCCCATGGACAAGGGGTTTCTTGGGGTAACGATGGCCCCCCTGCATGAACCCCGCCTGATGAACTATGGCGGGAGGACAGTTCTCCACCAAACTCGGCAAGTTGCGGCCACACACCAGTTTGGTTTTCCCCAGTAGTTCGCGTTTTCTAAGGGGGGGCAATGCTGCCAAGTAGGCCCACCTGTTGGTTCAGGGTCTGTAGGCCCGTGCGGGTTTTTGAGCTGCTGCGGCGACCCCCCTCCTCATAGGGGGTGAAGGAAGCTGCTCTCGTACCCCAGACTTGGGTTTTAACGATGGAGCTGGTATGTTTCCCGCCCCCCACCTTCCCCCGGCAGCCGGGGGGGCAGTAGTACGTAGCGTGAAAAACCCCCCGTTCAGCCCTTCAGAGGAGGGACGATGCCCCCAAATAGGCGGGGCCCAACTGACTCGGGGGATTTCCCTATAGTATTTGAGTTTGTCCTCCTTCAATGGGGGAAAAAAGGCTCCCATTTTGGCCCGGGGTAGCGAGGGTCCAATGGGTGGAGAGCCAGAAGATTCCTCTGGGGGTTTGGGGTTTTCCCGCTTTTTCACTAGTAGGCATGTTTGGGGCCATCTGAAAAGTGACTCCGAGGGGCTCCTCCCCTCCATCTCCACTGTTACGCCAGGGTGCTTGCGGGTCATTGCCTGTCTTCCTTATCTCCATCTAGCTCCTCCAGCGCTTCTGCCCCTCCTCTTTTTGTCACCTGGGGAGAAAATCCACTGGGGCCCGCAGAGTAGTCGCCACATCTCCATCCCCTCCCCGACAGTTTTTTAGCACGTTCCAGGACTGAAGCAGGGGAAATAACGTTATTCATCTCTAGTCCTGGCGATGCAAATAACGTCCCCTCCTCGAAGGGCCCAAAAAACGGCAGTGTCACGCTTGAGCTCCACTGGGTGAATCAAAGTTACACAGGGGAGTCTCCTGCCCGCGGATCTCAAAAAACGTTAATAGCCTTTCTTGTTATACAGTCGGTCCAAATGTGCAGGCTGGTTTCCCAAAGGGGGGGAAAAAATCGATATCAAGGTGTTGGGGGAGGCCCTTCCCGCTGCAACCGAGGAGGGTGTTCCTGGCTTTGTAGGGGAATGGATGAAATGCATTCACAGTTTCCTGGCCATTTTCAGAAACTTTGAAGTCGGTGGAAAAGACTTTTAGGAACCTTTCACAACCAGATTGAACACTGCGCCCTGCAGGGCGCATGGACCATCCCCCCCTCGGTTTCAGCGCGGGCCCTGTTCCCCCATTGTCGCCCCCCAAAGGTTTCCCTTTGCGTTGGTGCGGAGAAAGCCACACTGATTTTTCTGCATGACGCGGAGCAGTCCCCCTTTGTTCGCCGAGGAAGCCGGTTAGAACTGCGTGACACCCTTTTGCCCTACAGTGTGATATATTGGGGCATTTTGTGGGGGCTGGATGGTGGGGGTGGTGGAGGAGGAGGAGGCGGACATTGGCGCAGGAGCCCCAGTTTGACAAGTGGAGGAGAAAGGGGGGTCTCCCTGCCAAGTTTTGGTGTGCTGGCCGGATCACATTACCCAGTGGGCCGTAAAGGAATGTATGGCCCTGACCGGTTACAGCTAACGTCTGCGTGGTGCACCCTTGAACAAACCGATAAGCAAGGAGGCCCCCTTCTGTTCTACAATTATGAAGTGCTGGTACTGCCTTTTGGGAAAAAATTTCGGTTGAAAACCCCTTTTAGCCGGGACAAGCCATAAGTTCTTGAAAGGTGCAGAGTCCACCATTTGGAAAGGGAGGGACTGCAGCACCCAAAAACTGGAAGGAGTTTCGGCAGCTTTGACCCTTTGGATGGTTTTCGCATACTGTTGTCTCTTTTTCAATTGCCTCGTGAAAGCTGCTGGGCCATGAGTAGCGAGGAGAGGAGCACGGGGGGGAATGTGCAAAGGAAACGCTCCTCTGCAGAGGGGTGGGTCTTTATGGTGAAGGGGATGCGGCCATGGGCGCCGCGCTGTTTTCTGCGGGGGCAGGATGGACCACCACATCTGGCCAGTTTCTCCCCGGCCACCGGGGTGCGTGAGGTGTTGAGCAGGGCCGGGTGCCAATGTTGCTCCCCGGCCCGCTTTACTTTCTGCTTAAGATTTACATATACCCCTATATACAGCTAATTAATACCCCTATTTGGCTCCTCCGGTGTTTGCAAAGAACTGCCACACCCCCGAGTATCGGGTTTTACACTACTGCCGCCCCTGCCCCGTGGCCCCGGCCGCTCTTTTTTGGGGGTTTTACCCCGTGCCCCTTGGCTCCCCACCTCACACTGCTGCTATCCTTCTGACTCATGGTGGCTGCGCCGCTGCCCCGCCAAGCTGACGGCCTCTTCTCTGCGATGATGAAGCCCTTGCTCACCCGGGTCCAAGTGCGGTGGCTACATCATATTATTTGTGTTTTCATGTCCTGCTTCCTTCCGGTTTGGTATGCAGAGGCTGACCCTCACAACATGACCTCCCATCCCCTCCAACATCTTACTTTGCCCCTATGCAGAAAGGGATTTGGGCCCCCTTTTTTCGTGCCCAATTAGTGGACTCCCTCCTCAAATTTTACCCCGCTAATAGTGGGCTGAGCCCCAAACCCATAGTAGATTTTTGGTGAGGGAAAGGATGGGGAGAGGGGGTTGGGACAGGTGGGGGCCCCGGACCCCGTCCCCCGGGGCCCTGCCAAACTAAGGGTTGTGGGCTGGTTCCCACCGACCTATTGGGGTTTTCGAAAGTCATCTGGGAGGAATGGAGCCCAGTCCCCCAATCAGAACCTTGGGGTTTAAATAGCACACGGCCCCAGATGACGCGGCAGTTGTGGCCCCACCCAGTGACCCCGCTGTGACATCCCTTGCGTGCTGCGACCTGGGCCTGTCCAGGAAAAAATTTTTGCCCCTTCCCCTTTAGGCGAAGAGGCCCGCCACCTCTCCCGTCTGAATCTGTTTGTTTTAAAATGTAACGACACTGTTTGATGAAGTATTTGTATATTAAATACACACCCGTATTTTACTCCAAATGAACCCACTAAGAGCTTTTTTAACCCCTTTGGGTAAAAAAAATTTGGCCCCACAAAATGGGGAGGAAAAATTGACTTTTATGTGCCATTTAAAAAAAACTGTGTTTTTATGAAGTAAAGGTTAATTAACCTGGAATGAATTTTGTACAGAAATTTTCGTGGTGGGTTAAAAAGAAAGTTCTTTTTGAGTGAACCAGAAAAAACTTTGTTAACCTTGGATGTAAATTGCGCCAAAGATTTTAGCCACCACAAATTCTAGCTTTTACGTGTTACAATGCGGTTTTTTTTTTTGCCAACAACAAGAGATAAAATTTTTTAAATTTAAACCTTTTCTTGTGAATTAGGTTTCAGGAAAAAAGTATATATTTTGGCGGTGAAAATGGCGGTTTCTTGGAGTCACCACAGATGAATAACAACGCTTAATTAACCCCTGGATGTAAATTGCGCCAAAGAATTGAGCCACCACAAACTACTAGCTTTGTGGCGTGTTACAATGCAGTGTTTTTTAAGCCACACAACAAGAGATAAAATTGTAATTAACCTTTGCTTATGAATTAGGCTACAGGAAAGATGTATATATTTTGGCGGTGAAAATGGCGGCTTCTTGAAGTAACCACAGCTGAATAACAACGTTTTAATTAACCCTGGATGTAAATTGCGCCAAAGAATTGAGCCACCAAAACTACTAGCTTGTAGCGTGTTACAATGCAGTGTTTTTTACGCCACACAACAAGAGATAAAATTGTAATTAACCTTTGCTTGTGAATTAGGCTACAGGAAAAATGTATATATTTTGGCGGTAAAAATGGCGGTTTCTTGGGGTCACCACAGCTGAATAATAACGCTTAATTAACCCTGGATGTAAATTGCGCCAAAGGGAATTGAGCCACCACAAACTACTAGCTTTGTACGTGATACAATGCGGTGTTTTTACGGCACACAACAAGAGATAAAATTGTAATTAACCTTCGTTTTGTGAATTAAGCTACGGGAAAAAAATGTATATATTTTGGCGGTGAAATGGCGGTTTTCTTGGAGTCACACAGCTGAAAAGGCAACGTTTAAAATTAACCCCTGGATGTAAATTGCCCAAAGAATTGAGCGGGCCAAAAATAAAGTGGTAATTTGTATTGTAAAAACGCTGTTTCTTTAAATGAATATAACAGGAACTGGCTTAGATCCCTTGGATATTAAATGTGCTGTGAGCAGATAGATTTAAAATGTATATGCAGCTGCAGTGGACGCACACTGGATTTCAGATCCAATACCCCAAAAAATCAGAAAAAAGAACGTTAAGAGAAGCAGTCTCTGAGACAAGCTGAGACACCCCACAAAAATCGCTGTATAAAAATCAGTTTTCCCTGATCAGTTTTCAGTGGGGAGCGGTAGAGCTCCCAGGTCACGCCCGGACTTTATAGTGCGGTGACGTACAGATCCCGCCGGTTCTGATTGGGTTCATCTCTGCACATGTCATGCAGGCTATGCCCTTCTTCCTCCCAGAGTTCTTTGCCCCATGTAACGCCATGTGCTTGCAGCCATTTTATCAATGAAAAGCACACTTCGTTCACCCGAAGTACCCCAAACTTCAACTTCGTTCAGAACCGAAGTTTTCCTGAAATTCTAAACGAATTCCACTTCGTTAGAATCAATTCGCCCATCTCTAACTATAATCCCAACCTCCTTGATATAGGGAAGCAATTCTTCCACTGAGCTACTGGCTGTCTCCGGTTTCAAACAGTATCCACTTTGTAAAGGTATTACCTTCTGTATGCATATTTTTGGAAAGATATATTAGCAAAAATCTTAGCAAAGAATTTCTTAGCAAAAATCGGAGCAAAGAATTTCTTCTCAAAGTGGATGTAGTGAGACAAACTCTTTAACTACACATACTTCCATTCCCTGGAGCTCATCCCGTCTCTATCCTTTCGGCCGTCTAATATTCATAAATCGCCATAAGTCCTTAATGCACACACACCAGGGAACTGCGCGTCGCATTAGATTTTGCGTCTCATTGCTGGCAAACATTTCGAGTGCAAATGTGATTTCTATAACCTCAGAATGGCCATAGTTAGAATGGCCATATCCAGTGTTCATTCATAGTTCTCACTGGAACTCTGCGCAGCTGCATTGGCACTCAATCAGGGATGAAGTAACAGTGGTCTGGCCCATAGGCAAAAATGGTTATAGGTCCATTAGCACCCACCATAGTTATAACACACATGAGTGTTGTTAGCGCAATTCATTTGACCAACAATTGACTTTTTGTCGTACTGGGCATTTAAACTTCAGTGAAGTTGTCCTAGAAAAGATATATGTTTTTACTAGAAACCACACTTTAACTACAATTTAATGCATTTGGGCTGTAAGTTTTTCTGGCTTCAAGTGGTCAGTCCTATCCTACTATAAGTACTGTAAAGGTTGTTTCAAATATTGTGTTTTTTTTTTTTTTTTTTAAATCCATGCAAAAACGCTATTAAAAACCCATGCATGTTTTCAAGCTTTTTTTTTTAAACTACAGCAGCCAGCTGAAAGTCAGTATGTAAATACATAGCACTCTACAGGCATCCATTTTTTCTTCGTAGTGGGTTTTTCACCATAGGTGCTTTTTTTTTAGTCATTTTTTTCAAAATCCTGCATGTTGGTGGTATACTGTTTTATCATGCAACTTGTGTCATTTTTCTCCCCATAAACCTCTTTATTTTTCACCAAAGAAATGCATGTGTCCATATGTGTTGCATTTTTGTAGAGTTTTTCCACAATTCAAATCATATAATGGATTATTTAATTCATGATGGGGAAAAAAACACAGCAAAAGATATATATTTCAATACATACAAAAAATACTCCAAAAACTACATTAAAAAGGCATGTAGCTTAAAAACAGGGTGCAGTTTTAAAGAATTTTTGGGTACAAAAAAAATGCCATGCAAAATGTGTGAGGAATCTAATGGTGAACATTATTGGTTTATACAAAACTTAGTGGGATTCTGTTGGTATTCAGTTTAAGGTTATGTTCACATGATGGATTTTAACATGAATTTCAACGCGGATTCCGCATTGTTTTCATTATCAAAATTCTCGTGCAAACTGTTGACCATTCATTTGAATGGCCAATCCAAGTTGTAGGCAACACAGTGAACTGCAGCGCAGATTTTGCACACCACGGATTTAAGATCCATGGCACAGAAGAATAAAGAATAAACGTTAATTCTTTTGAGAGGATCCTCACATGATCTCGATGGAGGAGCTGAACGTGGGCTAGCCTCATTGTGGAAAACACCTCTGTAACTTAAAATCCTTGGCAGAAATTCAAACTGTTTCCTCGGATTTCTGCAGCGGAAACCATGTCAGAAAACCATCAGACTTTTTCTTCTGACGTGTGAACCTGCCCTAAAGGGTGGTAGATCATATATGTGATACTAAAAAACACACAAACCTTCACAGGTATTTATACCACATAAATGCATTTGGATAAAGATGCAGTTTTTTATGTCCTTTTACTTTTGCTATCCCATGTTTCGCTTTGTTGGCACCTCTGAAATCTATTCCAGACCCCATTTGTTTAAATATGTCTGTAGGATAGCATTTGCATCATAAAAGTGGTAGTGTTTATACCCTGAGCCAAAGAAACGATTGTATTACTAATATTTTTACAAGAACAGAATCAAAGTGCTACAGGGCACAACATGAAAAATATTAAGATAATATAATTGGATGCGTGTATGGGAAATATATCCCATTCAACATCTGTGTTATGTCTTACGGGCAAAACAAAAGGATTTTAGGTACAATAGAAATGAATGATATAATAGTAATAATGTGTAACATCTGGCGAAATCTTCTATCACTGGTTACTTTCAAGGACACTGGGATTGCCCCACTAATAGTTTAAGAAAATGAATTCTATGCATACTCATGGGATTACTATTGTGCTGCTCCACCTGCAAATGCTTCTGTCTTTTGTTTTTTAGTAAACAAACATGTCCATTTTTCCTCTCACACCTTAATTTTTTAGCAGTATTCATGCAGTAAATATGCTATAAAAGGGTAGCAGTATTTTAGAACATTGTTCATGTCAGCGGATGGTTGATGTCTGCAAAGGAATTTTCAGTTGCTGTTATTGGATATAGACACTTTTTCAACCATTTTCTATTGCTCCAATCCACCTAAAATGTTTGCACTATTGACTCTGCAAATATTCTATCATTTTGTGTACACAGCTCCTGTGCAGACTTGTGTCTTCATAACTGAAGACTACACATAAACCCTTTGGGCGATATGAATGTATGGGGCTGCGGCAGTTATCTGGTGTCTTTTCAGCTCAAAAACTGGCACAGCCCTGTGCGCTCGATGTATGAGCAGGCACTCTCCATAATTAGGCGCCTTATAAAGCCCCTGCAGCACTTTGTAATGCATCTGAGATTGGGGGGTGTGCTGGAGACATGTCACATTACAACTGTATGAAGCTACACATTTATAGCTTCAGTACAGCAAATCCAGGGGAATTACTGCTGAAACTGGTAGACCAATTTAAAAGTGGTTTACCTGAGCCTGAATTGTCACTTTGTGGCTAGAAACTATGACCTGCAGTAGAACAGGTTCATAGATTCAGGTGCATTCTAAGCTACAAAAAAAATGTCGCCTGGGTGTCAAAAATCATAGATGTCACCCTGTGTATCTGATCATGCACTCATGTGCTATTTCTTTCTATTGCTCGATCCAGTCTGTAGGTGAGCAAGAAGTAGGGCATGGATAACACTGGAGAACACTCATTTTGGTGCCTTAAAATTTGGAACTGGTTTTGAGTATGTTTGGGGCCCTGATTCTGAAAATGACACCAGTTTTTCCCTATGAGCTCTAGCTTTGGAGATCCAGCATTGCTACCTTACCAAGTATATGCTGCTGAAAGTAGTGGTCACTATTGTACTAAAGAAATGTTGGAAATTTATGTGAAACAGAAAAGACATACATTTTAGAACCTTTAGGCCTCGTTCACACGGCTTATTTCTCCACGGATTGGCGCCATACTCCGCGCCGGATTTGCGCTGCAGTACGGCGCCAATCCGTCGGAGTAATTATGGTAATCCACTGCTCTCATAGAGAACAGTGGATTCCGTCGCTCCTCCCCGCTCGGCGAATCCGCCACGGGGGGGGGGGAGAAAGTGACATGCACATTATCCAGGCGCAATACGCGCCGTGGATAATGCAAGTATATGGGGCCCCCCGCCGCGCTCCGGCCTCGCCCCCCCGTCCCGCCCCTTATTCACGGCGGATTTGTGAGCCGGATTGCGCTCACAAATCCGTCGGGAATAAGCCGTGTGAACACGGCCTTAAAGAACGCATGCAAACAAAAATATAAATGTACCTGAGCAAATTTGGTTCTATTAATCTACACCACATGTTTATCAACAAATCACAAGAACAATGTAATATAATGTAATCAACAACTCATAAATTAGAGCTGCTATAACAAAATGCATGGTATTTTTGGACTTAGCAGTGCCCAGATACCCAGAATAAGGTCAAATTTTCTAGACACCCAAAAAAAAGTTTTTGCTCCCCAGTGTAATCCATAGAGACGCATAGGTGTGAAACAGAATTATTATGGCTAGTATTGAGCGATTTAATCGAGAAAAATTAAAATCGAGTCGATTTTACAGTTATTTAGATCTCGATCCGATCCGATTTTTTTCTGGAAAAAAATCGAGTAAAAAATCAAGATCGAGACTTCAGATCGCGCCATTTTCACTGCTTCCTGTACTTTTGGCGGACAGTCAATCAGTGCAGAGCACAGAGGGGGTTCAAGAACATCACCAGTGAGGGTGTAGGGATCTCATTGACCGCTAAACTCACGTGTTTGATATAAGTGACTGTATTTCCTGGTCAACACCATTACGATTATTGACTGTGAACTGAACACATTGCTCTTGTCTGCTGTGCTTATTTCAAAGCAGGCAGACACACCATTACCCAACGATTTCACAAAGGAAAAGCTGCTAAATAGATTAGAAAATCCTAGTCTGTAATAGTTAGGGTTTTTGATATTTCTGATGACTGCATCTTTACCATATTTATTTTGATTGCCCAAAAGTTCCTTGCTGCAGTTTTTTGTGGGGCAGCTTGGTTTTTGGGGGTGCTGCTTGTGCACAAGAAACTGTTAGGAAATCTCTCAAAAGAAATCGCTGACAATTTAATTCCGTTTCTTGCAGAAAATTTCATTCCGTGCCCAAAATTTCCTTGCTGAAGTTTTGTGGGGACAGCCAGTTTACAGGACACTGTTAGGAAATCTGCTCTAAAAAGAAATCAATGTGATTCATTGGTTTCTTGCAGAAAATTTCATTCTGTGCCCAAAATTTTCTTGTTACAGTTTTGAGAGGACAGCTGGTGTACAAGACATCATTCTTCCATAAGACCCCATGTTATAGATGTTCTATAGAAACACTTCTGTTTATAATCCTAGTTGCCTGTTGCAAATTATAGGGATTTAAGAACACTTTTGATGTGCTGTCTTGCTGTCAGGGTTATTCCATAAGACCCCATTTCACATATATTCCATGGAAAAAATGTTGTTTCTAATCCTAATTACAGAGTACATGAGGTTAGCCAGGGCTGTGGTGGCGCTCAGGATAAGGAAGTGGAGGAGGATGATGAGGCAGGGCTGGACACCGACGGTACCGATTTCCCATCAGTGGTAGGAGGTTGGCACAGATTTCAGATGGGTGGAGGCCCCATTTGATTTAGCTGCATTGGACCCTGAAACGGTTAACTGATGACTGGCGGCAGCCCTAACTACCACTGCACTCCCTATAACTACGGCCCTGCCAGCTGAACCTCTGTGTTCCCCGTTGTGATGTTCTTGCTGCCACCACGCATATGTGACGTCCTTGGGCCATGGTAAAGAAAGTGATAGGGGTCTCCTGCCAGTTACCATGTGCCATTTCCAATACTGGTTTCTTCTTATGTATCAAAGGGGTCCCAGAGCAGCTGCTACCACTGTACCTGCTATAGCTATGCGATCCTCATCTTTTTAGTTAGCCATTGAAAGGAATGAATGATTTTAGCCTGTGAATTTTTTTCTGTGACTCTTATTTTTGTGAAACCAAATTGTCTTCACTAAGTTGTACCACATACCCAGTTTACTGTTATGGATGGTAATTCCAGCTTCTCCTCACCTGTTTCAGTCTAAAAGTTAACTTGATCATCTTCTCCCATAGACTTTAAGGGGAATCGGCGATTAATTAAGATCGAAAAATTGAATCGATTTTCTTAAAAATCGACTAGATCTAGATTTGTTTAGTAATCGCTCATCACTAATTATGGCCCTTACTACCAAATGACAGTAAAATTGAATTAGCAACATAAGTATCAGCATTACAAAGTATGATTAAAACTCATTATCTTAGAGAACACTCATAGCAGAAAGCCACTAGTTTGTTATTCCTTACAAATAGGAAAAATCACTGACTGTTAAAAATCTGTAAAAAGACACTATCTGCATGTAGCTCAACACAGGGACGTTGCTTATTTAAAGGTGGGCATGACATGCTGCACCAAATTTTGTGCCAAAAATGCACCAAAATTCTGGAGTAGAAAGTAATCAGAGAAAAGCTGGTTTAAAAGGTTAGACAAGTCTAAAGCTATATCGAATTTCACAAATTTCACATTTTCTAAAGGTGCTTTCAAACATAGCATTTTTTGGTGCATTTTTTATTTTTTGTGCAGAAATATACAGTATTAATTGCTGTGCCTTTCTGCACAAAAACGCATCCAAAAACGCACCATAAAGGAGCGCTGTTGGTGCATTTTTAGGTGCATTTTTTGTGTAGAACAACACAGCAATTAATGCTGTACGTTTCTGTACAAAAAACGAATCAAAACCACACCAAAAAATGCTCCATATGAAAGCACCCTAAGTTTATGCTACTTAACTTTTATGAAGGCCAATGTTTTTGTACTTGGATGGGTCCCTTCAACCTCCGGGGCACACAGTATCAGCTATGGCTATAGTTATGCCCATGGTGTTATTAGTAGTTGTATGGCCCACTCACATTTTTTTTTTTTCTCATTCAAAAGCGGATTTTATTGAAAGAAAGACAACTGTAAACAAGTATTATAAGATTCGAGATTAACATATAACAGTCCATTATCAATGTACATGTTAAACTGTAATCAACATGACATATTATTACATAGTGTTCACATGATATGTACAGAGATTAACAGTGGTGCAGTATTTGTGACCAAGTAGAATCAGGACATTACCATCCAACGGTGCTAGCGGGGACAGAAGAAAACAGCAACTTCTGAGTGTGGTAGTTAGGAATCACATGGGTCCCCAGATACAGCACCAATTCGAAAGCTGATATAACGTTCACATGAAATCTTCATAACCCGAACCCAATAACATATAAAAAGGGTGGAAAACCAAAAAAGGAAAAGGGAAGGTCTCCAGTTAACTCCCGCCCATCCCACCGGTCACCCCCAGATCAGAGGACTCCAGCTAGCGAGGAGGTCAGGAGAGATGGTTTAACTAAAAGTGCGGTAATGGTCCGTACGGCAAAAAGCAAACCATTCGTCCCAGGTCTGCAAGTGTTTCATGGTCTGGGAGAGAAAGTCTGCTCGAAACTCCTCCATACGTTGTAGATTATGGATTTCCTGGAGCCAGGAGGAAATAGACGGGCAAGCAGTAGACAACCACAAACTGTTTATCACTAGTTTTGCCACCAGGATCAGAAACCATAAAAGCTGAGTTCTGAGGAAGGATGTTGGCAGGGGGATGTCAAAAAGAAACAAGGAGGCTGGGTCGTTTTGCATTCTAAGACCCGTAATAACATGAATGAGGTCAAGGACCTTGCTCCAGAAGGGTTGTAATATGGAGCAGCTCCACCAAATATGAGATAGGGTACCTAACTCCGCCTTACATCGCCAGCATATATTGGATGCCTCAGGATATATGGAGTGCAATAGAGCTGGGATCCTATACCAGCGTGTAATTAATTTATAGTTCAATTCCTGCGCCTTGGTGGAGAACGAAGATTAGTGGGCCAGGGTGAAGGTCTTTTCACATTCCACCCCCGAAAACTCCCTACCCAACTCCCTCTCCCAAGTTTTTTGGAAGGGAAATTTTTCGCCGTCAACAGAAATCAGTAATCCATATATTCTTGAAAGCGTGTGTTTTCCTAGGGAGTCTAGCAGGCACCATGATTCGAAGGTCGAGTGAGGCCTGTGTAGGTCCAGAACGACCCTATTAGTGTAGTAAAAGCTTTGTAGCTAGTAGTAATTAAATCTTGATAGACTAGACCGTTCCGCATCACCCATCAAATCACCATAGGATTTTAGCGAGCCTGAGGATAGCACACTGCCAAAGGTCATGAGGGATGCCCTTCCACCGCTCAGGTGGGATATGGCTAGCGCTAGATGCTCCGGCACCCCAGGATTACCTGTTATGGGTGTCAGTTGACCCCCTGGCTTAAATAGAGACATCTTGGAAGGGAACGCCCTACAGATCAAAATTGAAGTGCGTGCTATCGATTGAACAGTACCCAGTAGGCGTTTTGGTAGGAACCTTGGCGTCAACCATGGTAGGGCCGCCATGGGAGCGCCATAAAGCAGCGTCTCAAGCTGTACCCAAAATTTCAGGTGAGCATTGTGAAATGAATCCAACGTGCGCACCATGACTGAGGCCAGCTAATACAGATGGAAGTCAGGAAGTGCAAGTCCCCCATCCATCTTAGGTCTGGGGAGCACATAGTGAGCTAGCCTGGGATGTTTGTGTGCCCATGCAAATTCGGAAGTTGACTTACGCAGGGCCATAAAGAAACTCTTTGGGAGAAGAATGGGAATGGTCTGAAACAAATATAAAAGGCGCGGGAGAATATTCATTTTGAATATATTTATTCTTCCTATCCAGGAAAAGTCTCTTTTATCCCACTTCGTCAAGTCCTGTCTTATCGTGGAGAGTAATGGTGCAAAGTTAAGGTCAAAGACTTGTTCCGGGTTTGCAGGAATTCTGACACCCAAATAGGTGAAAGAAGTCACTGTCCATGCAAATGGAAGGCCAACTTCAAGCTTCGGAGGGTGCAGGTTGAGAGATTGAGACTTAGTGCCACACCTTTTGACATGTTCACCTTATGATTGCTATGGGTACCAAAGTCTTTTAACGCTCGGAGCAGAGCTGGGATAGAGTCTGCAGGATTCGAGAGTTATAAAAGCAGGTCATCTGCAAACGCCAAGCATTTTATATTTTGGTTAGCGATCTGAATACCCTGAATAGAGTCGTCGGACCGTATGGCTTGCATAAGGTGTTCCATGACAAAAATGTAGAGCAAAGGGGAAAGAGGGCATCCCTGTCTGGTACCATTGCTCATCTGGAACGGGAGGGAGCCATATATGCGGATTTGCGCTTGCGGGGAGTGATAGAGCGCAAGTATCCTGTTCATCATTGCCTGACCCAGTCCTATTTGTTCCAATACCCCTCGCATGAAGGACCAGTTAACCAGGTCGAACGCCTTTTCGGCGTCTAGAGATAAAAAGACGCAAGGGGTCTTTGAGGCCCTGATATGATGCAATAGGGAAAATGTCTTTAAAGTTTTGTCCCTCGCCTCCCTGTGAGGAACAAACCCGACTTGATCAAGGTGGATGAGGGATTCAAGCAAAGGGCTGAGGCGCATTGCGATCAATTTAGCAAAAAGCTTAGCGTCGGTGTTAATGGGTCTATAACTTTGGCAGAGCGCTGGGTCTTTTCCGTCCTTTGGGATTACGGTAATAAATGCTTTCAAAAAAGCCGGGTCGAAAGGGGAGCCGGAAGACACCTCATTAAAAGCCCGAAGAAGGGGAGCGGAGAGGGAGTCCCTTAAAATTTTGTAAAATTGCACCTTATACCCATCTGGGCCCAGACTCTTGCCAGCCAGGAGTGCATAGATAGCCCTGTCAAGCTCGTCAGGGGAAAAAGGGTCCTCCAGAGAGGCTAAAGATTGAAGATCAAGTTTAGGTAGAATCGTGTGTGAGAGGTATTCCCTGAGGAGTCCGCCAGAAGCCTCTGAATCCGGGGGAGTCCCAGGCGGAGCAAGGTTGTAAAGTTCGGTGTAATAGATATTAAACACTTCCAGAATCTCATCTGTTATATGTATTAAATGGCCCGTCGAGTCTTAATAGACGGTATAAACAGGGAGGCCCTTCTCTCGCGTAGCGCCCGGGCTAGGAAACGTCCTGGCTTATTGCTCGAAACATAAAAGGAGCCTGCGCAGATTTGACGGTATCTCTGATGCTGTTTATCTAGCAGGCGGCGTATTTCGTGTCGAACCTGCATTAGGTCCCTCAGATCTGTCTCCAAGCCAGAGTCTTTGTGAGTGGACTCAAGAGAGTGCAGTCGCGAGAGAAGGGCCTACAACTTATGGGATTTCTCCCGCTTCAGCCTGGCGCCATGTTTTATAAGGACCCCTAGCAGGACGCACTTGAGTGCTTCCTACTGGGTCTGTGGGGGGGATAGGATCATTTGCATGTTCCAGACAGAATGTTTCTGCCGTACTAGTGAGCTCCGCAAGGCAACGGGAGTCCGAGTGAAGGGACTCATTCCGCTTCCAAGAAAAAATTGGTCTGGAGACATGTGGAAGGCGTAGATCGCAGTGTACCGGGGCATGGTCAGAAGGCAATATATTCCCGATTGAGGTGCGGCTAACTAAGGACAGCAGAGAATGGTGCGGGAGGACATAGTCAATACGACTATAAGAGCCGTGTGGGAACGAGAAGAAGGTGTAATCCTTCTCACCAGGATGAAGCAATCTCCATGCGTCTACGAGTTGCATATCATGAAGCATTTTTCTGACTCTATTGTGCATGCGCAAGGCAAGTGAGGAGCGCCCAGTGGAGATATCTAACAAAGGATTAAGAGAAAGATTAAAGTCTCCGCACAGAATAATCTTACCCTGGGCGAAGCTTGTAAGGGTGTCTAAGATGTTGGAAAAGAATGTAAGCTGTCCCGAGTTGGGCGCATATATATTGGCAATCATGAACAGGTGGCCTTGAATGTTACATTTGATAAAGAGGGCTCTGGCGTCCGCATCATGGAGGACCTCCAGAACCTGGACTGACAAGGAATTATGGAAGAGAATGGCGACTCCTTTTGTTTTGGCGAGGGGGTTACTGCTCTGGTACCAGACAGGGAAATATCTATTGCGGAAATTCTGGATATGTGAGTCTAACAAATGGGTCTCTAGAATACAGACAATTTGGGACCTTTGCTTATGCAGATCATAGAGGATCTGGGATTGTTTCCCGGGAACATTGAATCCCTTCAAATTGAGGGAAGTCACTCTGAGTTTAGCCATAAGGGGACAATGTACCAGCTTTTAAGGAAGTGTACCCGAGAAAAGAATCCAGGGGGAGGGCGGAGGCCAGCCAGAGAAAACCATGGTGGATAAAATTTAACTATAACAGTAAGGAAAAAGGCCGAAGAAGAGCCGGCCAAAAACATAAGAAATTCAGAAGTAATACTTCAAAGCCTACAATGAAATGTATAGAGGCCACTACATCTTGGGGGCGAGTATAATCACTAATAGGTGTCAGAAATAACATGGAGCAAAGAATATCATGAACAGAGATGTCTCAGAGCATGTAAATCTCAGCTGGACAGCTGAAGTGACGGTCCATCTCAAATATAGAGGCGAAACCACACCTGCAGCCGTGGGCAGGGAGATTAGCCATGCCATACAGCCACAAGCGAAAAACTATACCATCTCCCACTGCCGCATGAGCTATAGTAATCTAAAAAAAAAAAAAGGGGGGGGGGGGAATGGAACGGGGTAGAGAGAGGGGGTAGTGAGGGAGAAGAAATAATGAAAAAAAATAAATAAAAGGGGGGGCCTTGAAAATTAGAGAGAGGGGAGGGGGGAAGCTTTGACTTCATCATGTGGCACGTACATATGGCAGGGAGGATAGCATATTTCAAAAGCAGAAGAAGGTAAGATAAAATACCAGGGAAAGACAGTTAGCCACAAAGGTTTGATCTATCTGAGAGGATAGCAGTCCCAGGAATCAGCGATGGGGATGCCGCTTAGGCGGGGAGCGTTCCAGACTGCTGAGGCGTCGTCTAGACCGCTGTGGCTTGGGCCCTGTGGGCGATGAGCGAGGAGCCTGCAGATCAGAGGGGGGACCAAGCTGGGAAGAAGGGTCCATCAGCACAGCCGCAGTCCAGTCCGGTAAAGATACTTCAGGAAGGTCCAAGGCTGAAATGAAGGTCGGAAGATCCGCCAATGAATGGAAGAGAAGAAGCTGGTCTTTGTGACGAACCTGAACCTGAACAGAGAATGGAAAGCTCCATTTGTATGGGATCCCTCTTGCTTGATGAAGGGCCAATAATGGTTTGACCGCTGAGCGCATTCGGAGAGTTCTCCTCGAAAGATTTGAAAAAAGGCTCAGAGTCATCCCGTCAAAGGTCACATGTTGCATTAGACGTGCTTTTCGCATAATTTCTTCTTTCAGTGTAAAAGGATGAATGCGACAAATGATGTCCCTAGGTCGCGTGGTGTCTTGGCTTGGGGGCCAGAGTTCCCTATGGGCTTGATCAAAGGCAATAGCTGTCCCTTCCGACCTACCTAGAATGTAGTTAAACACCTTTGTTAGGGTAGTTCAGCCATCTTGACCGTTTCGGGTAGACCTCGCACCCTGATGTTGTTTCTTCCACTGCGATTTTCAAGGTCATCCATGTGGTTAACAAGATGAGTATAACGGACCTGTTGTTCAGTAATAGAAGATTGCAGAGCAGAAACCATAGCCTCTGAGGATGTCTGTGCTTCCTCCAATTTCTGGACCTTGTCTTTTAGGGCAGAGATATCAGATTGAACAGGGGCTAAGTCTCGCTTCCAAGATTGTTGAAGGTTGAGTGCTAATTGATGCATATCAGATTTGGTAGGAGCAATGAGAGGAGCGCCCGAAGCTCCGGGTGAGCAGCAAGAGTATGGATGGCCTCTTCTGGAGGGGGGAGGCCCGCGGCCTGAGACAGAGTTGGAAAGACAGTGCTACAACTTGCAGTCGGTTCCGCCAAAGTAGTTAGACTGGTAGCTTGGTGAGAAAGGCTTCCTCCTCATGTGGACGAGCCCGGGCTAGAGTGCCACACGGGACTCAGCTATATGGTTGGTAGTTGCGAACAGTGGCCCGTATTAATAGCTCTCAGTGGTTCTGAGGAAGGCAGCCGTGTGGCAGTCTCTTGAGGCTGTGTGGGCATTGCTGGGGCCTCTATGAATGCCTTTGATCCCCCCGGGGAGTGGGATGTTGATGGCAACTGGAGAGGGTAAGGGGCTACCATAGAGTCTTCCCTGCAGAACATCTGGGAACTTGAGAGGGCCGGTTCAGAACCTCTGGTATGGACTGTCAGGGGGAGCATGTGGGCCGCCTCAGGTGGTTGTGTGGGGCGCTGGAGTGGTACTGGCTGTGGGAGCTCCTGGGTTGATGAGGCATGGTGTTCCGCGGCAGAGAGAGGTAAGTTCACACTCTCTGTTTCCAGGCCCATGACCTCTGCTGCCCAATTGACGTGGAGTCTAGCATAGAGGCTTGAACAGGGCATGTTGCTGGCGGGGAAGGAGAGGCAGAGGCAGCCGCCATCTTGGCATGTTGGGGGGGTTAGCTGCTGCACAGGAGTAGCGGTACGGCAGTCATCTGTCAGGCGGAACCCCACTTGGGCTGCGCCGAGTCTCTCCTGTTCCATGCACCCACCTTGTGTCTCCGGAGCTTGAGCCCGTACACTGCAGGGGCTCCTGGAGCGGTCTGCGTCCTGCTCCGTATCCCGTCCCGGGCTTGTCAGCAGCATCCGAGTCACTTCGTCTTCCTACGCCTCCCGGGGTGAGTGCCGGGGTGAATCACCTGCTCTCGGCAGCCTCATCTGGTCGTCAGGCGGGTTCTGGCTTTGTGTCCGCGGTTGCGGGGGTTTGGGATCGCCAGGCACTGATATCTGCGCTGGCTGCAGCTCCTTCTTCCTGCACGGCCGGGATGAGGGCGGGCAAGATGGAGCCGCGGGATCCGGAGTGCGGGAACTCTGTGAGTCCACCGAGAGGTTCGAGAGGGGTGCAAAGTAATTGGAGATCAAAATTTCTCCCCCCGGGTTGTTCTTGGGGGCTTTAGCATCCTTCTTAGCTCTCTTGTTGCCCATGATCGTGGCTAAAGCAGACTAAATGCAGTTGCCCTGGACGGAGCTCTCTGTAAGCGTGTCTGCACTCCTCACATGGCAGGACACGCCCCTCATATCTTTTTTAATCATGACCTATGGAGTCTGATATTGGTTTCTCCTTCCACCCATTTTCTACCTTTCTGTTTGCTAGCTACAATATATAGTTTTTCAACCAAGAGTTCTATGATGCATTTCACCAACCAGTAACACAAGGGATTCAACCAGGGATTGGCTCTGTCTCAAGCGCTCCAAAGCAGCTGCATTGTCTGCCCCAATGGTTAGTGTGCGGCTTTAGCAGCACTCTGCTGCCTTGCATTTTGGCACAGATATAAATTTTTGGCTCATTATTATATAGCACCTTATTCTGTAGTGTTGTGTAGAGGTTGTCATTACTTACTTTAATCCATGAGTTAGTACCTGGAAGAAACTCAACCCACACAAACACAGAA
The DNA here is from genome assembly GCA_025379985.1 of Phyllomedusa bahiana. Classification (NCBI taxonomy): domain Eukaryota; kingdom Metazoa; phylum Chordata; class Amphibia; order Anura; family Hylidae; genus Phyllomedusa; species Phyllomedusa bahiana. Next base: position 134,081 of record JAODAL010002818.1, read on the forward strand.
GGAACATATAAATTCCAGGTATTTGTGGTCCATGATGTTGAATTTGGACACAGGATCCCAGTTTTGCAATGCTTCAAACTTCAGAGGCATCATGCTGCTCATTTAGTTTTTGCCATGTTCTTATACGGTACAGATTATGACCAGGAAAATATTGTGGGTAAAATATCTGTATAGACAATAAAAAGGCAAGAAATACTGGGAAACCATTTACAAAGATACACACTTTTTTTTTTTAGATTATCGCAATATATAAAGTTGCGTTCAAAAGTAAACTTGTATGTAAAAGCAAAATTCAATGAAAACATTGTATTAAATCGTTTTTTACCTAAAATTTTAAACAGAAATAAAATATTGGAAGCTTTTCAACTGCTGCAGTACAGGAAATGAGCTCTGTGTGACACTGTCTAGACAAAAGATTCTGTATTTCAAAAGTTTGGTAGAGATAAATGCAAGCTCTGGAGGTAAAAAATAAAAAATGAGAAGAAACTGTGATATAACCCTAATTCCTTGCTACAAGAATTGTCTCCAAATACTAAAGGCTTTACCATTCCAGAGTTTAGGTTCAGTGCATCAACCTCCATCTGAGGAATATTACATTTCATCAGTGTCTGTTTTACTGTAGTTTTATTAGAAATGAACGTTTGTATACAATTCCTCTACTAAGAGTGACGACTGAAAGACATTCCATTACTGGCAGTCCAGGTTCCAGGGGCGAGATCACCATTACAGCAGAACCCAAAGGAGCTTGTGGTTTGTTGCAGCGTTAATAGAATATGTAAACATTTAGACATGTGCCAAAGTGATGATGTGTTAAGATGAATAGAAAGAAGCTAATTTGCATCTAAACCCTTATTCTTTGTAACTTCCTTATAGGCAGAATGCATTGTTTGCTGTTATTTAATTATAATACAACAAGAAAGCACATCATAATTACAAAGCACAAAAGGTATATAATGCTTGTTCCATTGAAGTACGACTGCATAATTTTCACTTGATGATAATGTATTTCACAGCTGGTCCTTCAAAAAGATGGTTATATAAGAGCATTTACCTCTAATATAGAAGACAAAATTAACTAGAATTTATAGCAGTATGCACATGGCAGAGCCTGTGAAAAAGTCAAAAGCAGTCCCTGTGGTTGTGTACTATGTAGCAGAAGGTACTTTGCGTGCTGCCATTTGGTGTCCCCATTAGAGATGGCCGAAGTTCTCAAAAATTCGATTCGGTGACTTCGCCAAATTTCCCGACAAAATTTGTTTCGGTTTGAATTACTTTGGGACGAATTGCTTTAAAAAACAGCTATTTCCAGGCTGCACAGAGTCTGCAGGGTGCTGTAGAATGTCGTGCCATGCTTAAATATGCAGAGGGAGCTTGGTTTGGTCTTCATACAATGTTGTGTTTTAGTATGACACGCATATGACTGCCGCCGCTCTTAGAATCGCTTCACTATAAAATTCCCTGGGCAGTTGAGGACAAAACTGACCAAAAAACTCAAGCGGGAATGTAGCCCAATAAAGTCATGACAGCGACTGGAAAAAAACAAGCTGAGGGCTCAGGTGGCAACATCAGTGACAGAGTGTGGAGGTGACGGCAGCAGCCACAGCAGCATGCGGTCAGATAGTGGCACAATGACATTCTGGAGGTGGCAAAAACAGGAGTAGGCCACAGATTGGCACAATGACACAGTGTGGATGTCACGGCACCAGCAACAGCAGCAGCAGCATGAGGTTATAGAGTGGCACAATGACAGAGTGTGGAGGTGGGTGGCAATACCAGTCCCTGGTAAAGATGGTGGTAGGCTGATGGAGAATCTGTCAGCAGATGTGTGGCATCAGGCGGGTGGCGGCATCAGAATAGTGGCTGAGGCAGCTAGTTTTAACCAAGACTCATTTCTCAAAGTTTGGGTGAGGCGTCATGGCTGATGTAATCTGACGCCTAAGGCATTGGTGTGTGGAAATCCTGGCCGATCCATGCCTGATTCATCTTGACAAGGGTCAGTCGTTCCACATTTCCCATGGACAAGCAGGTTCTCCTTGGGGTAACGATGGCCCCCCGCACTGAACACCCGCTCTGATGCCACACTACTTGCCAGGCAGGACAGCTTCTCCACTGCAAACTCGGCAAGTTCCGGCCACACATCCAGTTTGGCTGCCCAGTAGTCCAGCGGATCTTCTAACTGGGGTGGCAGGGTGCATCTGGATCGGGAGATGATGACAAAGAGAAACAGCTCCTTTCTGCAGAGGTGGTGGAGCAATGGCATGCGTGCCACTGGCCACTGCTGCTGCTGTTGCTGCGGAGGCAGGATGGACCACCACATCTGAGCCACGTTTCTCCCGGGCCACCGGATGGTGACACTGCATGTGTTGACGCAGGGCCGTGATTCCAACGTTAGCTCCCTGGCCACGCTTCACTTTCTGTCCACAGATTCTACATATACCCATATTCGGCTCCTCCGGTGTCTAAACAAAGAACTGCCACACCACCGAGTATCTGATTTTATCGCCAACGCTCCGCATTGAGAGACTACTACCACCGCTGCCTCGCTGAGCCCCTGTGCCGCTACTTTCTTGGACCTGCGAAGCGGGTTTTCTACCCCGTGGCCGCTTGGCTCCCGACCTTACACTGCTGCTACCCTGCTGACTCTCGGCCACACAATCCTCTTGCTGGCTGCGCCGCTGCCTGACGCGCAAGCTGAAGCCCTCTTCTCCTGATGATCATGAAGCCCTTGCTTCCCCCGGCTCCCAAGTGCGGTCGGCTACATCATCATCTATTTGTGTTTCATCGTCACTGCTGTCTTCCTCACCGGTCTTGGTATGCAGAGGCTGACCCCTCACAACATGACCTCCCATGCCACTCTCCACATCTATACTTTGCCGCCTACTGCAAGAAGCAGGGGATATTGGCCCCATTTCTTCGCTGCCAAGTAGCTGCTGACTGCCCTCCTCAAATTGTTCATCCTCGCTATATAGTGCCGCTGAGCCCAGACCACATAGTAGATCTCTGGCTGAGGGAACCGGATGGGACAGAGGTGGGTTGAGGACAGGTGAGGGCCGTTGAACCGCTCCCGGGCCATGCCATCTAAGGGTTGTGTCTGACGTTCCCACCGACTCTATGCTGGGGTTGTCAGATGTCATCTGGGAGGAAGTGGATGACCTAGTCAACCAATCAAGAACCATTGGGTTGCTGAACAACACACGGCCGCTAGATGACAGCGGCAGTTGTGGCCTCACCGAGTGACCCCTGCTGCGACGTCCCCTTGCTATGCTGCGACCTGGGCCTGCTCTAGCAATGTTTGTGCCACTGCCACTCGCAGGTGAAGATTCTGCCACCTCTCTGTCTGACATACTGTTTGTTCTAAAATGTATAGACACTGTTTGATGAAGATATCTGTATATGATAAATATACACCCTTTATTTGACTCCAAATGAACCCAGTAACAAGCTTGGGTAACCCTTGGATATAAAATGCGCTCCACAAATGGCCAGGAAAAATTTATTTGTATGTGCCGTTTAAGAACACTGTGTATTTTACTGAATATAAAAGCACAAACAGGCTTAATTAACCTTTGGATATGAATTATGCTACAGGCAAAATTGCTTCTTTGGCGGTGAAAAAGAACGTTTCTTTTAGGGACCACAAAAGCAGAACAACGCTTAATTAACCCCTGGATCAAAATTGTGCAAAAGAAATATGCTGCCAACAATTACCAGCTTTGTAGCGTGTTAAAATGGCGTGCATTTTACGGTACAGAACAACAGAAAAACTTGTAATTAACCTTCGGTTATGAATTATGCTACAGGACAAAATTCCTCTTTGGCGGTGAAAAAATAACGTTTTTTTTTTAGTGACCACAACAGCAGAACAATGCTTAATTAACCCCTGGATCTAAATTGCGCAAAATAAATGAGCAACCAAAAATTACCAGCTTTGTAGCGTGTATTTTACGGTACACAACAACAGAAAAACTTGTAATTAACCTTCAGTTATGAATTATGCTACAGGCAAAATGGCTTCTTTGGCGGTGAAAAAGAATGTTTCTTTTAGTGACCACAACAGCAGAACAACGCTTAATTAACCCCTGGATCTAAATTGTGCAAAAGAAATGAGCAACCAAAAATTACCAGCTTTGTAGCGTGTTAAAATGGCGTGTATTTTACGGTACACAACAACAGAAAAACTTGTAATTAACCTTCAGTTATGAATTAAGCTACAGGAAAAATTGCTTCTTTGGCGATGAAAAAGAACGTTTCTTTTAGTGACCACAACAGCAGAACAACGCTTAATTAACCCCTGGATCTAAATTGCGCAAAAGAAATGAGCAACCAAAAATTAAGTGGTATTTGGATTGTAAAAACGCTGTTTCTTTAAAAGAATACAATAGGAACAGGCTTAGATAACCTTTGGATATTCAATGTGCTTTGAGCAGATAGCATTAAAATTTATATGCAGCTGCATTGGACGCACACTGGACTTCAGTTCCAATACCCCACAAAATCAGAATTAGAACGTAAAAGAAGCAGTCTCTGAGACAAGCTGTGACATCCCCCAAAAATCGCTGTATAAAAATGAGTTCTTTAGTATGAGATATCATAAGCAGCCGCGGCAGCACCTTCCCTACTCAGTACAGTGAGAGCGGTATTAGCTCCCAGCGTCGCGCCCGGACTTATATAGTGCGGTGACGTCACAGAATTCCGCCGGTCTCTGATTGGCTTCATCTCTGCACATGTCATCTAGGTTACTCCTTTCTACTCCATGTAACGCCATGTGCTCGCAGCCATTTTATCAATTAAAAACACACTTCGTTCCCTCGAATTACCCCAAACTTCGACTTCGTTCAGAATCGAAGTTTTCATGAAATTCTAAACGAATTCCACTTCGTTAGAATCAATTCGCCCATCTCTAGTCCCCATACATCATTATATTAAGAAGATACTCTCCTTTAGATTCAATGCTTTGAAGTGAAATACAGTACCTTCATAATATGTCATCCTTGTAAGTATGTTATGATTTTTTTCTGTCAAAGCTATAGACTCATGTGCATGGAGCCTGTAAAAAGGCACAAGCAGTAGCCGTGCTTGTGTATGTAGCAGTAGGTACTTTAGGCAACATTTTACATTAGGGCTGCACCATTTGTTTGGTCTATTTTGCGCCAAAAAAACTGTTAACGCCCTATTCTCTATATAAGTTAACTGTAGTACACCAAAACTATTATTATATCCCAGGCACAACACATTTGTATGCGCCCAAAGAAGGCACATCAAGTATGCTAGCAATGATAGGCTATGCAGCTGTATTATGCTATGGGCTTAGATTAGGCACATCAATTATACTATGCAAGGTAGACCACACACCCGATTTATGACAGGTTCATTAATTCAGGCACGCTATACACTCATTTAATGCACCTTAAAACTGCCATTGCGGCGCCTCTTTTCTGACATGTCGCCCTTCATGTGTTGCCATATGGTACCCCATACATCACCATGTTAAGAAGATACTCTTCTCTAAAATAAATCAGTGCTTTAGAGTTAAAGGGTTATTTTCACCACAATAATTAATGTTAAACTTGTAGGCAAAGGTATTGCCAAATACATTGCTGTCCTGATTTTGCTTTCCTCCAGAGTTAGAGCAGAGAGAGGTGGTAGGTACTAGGGAAGCTTGTGTACAAAAGCAGGAACTAAGCTCTGTTCTAAAAGGCTCTAGCAGCAGTGGATGACCATGGTGATGTCACTTCCTGCTGTAGTAACAAAAGCAGAAGCCAGCAGCACAACCAACTTATTGGGGATATCATGTCCTGAGCCCCTGAATTCAAGGGGTAAAGACAATCCAAATAAAAGAATGAGACAGCATCCAGTGGGTTGAAAAAGTTAAATAACATCTTATATTACTTCATAAAAAACAACCACAAATACATGCAATGTTTCAACCCTTCTGGGTCTTTATCCAGCATAATGTCCTGATGTGTCTTATCAGCAGCACAAGACATTGTTTATCTATGTAACTTTAACCCTTTAGAGCCTTCTATAGCCTTTTACCCTACTGTTCAAACCCTTCTAATAGCAATATCCCTCCAACAGGATCAGATAAGAATAGCAGAGCTGATATGCCAACAACCCACAGCCTAACCAGGAGGGTCTAGAGTGGGCTGAGAAGAAGAGACTAAATGAAATAGCACGGTGAGAACACTCCTTTAAATATCTCCATGATATGTAATCTATTTTAGTATGTTATGATTTTTTTCTGTTGAACTTACTGAGCCATGTGCAAGGAGCCTGTAAAATAATACAAACAGGCCCTGTGGATGTGTATTATGTAACAGTAGGTAATCTGTGTTCCCACATACCAAGAGGCTATTCTCCTCTAGATCAATCCTACGTCAATAATATGTCACTGTTGGAGCATGTCAGAATTTTTTTTATCTGTTCAATTTACAGAGGAACCAACAGAAATAAACATAGTGGGCCTTATTTATGCAAATTTTCTAGTAGTAAAATTTTCTTTGTTGCCCCTAGCAACGGATCACAACTCCACTCCATTCAGGAACTCCAAAATATATGCTGTCTCCACCTTCCTCAATAATTAAAATTGAAGGGAAGGACTTCGTCACCAACAAACACCGCTCACCAGAACTTGCAGGGTTAAAACTTTGTAATCAAACACTGTTCTCCAAAAGTCACAGCGTTAAACAATTTGATCAAGGCTATGAATTCTTAAAGCACATAAAGATCAAACATATTGCAAATGTAGATGATTGTCTGTCCTGGGGTATGGAAAGAATTGGGACAGCTTGGGTTTCAGGCACGAACAGAGGGTACACCCTACCACGAGGAGGCGTCATGCTTGGCAAGAGGTCTATCAGGCAGCCATGGGCCCGATGTGGCGGGTGAGTCTGACTGAAGACATCCACAAACTCTTGGTACGCAGTTGAAAGGCCTAGTAGCGATATCAGACGTGTTGATGGAGAAACGAGTTTTACCCAGTGGAGTGACTTAAGACACTGGGAGTGGCACTGTTGCCCTCTAACAGTAACTTTGCCTAGTTCCTAGTGACGTATGGGAGCGTGAATCTGCGGACATGGGAGACCCATCAGAAGTGCAGAAGTGGAATTCAGAATCACATGGAACAAGATTGTCTTCTTGTGGGACATCCCAACCTGCAGCATCAGAGGTTCAGTAGGAAACTGGAGTTCTCCATTAATGGAAGAGATTATCAGGGGCTTAAAAAGACGAATCACTGGAAGACGAAATCTGGATGTCAAAAATGAATTAATGAAATTTCCAGCAGAGCTAGAATCCAGAAAGGTCAAAGCTTGGAACTGGGTACCTGAAGCGTGAGTATGACCAGCATGGTATGGTGAGGAGATGCATTTTTCACCTAATATTGCAATTTTCACGAAGCCTATGCATTAAAGTTTCCCGGACATACTGGAAAGTCCCTTTGAAAGCAAGCTTGACTGCCGCAATACCAGCAGAGATTCTGACGACGTCTGCGAGTTTGCTCTTTCTCAGAAAAATGGACTCTCTCCACTTGCATGGGTTAAACACAGTGTATCGTTGGTGAAGGCAGTGGAGACCTCTGGGAGACTAGTGAAAGTTGAGGAAGTTAACTAGTACAGAATGATTCTATTTGCTCATGAAGCTCCAGTTGCCTCTCAGCAAAACGGACGTCTATTCTGGTAGCAAGACAAATTAGGACATCCAGAGAGGTTGGAAGGTCCCGGACAGCCAATTCATCTTTAATTCTTCCAGCGAGACTATTCCAGAAGGTCTGTACAAGAGCCTCATTATTGCAGTATAGCTAATAGGACAGCGCGTGAAACTGTATGGCATATTGTCCCACCATGGAATTGTGACACAGACGGAGCAGAGATGACGCAGCAAAGGAAGCATGCCCAGATTCTTCAAAGACCGTGCGGAGTGCATCTAATATTAAGTTGTATGTGGACCGTCAATGGATCCCCTAGCTCCAAGAGGGATGTGGCCCAGGGAAGGGCTTTTCCAGACAGTAGACTTATTATGATGGCCACCTTGGCATGGCTGTGGGGAACTTAAGTGCCATCATTTCTAAGTGTATAGAACACTGATTTAAGAAACCCCAGCAAGTCTTGGGGTTCCCATCGTAGAATGGAGGTAGAGGCAGATGCAGAGCAGGTGTAGCGGTGGCCGCTAAAGGAGGAATCACCACAGGTGCAGGAGCAGGTTCAGGAACCAGGAGATGGGCAGCTATGCCCTGGTGTATTTTAAAAAGTGCTCTTGTTGGAAGCTTTGATGGGTCACTTCGAGCACCAGGTCTTGGACATCAGGCAGTTGGACCTTGGTCGAATCCATAGCCAGTTTGTACTATAGTGATCTTGTTTAGTGGGTCTTCCAGTTCACCGTGAGAGATGACTATGAACCATAGCAGGTAACTGAGTCTAAGGTGCCTCCGGGTATTCACCAGTGCTCACCACAAGGCTGGTTGGGCTTTTCTTCAGGAGACATCCAGGTCATTACCCCTGGCATGGCCGCTTGCGATGACAGCCGATGCGCAGCATGATACTGAAGAAGCAGACTGAGGCATTGCCAGTAAACAGGTGATAAGGTCAGGGCAGGCGGTAAGCAAAAGATGTCCAGGTCCGGAACATGGGTTAGATACCAGGAATACAGAACGTAACAATAGCAAACGTAAAGGAAGCAAACCAACAAACTGACAAGGCGTGTTGGTGGAAATGAGGTAATAAAGGATCCATTGCCTGGTGATTACAAATCAGTGGTGTGCTGCCTTTTAAATTTTAAAGGCCCAGCGTGCATGCACCCTAGCGGACGGGTATGTGCGTGCTGGTCAGAGACAGCAAGTGGAAGTGGAGCAGGAACAAGGAGAGATGAGTGATGACCGGGACAGAGGAGGCCCATATAGACGCACATAGCTTACATTGCTATTGATCAACCTTATAACTTGTGCTGTTTGGTTGATCTCTCTATTTGTTTTACTGGCATGGTATGTCAGACCTTACAGAGTTTCAAAGGGTAATGATTGTTGGTGTGTGCCTTGTAGAGGCATCTGTGACACAAGTTGCTGAGTTCATAGGAGTAGTACTGTTTCTTGATCACTTTTCAGTATGCAAAGACTGGAAAAAACATCTGCAGACACAAAAAGCTGTGGCTGAAAAGCTTGATGTAAGGGACAGATTTTACTTAATTGTAGCGCAAAATCACAAAACTATGACCCCTCAAATTACTGCACAGTTGAATGCAAGTTTAGGGACACAATAAGAGGCTGTAGGGGCTTAATTCTACAGTAATGCCAGATATAACCCATGGAGACAGTAGTGCTCTTACAGAGAAAATGACTTTTTTTCTAGTCTCATACAATCCCTTTAACATATTATAGCTTCTAATATGAAAACAATTATTTGATTATAGATATTGATAGACCATATTACACATATATAAAATGGATGGAGGTATTTTTAAGATACAGTGGTTGTCAGAGGACAGGGTGAAGAAAGGACACCAGAACAACAAAAGGAGGCAGTGAATTAGATACCACTGCTAACATCTATTATGTCAGGGAAAGAGGAACACCACACAAAAAGGGATTTTAGATCACAATCAGTCTAAGAAGGAGTGCAGAGGTACACGCCTCCACAGCTCAATCTTACACTTGTCCCTCACTCAGGCTACATACTGAGTCCACACACTCAGATACACAAACATTGCCACTATTAAGAGATGAGTGATAGAATCAACACTGCAGGTAACATGCACCAGCATCCACTATATTCTACAAGATGTTCAGGTTCTTTCGGGCAACAATGCAATACTATTAAAGTTTAAGGCTTTATTATACAAGTATACTATTTAGTTACAAAAATAAAGAAGAATAGAATACAAATAAAAGTATGCCAAAACTGAAATAAAAAGGTATAAAAAAGAAATAAAAAATTAAAAGGTATAAAAAAGAAATAAAAAATAAAAAGGTATAAAAAGATATAGAACAATGAAAACTCTACGGATTGGTGTTATCTCCCAGTTCTGGGCTTTTTTTGTATGTCTTGCCCAAGATTCTTCAAGGGACAGACATAACCCCTCAGCAGCTCCTCTTTCTTACATCAAAGATGAGGTGTCTAATTGCATGCAGAGGATAACTAGAAATTCCAGCTTGTGTCATAACTCCTCCTACAAGTCCTCTAGCCAGAAGTTATGACCACCAAGGTCCCAAGCAAAAAATCACTAATTCAGCCATTTCACACATGAATACAAAAAATTTATAATTTGACACTAAAATCAGTTGTATGGTTTCCTAATCACATAAATCCCAGAGATTGATAAAGGATAAGCAACTAATATATCTGATCATAATCTCATAAATTATGGAAAACGTTGAATTTGACCAAAAAGTGTTTAATGTTATTTTTTTCCTTTGTTCAATTACTTAGCAGGGGTGTATCCTGGAAAACTTGATGAATTGAAAAAAGACTCCATTGTGGAGTTGAAACGTTGCAGTATGGGTGAATAAAGCACCGATTTTTTTCACTTTTATAATCAATTTGGAGTGCTGTGGATTTTTCTATTTTTTTGGAAAACTTGATGGAGATTTACAGAAAACATATAATAAATAAGAGTTACAAACAGGAAAGGTTACGCAAAAAATTAATCCATGGAAGTCCATTTTTATTACAGTGATGGACGTTATTGTCTTCTTCAGCATTGCTTGGCTTAGTCGATTCTCACAGTTCAAACAGCTGAATGCTACAATGTTAGACTTCTCTCAGCCAAAATAGTACTCGTTCATGGAATGCAATTACTTTCAATGGAAAATCAGATCATTTTTCCTGGCCTGCTCTGCAGTGAAATCTTTCAGTGGAGAAATTAATATGGTGATAAAAAGAACACAAAAAGTGTAAATAGGGTCTTCACTTTCTATGTCAAATGTTTAACTAGTAGATTGCAGCTGTCAGAGATGAAAGTGATTGCTGGCAAATGTACACATTAAATGAAACTATCTTGAATAAAATAAAGAGAGTTTCCTGTGGAGATTCTGAAAGGTAGATATTCAGGTGCACACAAAAAAAATAGTGCTTTTTTATTCCAGGCAATTATTCCAGCTAAATCTTAATCTTGAGTCCGATCTACTCCATGATGTTTTGTGAACCTTGAATGTAAAATATTTACTTTCAGCTGGCTGTATAACTCCTGCCAGTCCAGACTCTGCATGTATTCATTCTATTGAGTCATTATGACAAAATAAAAACAGTACAAAATTCCCGAAATAAATTGTGAAGGAGGCTAGTTCAATTTCAGTAAATTAGACTTATTCATTATACAATTTTATAATATTCTTTTATATCAGTTACTTGCTTTCAGTAACTCGCATTCTGCTGTCACTGAACGTACATTTCATTGTGTCTTCAGAGGGTAAAAATCTGTTTTAGTCATGTGAAGCACAAGCAGGTAGAGGACTCTTCACAACTATGTTAGGCTATGCATAAACAGCACTGGATTTTGGTTGGCTTTTGTCACGTCAGAGGAGGTGCAGTGGGCTCTGACTGCAACCCAGCCCACTGTCCATGCCTACTTCGTGTTCTGCCCTAGATGGCAGATCCCAATTGGGCAGCAGATCATAGTTAGGAGAAAGCAAGGTTGATCAGTCCGGGTCAGCAACAATATGGGTACGTCAGGCCAAGAATCAGAAGACAGAAGAATACCCAGAAACAAGCCAGAGGTTAGAACACTGTCAGGAACGAGGTACCGAATCAGGAGACAAATCAAGAACAAGCCAAGGTCAGGTAATCAGGAACATACAATATGGGAACACAAGAAAAACCTTTCACAGGCAAGGAGGTTTAAATGGTGTGCCCGGACACTGCCCCAGCAGCCGCTTGGAGCAGTCTCCGGGCCCTCCTATTGGCCTGTGTGAAAAACCCTATGTTCTGAATAGAAGCAGGGCTGTCACTCCTAGGCTCATCAGCAAAGTTTCTCCCTGGGTGTGGCGACAGGCCAGGGGAATTAACCCCTGCAGTGCCTTGCACCTTAGAGGCAGATACATGAGTCGTGCCAGTACCCCCCTTTTTAGGTGGGGCCACTGGACCCTTCCCTGGTTTGGGTTTGTCCGGATGAGAGTAGTGGATTTCCTTGATCAGAGATACAGCATGTATGAATCTGGCTGAAACCCACAACCTCTCCTCCGGACCATATCCCTTCCAGTGGACAAGCTACTGCAAAGATATCTGAACTCTACAGGAATCTAGGATACCAGCGACTTCATACCCTGACACCCTCAATACTAACTGGAGGAAGGGGTTTACAGGGCAAAGTTGGAGACGGTACCTCTTTGTTAGTGATTGATGAAAGACGTTATGGACATAAAGGCAAGGAGGTAACTTAAGATGGTATGCCACAGGGTTAACCACTTCTTGAACTACATAAGGGCCCACAAATTGTGGAGCAAGTTTACCGGAAGGCACCTTTAAACGAAGATTTTGGGTGGACAGCCATACCTTATCCCCAATAGAATAACCTCTAGAACAAAGACACCTTTTGCCACTCTTTCTCTTTTGAATGTTCTGGGCATTGATCAAGTTCTTCTGAACTTGGGCCCAGGCTGTGCACAGATTGTTAACGATAACATCCACTCCACTATGATCAGAAGTAGCACTGAATAATGATGCATGTCTCGGGTGAAAATCATAATTGCAGAAAAATCAGAGACAAAACAACAAAGTTTTTGTGTAACGGTTTGGTTCACCCTCTCCGTCTGCCCATTAGTCTCAGGGTGGAAGAATGAGGAAAAGGATAGAGTGATACCCAGAGCCTCAGAGCCTTACAGGGAAATCTCCAGAAACAGGAAACAAAGTGAACAGCTCTGTCCGAAACAATACTCTTGGGTAAACCATGCAGTTTTATGATGTGTTTGATAAAAATCTCAGCATGCTTCTTGAACGACTGCAACCCCCTTAATGGAACCAAATGACACATCTTACTAAACCGATCCACCTCCACCTAAATTACCGACTTACCCTCAGAGGTAGGAAGATCGGTCATAAAATACATGGAGATGTGGGTCCATTGGTGTTTGGTTGCCCGAGCACAGGTGTCACAAGCTGCCACATAGGCCCCCACATCATGAGACAATGAAGGCCACCAGTAGATGCAAGAGATAAGTCTCTTTGTGCCAGACACTCTAGGATGTCCAGGTAATACAGAATCATGTAATTCCTTTAATAATCATAGCCGAAACTGAGTGGGAACAAAGACCTTAGAAACTGGACAATTGGCAGGTCTCACATACTGGTGTGTCTTAATCTCAGTGGCTAAGACAAGGGAAATGGCTGAGTCAATCATCTCCTTGGGTAAAATCGGTACCAGATCCTCCCGAGGTGAGTGACTGGCACAGAAGCTTCTATATAATGCGTCAGCTTTAACATTTTTAGATCCTGGTCTGTAGGTAACAACAATGTTAAAGGAGAAGATAGTGGTGCCGCACACCAACTGTGGTCAATGCGGGTGCTCCATGAAAGGCCAAAGGCTAATGTTCCATGTACAGAAAATCCACGGAATTCCTAAGTAGTTTTGCAGATGAAAAGAATTATTGTTTCACATGATGTAGTTAACATAATTTGTCATCAGCTCTCCATAATAACGCAAAATGCTCTGCTGCCCGCCCTGCAGGTCCCTCATGACTGTGATAGGTATGGTTGTCTTTGGCTGGAAAAATCACATGACCTCGTTTTGCATAGAACATCGTTTCCTGTTCAGTATCAGTCTTTCAGTGACTAACATTAGAGCAAGACGTGTGATGTGTGTCTCTCAATACAGCTCAGCTCAGAGACACAGTTCTTTTCTTTATTCATACAGACAACTATGCTTTTAGCTGTGAACATTAGAAAATAGGTAGATTAGAGAGTTTCAGTTCTTATTTAGTTAGACAGAGACTTTTAAAGAAGCATCTAGCGCTGTCCAGCCGCAGGGGGGAGGGTGGGGGAGGACGGACGGACAGACAGACAGGCTTTGGAAAGACTCTGCTTTGAACCTGCATTGAAATGGCATTTTTTTACCACTTTTTGGCCAGCACACCTCGCACCTGAGGTGAAATTGTACCTTTTATTTTGTGCGTCCCAGTTTTTTTCAAATAGCCACATTGTACTTAAATTTGGATACAGAAATGTTCTAGTAACTGTTGGTGTATTTCATTGGTGCAAAAACCACCTTTTGTTATCCGTATAACTTTTAAATAGCTGTATTGCACTTTGATGCGCCCCAGTATTTTTCAAATAGCCACCTTGTACTTAAATTTGGATACAGAAATTTTCTAGTAACTGTTGATGTATTTCATTGGTGCAAAAACCACCTTTTGTTATCCGTATAACTTTTAAATAGCTGTATTGCACTTTGGTGCGGCCCAGTTTTTTTCAAATAGCCACCTTGTACTTAAATTTGGATACAGAAATTTTCTAGTAACTGTTCTCGTGTGTTATTGCTGCAAAAAAACGCAATTTCTCATCCGTGTAACTTTTGAATAGTTTTATTCACTTGTATAATAGTTTGTTGAATACTATCAATTCCTAGTCCTACTGGGCAGTTGTAAATCCCTGGGACTGAAGGAAGAACACTGTTGATTTTCTGTTACGGTTCTTCCACCAGGCACATTTCACAGGTATTCGATAGAAACAATTCTGTCTAATCCTAGTTGGCTGTTGGAAATTAGAGGGATTTAAGAAAAGCTGTGATTTGCCGTCTTTCAATAAGGACTGTCAAAAAGTCTTCCATACCTTTTTAAATTTTTATCTTTCTGAACATGGAGCGAAATGCAGGTGGTAAGCGAGCAAAGAGGGGTGTAGGACATGGAGGTAGAGATACGAGAGAATGTGCTCCTTCCAGTGCTGGCGACAACACGCAAGCAAGCGGATCGTCGGTTGCAGGACCGTCAGGCCTGTCATCGCTGGGTCGGTGCCACGTGAATCTCAGTAACGAACAGCGTCGTCAATCTGTTCTTCAGTGGTTAATGCAACCTGCATGCTGCGGTCCAGGACAGGGATAGTCAATGTCCAGTTCAACTAAAATGGTTGTTCAAAGACTCCTTTTTCCGGCACTTTTTAATCTGTGGGTCAGACAGGTTTAATGGTCATACTTCGGTCCAGGACAGGTATAGTCAATGTCCAGTACCCTTAAAAAATGGGGTAGAATCAATCGCCACAATCTTTAGGGAATCAGATAGAGGCATCCAGGGAAGGCTCAGATGCATCCACGAAATTTTCACTGGAAGCAACAACTTTCTTGACACAGTAGGAAATACCTAGGCGCTGGAGTTTTCTGGCCTGTTCTTCCTTTTGGGGCACTCATGGATGAAATGACCTTCTCCGCCACAGTAGAAACACAGTCCCTGGATGCGACAAGAAGTCCTACGGTCACTGTAAGAAGCCGCAGAAGACGCGCCAACCTGCATGGGCTCCTCAGGAGGTATCTAAGCACTGGCAGTTCTGGGGTGGTAGCAGAACGGAGCAGCGGCGTAAAGCGGACCAACTGACTAAGTGTCTTATCCTGACGTTTCTTCCTAAACCATCTGTCCAGTCGAACAGCCAGAGCCTACGCATCATCAAGAGTGCCAGGGGTAGTGTAAACCACCAATATGTTCTTCACATGGTCAGCTAATCCTAATCTGAATTGGCACCTGAGAGCTGGGTCACTCCACCTGGACGGAACACACCAGCGACGAAATTCAGAACAATATTCCTCTAAAGTTATCTTACCCTGCTTTAAGGTGGTGAGCTTAAAAGAGTAATCCCAAGGAGTTAAAAAATCTGTCTACAGAAGACAATTCGGGCGAGTTAGGAGATAATGAGTATGCCCACTCCTGGGGGAAACTTTGGAAAAGGCACATGACAATTCCCACTCTCTGCTCCTCATTACCTGAGGCAGAGTTGAAAATACAATCGGCATCCTTCCTTAAAAGTCCGAAAGGCCCTCCTGTCACCTGAAAACCTATTGGATAACTGAATGGGGGGGTTCCACAAAAGGGGTAGCGATGCTGGAACATTCCTACCCTAGAAGGTCTCCTGCTGCTGTACTCTCAGTGCCACATCCTGGAGCAACTCGGTAAGCCCCTGCATCTGCTATACCAATGCGGTCATGGTGTTCATGGTGCGTGGAGAGCAGTGATTTGTCGGCCTATGAAATGCAGTGGGCCCTGACTGCAACCCAACCCACTGTCCCTGACTACCTGGCGTGCTGCCCTAGATGGCAGACCCCAACTGGGTGGCAGACCCTATGTTACTAAGTACAGGGCCGTCAGGAGAAAGCAAGGTCAATCAGTCTGGGTAAGCAACATAAACTGACTGTGTACTAGGAAACTGCAAGGGCTGAATAGACTTTAAAGATGTATTTCCATTTCATTGATTCTCTTTAGACATTTAGCCAAAGATAAATAATGACTATTACCAAGTACAATGCTGTTTGGCTTCCCTTCAGAGCTGGATTCTTACCTCCTGCTTGTATATTCAAGTATCCCTAGGTTAACGGCCACCTCGCTGATCCTGTGCTTTGACAGGATCTAGTAGTGGCCATCACTCCCTGCTTTTTGTAATCAGCAGCACAGGAGCTTGATTACTTAACTTGCTGATAAACTTAAAGGGGCCGTTCACGCAGCACAGTGCAAATACCGGTCGGAAATCCCCACAGGAGGATGGCTTTTCTCCGCAGTTTGATGAGAAAAGCCCTCCCCCTTCGCATTGAGATGTTCATATTCCGCCCGAAAACCGGGGCGGAACAATGAACATGCTGCGTGGGTTTTCTATTAAAATTCATTTTAAAAGTTGACACCCGATTTACAGACGGCTTTCAAAACCGAAAACCGTCTGTAAACCTGGATGAAAACCCATGCCATGGGGACAAGCCCTAACACTTTAGAGCATTGTAGTCTTCTTTTCTGCTGTTTTGATCCCTCCACTATCTACAGCCTAACTAGGAAGTGGGAGTCTGAAGCTGTCTGCAGTTCTTAGAAATGGCATGGTGAGAACATTACTTTAACAGAGCAGGAGGAACTTGACCCTGACTGACATAAGAAAACCTAGCTGCCTCATTGAACCACAAAATCAACATGAGTTGTGAGGCCTTATGTACCTTATTTGTATTTATAATTAGAATCAATAGATTTTTATCCTTGCTGATCTCTTGAGATCTATTCATAGAATTCTTTTGTCACCTGTAGACATCCAGGAATGCAACCTATCCTCTTCCAGATAATTTAGGCACCACAAATATCAAGGCAATATTGGGGGGAGCTATTGTAATGTTCACCCAAAAATTACAAAGTAGCTCCCTATGACAGGCAGCACTCACACAGCCCTAGAACATTACACTACCACTGTGCTTGACTGTAGGCAAGACACACTTGTCTTTGCACTCCTCACCTGGTTGCTGCCACACACACAGGACACCACCTGAACCAAATAAGTGTATCTTGGTCTCATTAAACCACAGAACATGGTTCCAGTAATACATGTCCTTAGTCTGCTTGTATTCAGAAAACTGTTAGCAAACTTTCTTGTGCATCATCTTTAGAAGTAGCTTCCTTCTGGGACGACAGCCATGCAGACCAATTTGCTGTAGTATGCCGCATATGTTCTGAGCACTGACAGGCTGACTTTCCCAATCCTCTAAACTCTGCAGCAATGCTGGCAGCACTTATCTTTGGATATGACTCTAAGCACATGCACCCAACTTCTTTGGTGAACCATGGTGATGCCTGTTCTAAGTGGAACCTGTTTTATTAAACCAACGTAAAGTCTTTTCCACCGTGCTGCAGCTCAGTTTCAGGGTGTTGGCAATCTTCTTATAATCTAGCAACAAGTCTTTTTTCACACCTGAAACTTTATTACACTAAAAAGTGACATAACACTGTGGAGGCAAAATGGCCAATAGAGCACAATCTGTCCATTTAGGGGGAACTCAGGTGTACTTACTTTTGTTGCCAACAGTTTAGACATCGATAGCTGTATCTTGAGTTATTCTGAGGACACAGCAAATGTACACTGTTATACAAGCTGTACACTGACTACTTTACATTGAATCAAAGTATCATACTGTATCTTCACTGTAGTCCCATGAAAAGAGATAATACAATATTTACAAAAATGTGAGGGGTGTACTCACTTCTGTGAGATACTGTAATTCATCTTATAGTTTCACCTGTCCCACTAGTACGAGGGACAGAAATACCCCATTATTGTGCTACTGTTGGGAATATGTGAAGCTTTATTTACTGAAAAAAATACCACTGGGGTGGTAGATCGACCTACAGTGGGTCTGTGTACCTACAAAACTTTACGGGGGAATTTTAACTACCTCCTTTATGGGGACACAAAACAGGACTAAAACTTGTTGCACATATGGCAGCCCCATAGCCGATTGGGGGTACTTTACTTTAAGAGGCATAAAGGGGTCATTATTACTATTTGGGGCGTTGTAGATGGGGAGTTGGTACAGAGGTAGAAATTGGTAGGAAAGTGCTGAAAAAGTGTCTAAGATGTTTGTTTGGCAAATTATACAGTGAAAAGTCGTGGCCAGGAGAAGTCATCATGGCAGTCTGGGGCAGATGAAAAAAAAGGAAAAGAGAACAACTCATCAGAGAAGACATCTCCTGTGAGTCTCTGGAGGTAGTCACTTATATGTGTGCAGAGAGCCTGTGTACAACTTGTGTCTACAATTGTATGCTCACTATTTGGCAGTAATATTGGCTGTAGTGTAATGGTTTATATTCAGTAATGGTATGGTGTATTATTCAGTCATTGTGTGGTGGTGATATGTGTACATGATGTAGCGGTATTATTTAGTCACTATGTGGTGATGATGTGTGGCGGTATTATTCAGCCACTTGGTGGTGGGGATATGTGATCATGGTGTGGTAGTATTTGGCCTTAGTATGATTATTGGTAATATTAGCCTTTTATTCTGGTTTTGTGTAGCAGTGTTACTTGGTAAATGTCTGACTATTATTTAGTAGTTTTATAAATAGAAGTTTGTGTTTTAGCTTTTTGTATATTCAGGCACTGATTAATGGTGTATCACATCGTGACGTAATAAATTTGCCTAGGTATGGCCCTACATAAACCATACTATTCTTTTTTTTATTTTTCCATCAGCTTAGGAGTATAAGGGCTTATTTTTTGGGGGAAATTTTTTTTTCAAATAGTACTAATTAAGGTACCCTACAGTATACTCGGCTTTTAATAAATTATTTGTGAGGTGGAAAAAAAAAGTCCGCCAATGTTTTATTTTTACGGTGTACCATCTGCAGTAAAAATGACATGTGATCTTTATTTTGTGGTTCAATATGATTATAGAAATAGCATATTTATATAATTTTTGTTATATTTTACTACTATTGAAATATAAAACTTTTGCCTTATGTCACCCATATTCTAGCAGCCATAACTTTATTTTTTCATCGACAGAGTTGTCTTAGTGCTTGTCTATTGAGGGGCAAGTTGTATTTTTTATTGGAAATATGCTTGTGTAAACTTTTTGAACACTCTATTTTAAAGTGTTTTGGCAAGGCAAAGCCAGAAAACATAAAATTGTACCGTATATACTCGAGTATAAGCTGTGTTTTTCAGCACAAAAAATGTGCTGAAAAATCCCTCCTCGGCTTATACTCGAGTCACTGTCGGCGCTCGGGCGCTGCGAGGGCCCGTGCTCCGGCAGGGACACTTCTGCTATATGCGACTCCTCAGGGAGCACATATGGCAGAATGCCGAGTAAGCTGACAGCGTCCAGGGGCTGTCGGCGATCTCTTCACCTGTATGCGACTCCTCCGGAGTGCCTACAGGTGAAGATACCACTGCGGAGCAGAGAGCAAGCGCTCCCTGCTCCGCAGTGGACTCCGGACAGCCGAAGCCGAAGGCCGGATTTTCCGGCACAGGCAGCGTGTGTCATCACACTGTGTGCGCTGGCTGATGGCATCACCCTGCCTGTGCCTGGACACAGAGCAGAGCTCCCGGGATCGGAGCAGCGTGGGAGCAAGGTAAGTGTTTAAACTGCCTATGGGGGCATATAACTCCTTATTACCTGCCTATGGGGCCATATTCCTGCTTATTCCTGCCTAGTACCTGTCTATGGGGCCATATACCTGCCTAGTACCTGCCTATGGGGCCATATACCTGCCTATTACCTGCCTATGGGGACATATATCTGCCTATGGAGACAAATAATGGCCTAGTACCTGCCTATGGGGCCATATATCTGCCTATTACCTGCCTATGGGGACATATACCTACCTAATGGGACATATACCTGCCTATACCTATCTATGGGGCCATATACCTGCCTATAATCTGCCAATGGGGAATGGGGACATATACCTGCCTATACATGCCTATAACCTGCCTATGGGGGACATATACCTGCCTATGGGGGGACATTAAACTCCCAATAACCTGCCAATGGGGGACATTAAACTGCCTATACCTGCCCATGTCATTTTATTGGTATCCATTTTAATTTTTTTTAAATCCACCAGTAGCCGCTGCATTTTCCACCCTAGGTTTATACTCGAGTCAATAAGTTTTCCCAGTTTTTTGTGGCAAAAGTAGGTACCTCAGCTTATACTCGGGTCGGCCTATACTCGAGTATATACAGCAATTTGTTTTTGGCTATATCAATTATTCTATATGTATAATATTTAAATGTTAAATGGGAAAAGGCAGGTGTTTTGAACTTTGAATGTTTTTGTTCTTGATATTTTTATCTTTTTATGCTTTAAGTTTTTTTACATTTTATTTCACTTTACAAGGGAACATGAACATATCACTTGATTACTTGTACAATACACTATAATCCTTATATTACAGTAATTTGTGCCTGATTGCATCTTCCAATTAAGTCTAGCATGAGTACTTAAATGGCAGGCCTTAGGGTCTTCATTAGGCCGCAGGCTTCATTAGCCCATCCAATATTGTCCCCACAGACATCTACTGTACATCTATTGTGGATATTGCTAAGGTGGTAAAACCAAAAATAAATTGAAAGTTTAGTCAGTGTTAAACCCCATTTGGAACAGGAACTGATGTAAAAGTGTCAGCTCTATATAAAACAACAGAATTAAATAACTGAAAGGATCACAGAGCTGATTGAAATTAACTGATAAAACAATATGTTATTAAAATGGCTATAATCAGAACTCCCATAGAAGTAAATAGAGAGGATGGCAGTAAGTGCCACCCTCCTCATACTCGTGCACGGTCAGCTCGCAGCTAGGGTAAGCGACCTGTGCAGGGGATTTTGCCTAATAGTAAAAGTCCTTTAAAATCAGTTCTGCTACATCTATAGTTGCTAGCTAGCAGGATTTGAGGGCAGATTAGATAATTGTAAGTCTGTTCAGAATTGTAAATGATCTACAGTAACCAAAGTAAATGGAATTATTCCTCAGGGGACCAATGAGTGTAGTAAATTCTACACTACAGCTCGCAGGGGATGCTTCATATGGACAAATATTTAGCCTTTGAAATGTGGCAGCACATTCTCAATGAACAATAAATCAGTAATTTTGGAGAAAAGTAAACATCGATCCAATTCTACAGGGGCTTGTATACACAAAACCTGAAGGGGTTTGATTATCTTAGTTTCTAGACCTGAGCTTGCAAAAGCAAAATTGTTTTCCAGTTCAAATTGTTTGCCAGACAGAAATAATGTTCTTGTAAAATGTATTAAATTCATCAAAACATTATAAGATATGCTTAAACATTGGTGGATATAAAACTAGTGGAAATGAAAAGAGGAGTACTTGTCCCTAGCAACCAATGACGAACCCGCTCCATAAGTGTCATGTGCCAGTTGTGTATTACAGGAAAATAGAAAGAAAAACACAGAGGTGGCGCTCTATGGTGAAAGTACGTCTGAAGTAATTAAAATGAAGCAATTAAAAAAACAAATAGAAAAGGTGCTCACCTTGAGCTGTTGTGCGTATTATTATAGAGGCCCAACACTCGTACGGGCATTGGTGGCTCTATCCGAGCCTCGGAATAGCAGCCGCAGGTCACTCTCACCGGAGCCGCAAGCAGACAGCGGGAACGAACAACAAGGATGAGGACAAAAAATATGGACCCGGCGCTAATTCCAGAAGAAAAAAAAAACCCTCGTGATTAGCGAGGATATGTTTTTAAATAAAGGTTTTTTATTCCATTAAAAATGAAAAGAGAGTTACCCTTTCCATATATATATATGGACCCGGCGCTCAAATCCAGAAGGAAAAAAAAACCCTCGTGATTAGCGAGGATATGGTTTTAAATAAAGGTTTTTTATTCCACTAAAAATGAAAAGAGAGTTACCCTTTCCATATATATATATATGGACCCGGCGCTCAAATCCAGAAGGAAAAAAAACCCCTCGTGATTAGCGAGGATATGGTTTTAAATAAAGGTTTTTTATTCCATTAAAAATGAAAAGAGAGTTACCCTTTCCATATGTATATATGGGTTTTTTTTCCTTCTGGAATTGAGCGCCGGGTCCTTATTTTTCGTCCTCATCCTTGCAGTTGTGTATTACAATTTATACCTGCCAATAATAGCCATAATTAGAGATCAGTGAAATCCTGGACCATTTTATTTGACATGGCCTATAGTGAAATAGTCTCGAAAAAAATGGGAATCTCACAAGAGAACAGAGAGAGTGACTATTGATCACTATATTTACTATTTTGTCATAGGCAAACTTAAACTTCATCAGTTCTCAATCTATAAAACACTTAAACGTAACTTTTATTATGTATAACACTTAACCTCTATACACACTATTCAAAACCTGATTTCTAACCTCTTAATTTTTCCCTTTCTACTTCTGAAGGAATAACTCCTTTTTCTTTTATCAAGTCTGGTTAAAAATTAAAAATTGTGACTTCTCACCTCTGTCTTCAAGTGTCACCCGTTGCAGAGGGTATCACAGGGAAACCTTGTATATTTTATGTCCATTAGATTAGGGATGACTGCCCAAGTAGGATGCTTGGGATCCCCTACTGGAGCTAGTAAATTACTGTATATATAAGGTTACCTGTTAATAGGTGGTGTTTAGAGATGGGCAAAGTTCTCAAAAATTCGATTCGGTCTGAATTACTTCGGGACGAATCGTGTTAAAAAACAGCTATTTCCAGGCTGCACAGAGCCTGCAGGGTGCTGTAGAACATTGTGCCATGCTTAAATATGCAGAGGGAGCTTGGTTTGGTCTTCATGCAATGTTGTGTTTTAGTATGACACGCATATGACTGCCGCCGCTCTTAGAATCGCTTCACTATAAAATTCCCTGGGCACTTAAGAGGGCAAAACTGACCAAAAACTGAAGCGGGAATGTAGCCTGATAAAGTCATGGCAGTGAAAGCTGGAAAAAAACAAGCTGAGGGCTCAGGTTGCAACATCAGTGACAGAGTGTGGAGGTGACGGCAGCAGCCACAGCAGCATGAGGTCAGAGAGTGTCACAATGACATTCTGGAGGTGGCAAAAACAGGAGTAGGACACAGAGTGGCACAATGACACAGTGTGTAGGTTATAGCAGCAGCCACAGCAGCAGTATGAGGTCAGACAGTGGCACAAAGACACTCTGGAGGTGGCAAAACAGTAGTAGGCCACAGAGTGGCACAATGACAGAGAGTGGAGGTGACGGCAGCAGCAGCATGAGGTCAGACAGTGGCACAATGACAGAGTGTGTAGGTCACGGCAGCAGCCACAGCAGCAGCATAAGGTCAGACAGTGGCACAATGACATTCTGGAGGTGGAAAAAACTGGAGTAGGCCACAGAGTGGCACAATGACACAGAGTGGAGAGCACGGCAGCAGCCACAGCAGCAGCATGAGGTCAGACAGTGGCACAATGACATTCTGGAGGTGGCAAAAACAGGAGTAGGCCACAGAGTGGCACAATGACACAGTGTGGAGGGCACGGCAGCAGCCACAGCAGCAGCAGCATGAGGTCACAGAGTGGCACAATGACACAGTGTGGAGGGCACGGCAGCAGCCCCAGCAGCAGCATGAGGTCAGACAGTGGCACAATGGAGGTGGCAAAAACAGGAGTAGGCCACAGAGTGGCACAATGACACAGCGTGGAGGTCACGGCAGCAGCCATAGCAGCAGCATGAGGTCAGACAGTGGAACAATGACAGAGTGTGGAGGTGGGTGGCAATACCAGTCCCTGGTAAAGATGGTTGGTGACAGATGGAGAAACTGGCAGCAGAAGTGTGGCATCAGGCGGTTGGCGGCATCAGAATAGTGGCTGAGGCATGTAGTTTGAACCGGGACTCATTTCTCACAGTTTGGGTGAGGCGTCAAGGCTGATGTAGTCTGACGCCTAAGGCACTGGTGTGTGGAAATCCTGGCCGATCCATGCCTGATTCATCTTGGCAAAGGTCAGTCGTTCCACATTTCCCGTGGACAAGCGGGTTCTCCTTGGGGTAACGATGGCCCCCTGCCGCACTGAACACCCACTCTGATGCCACACAAATGGCCGGGCAGGATAGCTTCTCCGCTGCAAACTCGGCAAGTTGCGGCCACACATCCAGTTTGGCTGCCCAGTAGTCCAGCAGATCTTCTAACTGGGGTGGCAGAGTGCTGTCCTAGTAGGCCACTACCTGTTGGTTCAGGGTCTGCTCCGGGTCCTGCTGCTGCTGCTGGTGACTGCCCTCCTCACTAGGCGGGTGAAGGAAGCTGCTCATCAGTGACTCCAGACTTAGGTTGCTGCTGATGGAGCTTTTACTGCTCCTACCCCCACCTTCCCCCAGCAGCCGCGGCAGTAGTACGTGAGCACTGAAGAACCCCCCGGTCAGACCTGTCAGAGGAGGGACGATGCCGCACATAGGCACTAGCCAGGAAAATCAGCATGCTGCGGGCCATCTGCACAAGTAACTCCGAGGGGCTCCCTGCCTCCATCTCCACTGTATACTGCCACGGTGCTTGCGGGTCATCTGCGTCGTCTTCCTCATCTCCATCTACCTCCTCCAGCTGCTCCTCCTCTCTTGTCACCTGGGTAGAAAATCCACTCATTTCACCAGACAATGCTTCTGCTCCAATTTCCTCCTCCTCCTCCTCCATTTCAGTCCCCACCGGACTCATGTGGCTGCGAGATGTAGTCGTCACGTCTCCAGTCCCCTGCCCAGACAGATTTTTCAGCATCTGTTCCAAAACATGAAGCAGTGGAATGACGTTATTCATCCCGTAGTCCTGGCGACTGACAAATAACGTGGCCTCCTCGAATGGCCTCAACAAACGGCAGGTGTCGCGCATGAGCTGCCACTGGCTGACATCAGAGTTACACAGGGGAGTACTCCTGTCCACCTGGATCATCAAAAAATCATTAATGGCCTTTCTCTGTTCATACAGTCGGTCCAACATGTGCCGGCTGGAATTCCAACGGGTGGAAACATTGCATATCCGAGTGTGCTGGGGGAGGCCGTTCTGCCGCTGCAACTCAAGGAGGGTGTTCCTGGCTTTGTAGGAATGGATGAAGTGCATGCACAGTTTCCTGAAGATCGGTGGAAGACCTCAGGAACCTTTTCACAACCAGATTGAACACATGCGCCATGCAGGGCGCCTGGACCCTCCCTCCTCGGTGCAACGCGGACACCATATTCCTCCCATTGTCCGTCACCATGGTTCCGATTTGCAGTTGGTGCGGAGAAAGCCACACATCGATTTCTTGCTGCATGACGCTGAGCAGTTCCTCCCCTGTGTGACTTCGTTCGCCAAGGCAAGCCAGGTGTAGAACTGTGTGACACCGCTGTGCCCTACACATTTGGTATGATGGAGCAGTACTTGTGGGGCTAGATGAGGGTTTGTGGTGGAGGAGGAGGAGAGGCGGACATTGGCTCAGGAGCCGCAGTTTGACAACGGGAGAGAAAGCGGCGTCTCCTGTCCAAGTTGTTGGTGTGCCTGGGCTGGAAGCACATTCACCCAGTGGGCTATAAAGGACATGTAAAGGCCCTGACCGTAATTACAGCTCCAGACGTCCGCGCTGCTGTGCACCTTGGAACAATCCGATAAGCTCAATGACTGTCCCACCTTCTGTTCTACATATTATGAAGTGCTGGAACTGCCTTTTTGGAAAAGAAATTACGGCTTGGAACTCTCCATCTCGGCTCGGCACAAGCCATTAGATTTCTGAACGGTGCACAGTTCACCATTTGGAAAGGGAGGGACTGCAGTACCAACAACTTGGACAGGAGCACGGTCAGCTTCTGCACCTTGGGATGGTTGGACGCATACTGTTGTCTCTTTGCAATCGCCTCGCTGAACGACTGCGGCGCCATTAGTAGCGAGGATCAGGAGACGGACCCGGGAATGATGTCAAAGAGAAACAGCTCCCTATCTGCAGAGGTGGTGGAGCCTTGACTGGCTGCAATGGCATGCGTGCCACTGGCCGCTGCTGCTGTTGCTGCGGCGGCAGGAAAGGCCCACCCACATCGAGCCACGTTTCTCCCAGGCCACCGGATGGGGGACGCTGCATGTGTTGACGCAGGGCCGTGGTCCCAACGTTAGCTCCCTGGCCACGCTTCACTTTTCTGCCCACAGATTCTACATATACCCATATTCGGCTCCTCCGGTGCTTAGCAAAGAACGCCACACCGCCGAGTAGCTGATTTTAACCGACAACCGCTCCACACTGAGTGACTACTACCACCGCTGCCTCGCTGAGCCCCTGTGCCGCTACTTTCTTGGACCTGTAAAGGGGGTTTTCTACCCCGTGGCCGCTTGGCTCCCGATTTCCCACACGCTGCTCACCCGTGCTCTCACGGCCACAAAACCCACTTGCTGGCTGCCCGCTGCCTGACGTGCAAGCTGACGCCCTCATCTCCTGACGATGATGAACCCTTGCCTCACCCGGCTCCCAAGTGCGGTCTACATCATCATCGATTTTTTGTTTCATCTCACTGCTGTCCTCATCACCAGTCTTGGTATGCAGAGGCTGAAACCCCTTTACAACATGACCTACCATGCCACTCTCCACATCTATACTTTGCCGCCTAACTGCAAGAAGCAGGGGATATTGGCCCCAATTCTTCGCTGCCAAGTAGCTGCGACTGCCCCCTCAAATTTTCCCTCCTCGCTATATAGTGGTGCTGAGCCCAGACCAATAGTAGATCTCTGGCTGAGGGACCGGATGGGACCGAGGCGGGTTGAGGACAGGTGAGGGCCGCTGACCCGCTCCCGGGCCATGCCAATAAGGGTTGTGTCTGACGATCCCAACCGACTCTTGGCTGGGTTGTCAGATTTTCATCTGGGAGGAAGTGATGAAACCCAGTCAACCAATCAAGAACCCTTGGGTTGCTGTAACACACGCCGCTAGGTGACACCGGCAGTTGTGGCCTCACCAAGTCACCCTGCTGCGACGTCCCCTTGCTGTGCTGGGGACCTGGGCCTGCTCCAGGAATGTTTGTGCCACTGCCATTCGCAGGTGAAGAGACTACCACCTCTCTGTCTGACCTACTGTTTGTTCTAAAATGTACAGACACTGTTTGATGAAGATATCTGTATATGATAAATACACACCCTGTATTTGACTCCAAATGAACCCAGTAACAAGCTTGGGTAACACTTGGATATAAATTGCGCACCACAAATGGCCAGGAAAAATTTACTTGTATGTGCCATTTAAAATCACTGTGTTTTTTATTGAATATAAAAGCACAAACAGCCTTAATTAACCTTCGGTTATGAATTATGCTACAGGCAAATTTGCTTCTTTGGCGGTGAAAAAGTACGTTTCTTTTAGTGACCTCAACAGCAGAACAACGCTTAATTAACCCCTGGATCTAAATTGCACAAAAGAAATGAGCAAGCAAAAATTACCAGCTTTGTAGAGTGTTAAAATGGCGTGTATTTTATGGTACACAACAACAGAAAAACTTGTAATTAATAGTGATGAGCGATTATGTTGACTATCTTCATCGGGTCGATAGTCGATATCGGCAATTATCAAGGCGTTTTCTGATATTCGATAATAGATTATCGCCGATGACCATTAAAGTCTATGGGAGAGGAACAACACCTTCATTCTTACACCCAAACAGGGCTGGCGAAGCTGGAATTCACATCCACAACAGTCAAATGGAAACGTGCTACATCTTAGGTAACACACTTAGGTTATAAAAGCCACAGAAAAAAATCACACACCATTCACTATCCCTGTCTTGTACCACAGCATGACCTTTAAACCTGCATGACTCACAATTTAAAAAGTGCCAGAAGGCAGTATTATTTGAACCATCATTCTACTTGAACTGGACATTGACTATCCCTGTCCTAGACCGCAGCATGACCCTTAAACCTATCTCACCCCCAGATTAAAAAAGTGCTGGAAAAAGGAGTCTTTGAACCACCATTTTAGTTGAACTGGATATTGACTATACCTGTCCTGGACCGCAGTATGACCCTTAAACCTGTCTGACCCACAGATTAAAAAGTGCCGTAAAAAGTAGTCTTTGAACCACCATTTTAGTTGAACTGAACATAGACTATATCTGTCCTGGGCCACAGCATGAGCCCCAAAACTGCATGACCCACAGATTAAAAAGTGCCGTAAAAAGGAGTCTTTGAACCACCATTTTAGTTGAACTGGACATTGATAATATCTGTCCTGGGCCACAGCATGAGCCCCTAACCTGCATGACCCCCAGATTAAAAAAGTGCCGGAAAAGGAGTCTTTGAACCACCATTTTAGTTGAACTGGATATTGACTATACCTGTCCTGGACCGCAGTATGACCCTTAAACCTGTCTGACCCACAGATTAAAAAGTGCCGGAAAAAGGAGTCTTTCAACCACCATTTTAGTTGAACTGGACATTGACTATATCTGTCCTGGGCCACAGCATGAGCTCCAAACCTGCATGACCCACAAATTTAAAAAGTGCCGGAAAAAGGAGTCTTTCAACCACCATTTTAGTTGAACTGGACATTGACTATACCTGTCCTGGGTAACCTACATCTGTTCAAGTCTTCCTGTACCTCCCTTGTACAATTTAGAGGAATATTTGTATCAGCTATTTTGTACATGCAAGTTCTTTAGTAGTTTAATTCTAGAAAACAGATTTTTAAAATAGGATGGAATCCCACCACGACTTTGTTTCTCTTTTTGTTAATTGTATTAAATGGTTGTCTCACTACAGGAATTGCTGTGAAATGCACTATAGCTGCATTTTACAGCAAAATGCCCCCAAAATTCAAAACATGACCCTTGAGCCACTTTTGACAATTGTGAAGAACAAATGTATGTTAGAAACAACATTTTTTAGAATAGGACCTGTAGTATTGCTGCATTTCAAAGCAGCATGACCCAAAAAATTATAAAAAAGACTTCTCAGCCACTGTTAACAATTATGAGGGAGAAATGTCACTTAAAAGCCACATTTCTGCTCCAAAGGACCATGATTATAGCTGTATCTCACAGCAACATGACCCCAAAAAATTATAAATATGACTTCTCAGCCACTATTAAAAATTGTGATGGAGAAATGCCATTTGGAGCCACATTTCTGTTCCAAAGGACCATAATTATAGCTGTATCTCACAGCAACATGACCTCAAAACCATTGACAATTGGTTCTTTTACAGTCTCCACACTGCCAAACCAGCAAAATGATATTTTGGAAAGTGAAAATAAAAATTGCAGTAAGAAATGATCTTTTTAAAAAAAACATTTTTCAAGAGGACCATTTCTGTATGAAGAGCAATGTGAAGTAGACCGGCAACTAATCGATGACCTCGGCAATTGGGGCCACAACATCATCAGAGATCCATGCCTGATTCATCTTGATGAAAGTCAAATGATCCACATTATCTGTGGAAAGCCGCATGCGTTTGTCTGTAATGACTCCTCCAGCTGTGCTGAAGGTCCACTCAGATATGATGCTGGCTGCTGGGCAGGACAACACCTCTATGGCGTGGCGAGCGAGCTCGGGCCATTCATCCATTTTTGATAAACAGAAGTCGATTGGGTCCGGAACACATACAAAAACATCGGTGTTGAGACGCAGATAGTCGTGCACCATGATCTTAAGCTGATCTCTGTGTGTTGTATGTGTGCCCTGCATTACATGCGTTGCTGAGGTGGTAAATAAAGATTGCCAGAGGTTACCCATTAGGCTTCTGCCACATTGCCTGCTGCTGCTGCTGCCGCTGCAGCTAATTGGTTCTCTACTGCTGTCACGTCGCTGACGTTGTTCCACCGTGACATTTTAAGAACGTGAAGCAGACGAAACAGATGTCTCCAGTTGATCAATCAGCAAGGTCTCCATTTCCTGCATTTTACTCTCTATTTGGGTGGGTGGAAGAAAGTGCTGAGATTTGTTTTGTACCGGGGATCCAGGAGGGGTGTCCACCCAGTAACTGTTGTTCATTTTGATGGCCTTAATGCGAGGATCATGTTGGAGGAAATGGAGCATCCAAGCACTCATGTGGAGGTGAAGCCTTGATTTCCCAAGCCTCTGGGTCGAGGGGCACGAGCAGACTGATCTTCCTCATCTTCCTCCTCCGCCTCAAATTCGCACCAACCTCTTTCCAAGGCAGGGACGTCGGTAACGTCAGTGTCCAGGAATACCTCCTCCTCCTCCTCTGCTTCCTCTGGCACAGCTACAACACAGCCCTGACTTGCCTCAGATGATGCACCCTGAGAGCTGATGCGCCACCTTGCACTAGCCCTGGACCCCGAACCACTGCCTTATGAAGACCAATAAAATTGTGAAACTGCCGGGGCATGTGGATTCGACGGAGTGAAAGGCTCCGTGTCCGCATCTGTGTCCGTCTCCTCCTCCGTCGCTGGCGGGACCTGATGTTTCAGAGTGTCCAACGATCGTTCCAGAACTAAGATCACCAAAATGCTCATGCTGACAAGGGCATTGTCCACACTGACCATTTTGGTGGCTTCTTCAAAACTGGCAAGGATGGTGCAGAGCTCTTTCACCTGCCTCCACTCTCGGTGGCTCAACACCCTGAGGTCCGCACCGCTGCTTGTCAGGCCATGTGTCACTTCGTACAGCGTAATGGCATTGCGCTGCTGCCACAATCGCTGGAGCATGTGGAAGGTGGAATTCCAGAGTGTTGCCACGTCAACAATGAGACGGTTGACGGGGAGGCCGAGCTGACGTTGCAATGCAGCCAGGCGGGATGAAGAAGGGTGTGAACGGCGGAAGTGAGAACTCAGACCTTGAGCCTTCCTCAGCAGGCTGTCCAGACCCGGGTAGTGCTTTAGAAATTTCTGGATGACAACGTTCATGACATGTGCCAAGCAAGGGATGTGCTCCAGCCTACCGATCTTAAGGACGGCCAGCAGATTTCGACCGTTATCGCACACCACCTTGCCTGGCACAAGGTTCTTGTCACCCAGCCAGCGCTCGGTCTCGTGCGGAGAACCGTCCACAGCTCCTGACCTGTGCGTGGACGGTCTCCAAGACAGATTAATTTCAACATGGCCTGGTTTCTCTGGGCCCGTGATGCCACCAGAGGACCTTGGGGGAAGAACCCTGCACCATCCCTGCGGTTTTGAAGAGCGTGCGCCAAGCCTGAGAGCCACCGTCACCACCAGAGACATCCATCTAGCTCACCCTGTGAGCTGTCACAGAGATATAGCGGCCTTGGCCGTGCTTACTAGTCCATGTGTCGGTGGTCAGATGGACTTTTCCGGACACAGATGCAGACAATGCGCTTGAAATTTTAGATGACACGTGGTTGGCCAGGGCAGGGACGGCTTTTCTGGCAAAGAAATGCCTGCTCGGCATCTGGTATTGGGGGCAGGCAAGGGCCATGACGTGGGGGAACCCATCTGTGTCCACCCGACAGAAAGGCAACATTTCCATTGCCAAAAGCCTGGCAATGCCGACATTCAGGCTTTTGGCTCTGGGATGGTTTGGGTTAAAGTGTTTCTTCTGCTCCCAAACCTGGAAGACAGAAGGCTGGCTGCTGGACTGGCCGCTGTACGGCGTGCAGGTCATCAAACTGGCGGAAGGAGAAGGGGTAGGATGGGTCTCTGGTGGTGCTGGTGGTACTTGGGCGATGGTGGAGGCTGAATCGGAGGCTGATCCCTGATCATGACTCTGAGAGACATGGACAGCTGAGGAACGCTTGGTGATGGCGGAGGAGGAGGCGGAGACAGAGGGTGTGACAGTGGTTGGAGGCCACATGTGACTAGACATGTTGGTGGTGGTTAAACACCTAAGATTCTTGCCTCTACTGATGCGTTTACGGCAAAGGCGGCATAAGACATTGCTGGGTGAATCAGAGGCTTGCTCGAAAAAGGCCAAGGTTTGAGAGGTCCTGGACCTTTTCGACGGCGATAAGCGAGGAGCGGTGTTTCCGCTGATCGTGGCTGGCGGAATCATCTCAGTGGACTTCTGCGACCACCCTCTCCCTTTTTGAGGCGGGACCCGTACTGACACTACCCCATCGTCTTCCTCCTCGTCCAGTGATGAAGCGCTTGCAAGCAAATTCTGCCGAAAAGACCACGTTGGATCCGCAATGTCGTCATCATCATCATCAACACAGGTGACTTGGTCGTCCTGACATTCTGCATCCAGGAGCTGCGGGCTACAAGCACGAGGCACTGCAAGGCGTTGCCGACCGCCCTAGATTTTTGCCGATTGACCGGCTTCCTTCTCCTCCTCTGATGGCATCAGTAACTGGGCATCAGAGCAGTGCATAGCATCCTCCTTGGCCTCTTGGTCTTTGGAAATGCCTTCTGACCCCAACCGCATTTTGTCATCAAAGAGGTCTTCAGAAAATGGATTATCCACAGTGGTGGGTACACGAGTTGACATTTGGGCTGCCTTAGCTTTATGTTGATGATGATGATGACATTTGTGGCCATGACTGGGAGGACGAGGAGGTAAGACTGCTGGATGCAGATTGCATTAACCACTGAAGAACAGATTGGCGACGCTGTTCGTTACTGAGATTCACAGAGCCCTGACCCAGCGATGACAGGCCTGACGGTCCTGCAACCGACAATCCGCTGGCATGTGTGTTGTCGCCAGCACTGGAAGGAGCACCTTCTCTCGTACCTCTACCTCCTACACCCCTCTTTGCTCGCTTACCACCTGCATTTTTGCTCCATGTTCAGAAAGATAAAAATTTTCGAAGGTATGGAAGAGTTTTTGAAAGTCTCTTATTAAAAGATGGCAAATCACAGCTATTCTTAAATCCCTCTAATTTCCTACAGCCAACTAGAATTAGAAACTGAATTGTTTCTAGTGAATACCTGTGAAATGCGGTCTAGTGGAAGAACCGTAAGACAAAATCAACAGTCCCAGGGATTTACAACTGCCCAGTAGGACTAGGTATTGATAGTTTTCAACAAAATATCATACAAGTGCGCCAAACTGAGATTCAACGAGCGCAATAAAACTATTCAGAATTTACACGGATGAGAAATTGCGTTTTTTGCAGCAATGACAAACAAGAACAGTTGCTAGAAAATGGTTCTATCAGAATTGTCGTACAACGTGGCTATTTGAAAAAAACTAGGGCCGCACCACGTGCAATACAGCTATTTAAAAATGATACGGATACCAAACAGTGTTTTTTTTCACCTATAAATACACCTGCGGTGACTAGAAAAGTTCTGTATCCTATTGTGAGTACAAAGTGGGTCTTTGAACAAAGCTGGACTGCGCCAAAGTGAAAAACACGGAATTAAATTGTGTACTGTTAATAATAGGTGGTCTTTGCACCTATGAAATACACCTGCAATTACTAGCAAATTTTTGTATGGTAATATCCGTACAAGATGGTCTTTTAACAAAACTGGGCTGCGCCAAAGTGAACTAAACCTAATTGTGTACGGATATTAAAACGTGGTTTTTGCACCTATAAATACACCTGCGGTGACTAGAAAAGTTCTGTATCCTATTGAAAGAACAAAGTGGGTCCTTGAACAAAACTGAGCTGCGCCAAATTGAAAAAAAAACCTAAGTAAATTGTGTACAGATAATAAAAGGTGAGTTTTGCACCTATCAAATACACCTGCAGTTACTAGAAAAGATCTGTATCCTAATATAAGTACAGGCTGCACAAAACACAAGCTAATATTTTACCCAAAAACTGGCCAAAAACTGTTAATAAAAACCCATTTCAATGCAGGGTCAAAGCAGAGTCTGGGCTGCACAAATATCCACTCTCCTTTCAAAAGCCTGTCTGCCTGCCAGCCTGTCTGTCTGTGTTTGCCCACACCCTCCCCTCCCCCCCCCCTGCATCTGTACAGCGCTAGATGCTCCTTTAAAATTCTCAGCCTAAGTAACTAAAAACTGAAAATCTCTAATCTACCTAAGTTCTAATGTTAACAGCTAAAAGCATAGTTGTCTGTTTGAACAAAGAGAACAGTTTCGCTGAGCTGTTTTGAGAGAGACCGAGCACACGTCCTGCTCTTATGAAACACAGACACACACTGATCATGAACAGGAAGAGCTGTTCTATGTAAAACGAGGTCATGTGATTTTTCCAGCCTATCACAACCATACACATCCCAGTCATGAAGTTGCTCACCCTGCCCTATTATCTAAGCTGATTTGCTGGCCGCAAAAATGACAGGAAGCACCGGAAATGGCACGATATTAATAGATTATGCGCAGATTTTAACCTAAATTATCGCGTGATCGAAAAAATCCGATCAACATAAAAACCGGGCCGATTTCAACTTTGTCGATAATAATCGCTCAACACTAGTAATTAACCTTTGTATTGTGAATTATGCTACAGGCAAAATGTCTTTTTTGGCGGTGAAAAAGAACGTTTCTTTTAGTGACCACAACAGCAGAACAACGCTTAATTAACCCCTGGATCTAAATTGCGCAAAAGAAATGAGCAATCAAAAATTACCAGCTTTGTAGCATGTTAAAATTGCGGGTATTTTACGGTACACAACCACAGAAAAACTTGTAATTAACCTTTGGTTGTGAATTATGCTACAGGCAAAATTTCTTTTTTGGCGGTGAAAAAGAACATTTCTTTTAGTGACCACAACAGCAGAACAATGCTTAATTAACCCCTGGATGTAAATTGCGCAAAAGAAATGAGCAACCAAAAATTAAGTGGTATTTGTATTGTAAAAACGCTGTTTCTTTAAATGAATATAACAGGAACGGGCTTACATAACCCACGGATATGCAATGTGCTGTGAGTAGATAGCATTAAAATGCATATGAAGCTGCAATGGATGCACAATGGACTTCAGTTCCAATACCCCACAAAATCAGAATTAGAACGTAAGAGAAGCAGTCTCAGAGACAAGCTGTGACACCCCCCAAAAATCGCTGTCTAAAAAGGCGTTCTTTAGTATCAGCTATCATAAGCAGCCGCGGCAGCACCTTCCCTAATCAGTACAGTGAGAGCGGTATGAGCTCCCAGCATTGCGCCCGGACTTATATAGTGCGGTGACGTCACAGAATCCCACCGGTCTCTGATTGGCTTCATCTCTGCACATGTCATGCAGGCTATGCCCTTCTTCCTCCCAGAGTTCTTTGGCTCATGTAACGCCATGTGTTTGCAGCCATTTTATCACTCAAAAGCATTCTTCGTTCCCGTGAAGTACCCCAAACTTCGACTTTGTTCAGAACCGAAGTTTTCCTGAAATTCTAAACGAAGTCCACTTCGTTAGAATCAATTCGCCCATCTCTAGTGGTGTTCCACCAGACTTGATAATAGAAAAAGGAGTTATTCCTTCAGAAGTAGAAAGGGAAAAATTGAGAGGCTAGAAATCAGGTTTTTAATAGTGTGTATAGAGGTTAAGTGTTATACATAATAAAAGTTACGTTTTAGTGTTTTATAGATTGAGAACTGATAGAGTTTAAGTTTGCCTATGGCA
This sequence comes from Phyllomedusa bahiana, assembly GCA_025379985.1. Classification (NCBI taxonomy): domain Eukaryota; kingdom Metazoa; phylum Chordata; class Amphibia; order Anura; family Hylidae; genus Phyllomedusa; species Phyllomedusa bahiana. Next base: position 169,880 of record JAODAL010002818.1, read on the forward strand.
AAATAGTAAATATAATGGCCTATAGTGAGCACAGCTTCTAAGCTATTGAATGTGGAGATGTCACCTGATCAGCATCTGAAACAACTATGGGGTGTAGAGTGGTTGGCACCACAGCCAGGGACTTAGTGAAGGCCTCCAGGCCTGCCACCTTAGTACTACTGTTACATCAGTGCATGGAGTAATCACAGAGCTGTTACTGAAAAATACAGTTCAAAACATTATTATTATTGCAGCCTATTGTATAATTGATCAAGCAACTGATTTGTAAGTCTAGTAGAGGACTGAAAAAAATACTATTTCAACAACTACAAAAATATTACAAAAATATTTTAACTAGAACAGATTATAAATTGCCCTGAAAAGTTTGAAGGCCTAGTTTAGACTAAAATGAGGTTACCTTTGGTAGATGAGCTCACACAGTTTGGTAAAAATTTGCCTTATTCAAATATGTATCTATCTTAATAGATCCAAAAATGGATTCAACTGTCTATTCTCTAAGCATGGCCAACCACTGGAGAAATCTGCACCAAATTTGCCACATAGGTAAATCATACCCTTCTGCAGTTTTTAGACTGGATTTTGCCTGACCAACCGTTTGCGACACATTCACAAAGAATCAAACCTCACTGTGTCACTATTCTGAATTTGAGCATCCTCATAACTTAAAAACCCTTCCAGACTAGACATATCTCCAGATGGAAACCTACACATAGATGAAAGATTTCTGCAGCAAAGCACATGCCTGCTGCCTGATCTACCAAAACCTTCCAAGCCAATCTCCAGGATGAATAGATGCATCACAGCCAACAGTGAGCAGCAGAGGCCGCCTAGCAGCCTCCCAGCAGCCTCCATCTCCAGGTTGACCACTAGCAAATGAAGTTTTTAACCACAAACAATTCAACAAACAGTAAAACAAAAAAAAACAATGTGATGTGGGGCAATCTAGCTTATACACATAGGTATAATGTAGATATACATTTGTTCAAAGATTACTGCGAAAAAAGTACTCTTTGCCAGAATTGCTACTTTTTTGGTTACTTTACCTTTCAAAATAAATGAAATGAGAAGTGATTTAGACGTTGTATGCTGCCCAATAAAATCTGCAGATGATTCTGCAAAAGAAAATTAAAAATCTGTTTAAAATATAGTAATGTGCAACACATTTTTGAAATCCATTTTCTTAATTTTTTAATTGTAAAATGTAACAAAAACTATATAAATTTGGTACAGCCGTAACTGTACTGGCCTACAAAATAAAGTATTAAAGTAATGTCTTTGCCACTTCATAATGAAATCTAAGAACCTTACTACCCCCAAAAAAATGGCAGATTGCATTTTTAGCTATTCCACCCCAAAAGTTCTTTTTTTTAGGATTACTAATAAATGATATAGGACAAAAAAAGCCCTCATATAGCTACATTAACTGAAAAATAAAAAAGTTTGAAATGGTGAGATGAAAAAATACTGTCCATAAAAATAGCTGTATTGGAAAGGGGTTACAGAATAAAAATAAAAAAAATTAACAGCTTTTTTACAAACAGTGTCACACATCTATAGGAGTGTGTAGTATTGAAGTGAGCGGGCCGAGCTGTAATGCCTATACACTGCGGTGGCAATTCTTTATAAAAAAAAGCATGGCTACAGCAATGTCAGTGTTATCAAATTATTTATGCATTCTAAGATACTTCAGCTTCAAACAAGTTATTACGTGGTCTCCTGGTAAGATTAAGAAGTCAACAGAACCAGAGAAAATCTTTCAGTATCTATCTGGTGAATGAGACTCTTTCCACAGATTTGGAGATTTTGAAACATGCATTAGATGGAAAACTTGAAAAATTATAAAGCCAAAAGTAAAATGATAAACCCTAACCAACTAAACTAGACTCTGCTTACACTGCAGATGAACATACCACTGGCTCCAGTCCACAGCACTCAGCACTCACACCACCCGAATGGTTGTGTGAACGCAGCCCAATCCACCTACACTATCCTACACCGTTTCTCTTGCTAGCCCCTCTGCCTCTCTCTCAGCATAGTGTAATTCCCCATTGCTTGTTATGGCAACCAAGCTATACCATATGGATATTGCATAGAACCGTCATCCTTACAGTGAACAGTATAACAATGAAGTCAGGAGACACAAATGCACATTGATGGCATATGCGAAAAGTCACACAAAACACCATCTTGTAACTAATATTTGGTTAACAGTGCACATCCTACTAACATAAATGCAACTCTGGGCATAGGTAAAATTCTGCCTTCCTCCATCTGGAATAGCAGCATAGAAAAACATTGTGCATTATCAGGCTGCATCCTACCCACACTCTGTTACCTCCTATAGTCACACTCTATTACCTCCTATTGTAGTTTGGGGTTGGTATACAAGAATCAGGAAATCTTACACTTATGCCGACATGTGCCCTGAGAGCTAGGAATCTAGACCCCCTATTATTACTACTCTTGTAGAATCATGTGTTCCCTATAACTAATTAATTTAACATGATAAATAATAGGACGCTGACACAAATTGTGGATGAAATAGATTGTAGTGCTTTAACCAAAGGGGTCTTCTTACCACATTGATAAGCTTTAAACATGAAGGCATAGATAAAAAAAAATAAAAAAAAAAATACATTGCTGTTCTGATTTTGCTTCCTTTCAGAGTTAGCAAATCTTATCTCCTGTTTGTGTACATAAGCTTCTCTGAGTTACCGACCACCTCTCTCTGCTTCCATTGCTCCTGCACCAAACATGTATTAAGGTTATAGACAGGCTGGAAAGAAGTTATTAGAATAGCATGCCAGTGAATAGAAACTATGGTACTGATCCTGCTTGGAGGACGACAGGTCCCAGCAATACCTGTGCTGTGCTGGCTCTTGCTGTATGTAGAATAAAGGCTGAGAGCAGCAAAAAATAAATTTAATATTTAATGTAGTAAAAATATTAAATAAAAAAATCTGAACAACATAATGGGTTTTTTTAATGTAAAATTTGATTTAGATTCTATTAATTTTAAATACATTTTATAGGAGATATCTCTATTTTTTGGGATATTATATATTTTATACTAATTTAAATGATCATACTTTTCATTAAATTTAAATAACATTGTATACAGTTTGATAATTATAATAAATTACTTTTTATTAATGTACTGGTATAAGTTGAGAAATATTGGACATTTTTGCCCCTTACAGCAAATCTATCTCCACTTCGACTCCTTAGGCTCAGGCAAACCACATTGAGATAGGTCTGACTGTAAGAGCAGTAATGCCCCTAGTTTTGCCGAACCACATTCAACTATGTATCTAATATTACAAGTGTGGTGAGACACGCCTCCATAAGGCCCCCAGAATGCCTCCAAAACACCCCTTCATTTGGTGCATTAGACATCGTAGCCGGCTCAGTTAGGTGCATTGTATGCCAGAAAAAGGGTGAAAAACCCTTTCATACATGTCACTCTAGGTGTCCCCCTGCTTTCTCTTGCTCTGTTCTCTAATATCAATTCTGCAATAATTCAGCACAGTATTGCATGAACAGCTGGAGCACACACCCTCTTGAACCTTATATAGTCTCCTAAAGAAGCTTCAACACCATAAGTATAGTCTGGAGGCTGAGTTTTTATCTTTTATCATTATAATTGTGTTACAAGGAGCTGTCTTATTCTTTGTGGAACAATCCATATCATTTCTTTTTACAGAAAACTCTGGCACCTGTACAGGTGACACATATACACATAGACTAAGGTAGAAAAAATGACACCAAAGCCTGATAATTACTATTACTCTTATTGTGTTACTGCTCTTGTCTCACATCAAAAGATAGAATCAGCAGGAAAAAAGAACAGGAAAGAGACTGATATATTGGGTTCCTCAATGGAATACATGGCAAACTTTAGTTTTGGTTGGAGTTTCCCTTTAATGGGGGAACCATACTGAGCATAAAATTTATACGGTATCAAAAGATATTCAGTTTGTTTTCTTTATTATAGTTACAGATGTTTTAATAATTTCCCCAGGTTATAGATTTTCAAAAATCCATGTGATTCACATTTTATAAAATCAATGGAGAAAACATTTTTAAAGATTTGCTTCGCCCTAAATGTATTATAGAAAACAACAATAATGGCGAGTATAAAGCCCCACAAATTCCCTGATTAATCAAGACAGTTCACAAAAAGGGAAAATCTTAAAACATAACCTTTAATAAATAACAAGAAAAATAGATAATACTATAAACCACTTTTAATATCTAACTCGGTGCAAATACCCTCAACAATGGGTTAAGTAACAGACTGGAAGATAGAGACAAGTAAAAATTAAAGGTGGAAACTAACCCTGGTAGAACCTAAGGACCTAACACAACTATACCATCCCTAGTAGTTACCCCATTAAAGTCTCTCGTCAGTCCAGTAATGACTGCATTATACAGCCCACATAACAGGGCCAATTTAACCTATAGGGAGACCGGACATTAGTGGAGAAGCCTTCTCTAGTGACACCTGTCATCCACCAAGAACTCCACCTTGACCCTGGTGAGTGTGTTGGCTCTTTATGTGCTTCACGGCTTTGGAAATCTGTTGATGGATGCCTCCAACAATGTAGGTAATCATAATTGCATCTCTCTTGCATATGGATTTTGTAATCAATTATTACCTTGTATACTGAATTTCCACATGGGTTATTTATTTTTGGAACACAGGTTGCATATAAAAGTGGATTAGACCTTTTCCCAGTGTGTAACCTTTACCCGTTCTTTGTACGTCATGGTAGTGGTGTATATATACATGTCACGGCTACATATTGATGTTTATGCCTCATTGTAGACATTACTTTACTCCCTCCTCTCTCCCTTATTTGTTCCCTGAGGAGATCTTTTTGTAATCTGGGAGTGGTTAAAACATGTTGGGACTTCACTATGAGGGTTTACCAGGGTGTCATTAGTTTGTAAAGGGTGAGGTTTCTGACAGGGATGCCATTATTGGGGCGACTACCCTGTATCATTAGGATAGGGATGGCATAGTGGTGTTAAGTCCTCAAAGGGGTGGTCTCACTACAAAGATTGCTTTTTATGTTAAAGATCTTACAAAAACAAGTCATTTTGCAATATATGTCCATTAACAGTGTCCTACCTATTCTTAGATATCCCCTCTTGCATGCTCCTCAGGTCGCTATAACTATAAACCTGTACAATCTCTCATGATAGACTGCCAGCACTGATTTCTATAGCTACAGACCTTGCTTCTACTGCAGCCTGGTAGAAGCCAGCAAACATGCCTCTGAATACAAAATGAAACCAAGAAAACAGGACTGAGGTAAGATGAATCAATGTAGTGAGACAACCTCTTTAAGGTCTACCAGGGTTAGTTACCCCCTTTAATTTTTGCTTGTCTCTATCTTGCAGTCTGTTACATTGTTGAGGGTATTTTCATTGAGCTAGAGATTAAAAGTGGTTTCTAGTACTATTTTTATTGCTATTTATCAAATGTTATGTTTTCCTTTTTTGTGAATGCTCTAAATCTGTTCTTATATTGTTTGTGCACTCTATGGGCAAATATATGGCACAAGCTTATCTAGACAGTTATATAACTCTAGATTTACTAGATTGCTATCAATACAATTATACAGTTGAAACCAGAAGTTTACATACACTATATAAAAAGACACATGTGCATGTTTTTCTCATTATCTTACATGAAATCAGAATAAACCTTACCTGTTTTAAGTCAAATAGGATTACCAAAGCTATTTATTTTTGCCAAATGCGAGAATAATTAAAGATAATTTTTAAGGCATTTTTCTTTCTGCAAAGTCAAAAGCTTACATACACTGGGATTATTATGCTTTTAAACAATTTGGGACAGTCCATATGATGATGTCATGTCTTTGAAAGCTTCTGATAGGATAATTGGCAACATCTGAGTTAACTAGACATACACCTGTGGAAATTTTTTAACTGCTCACCAGAAACACACTGCTTCTGAATGTAACATTATGGGAAAGTCTGAAAAAATCATCCAAGATATCAGGAAGAGAATTATGGACTTGCACAAGTCTAGTTCATCCTTGGCTGCAATTTCCAGATGCCTGAATGTGCCTTGTTCGTCTGTACAAATAATTATATGCAAGTACAAACAAGATGGTAATGTCCAGCTAGCATGCCGCTCAGGAAGGAGATGGGTTCTGTGATTCAGAGATGAACTTGCTTTGGTCCAACATGTGCATGTTAACCCAAGAACAAAAGCAAAAGACATTGTGAAGATGCTGGCAGAAACTGGTAAGATTGTGGTAAGATTGTGTAATTATCCACAGTGAAATGAGTACTGTATCAACATGGGCTGAAAGGCCACTTTGCCAGGAAGAAGCCATTACTCAGAAAGAAACATATAAAAGCCAGATTAATGATTGCAAATGCACACAGGAACAAAGAACTAGATTTCTGGAGACATGTCCTGTGGTCTGACAAAACTAAAATGTAACTGTTTGGCCATAATGACCATTGTTACGTTGGGAGGAAAAAGGGAGTAGCTTGGAAGCCTAAGAACACCATCCCAGCTGTGAAACATGGGGGTGGCAACATCATGTTGTGGGGTTGTTTTGCTGCAGAAGGGTCTGGTGCACTTCACAAAATAGATGACATCAGGGAGGAAAGAAGATTATGTGGCAATACTGAAGCAACATCTCAAGACATCAGCCAGGAAGGTAAAGCTTGGGCGGAAATGGGTCACCCAAATGGACAATGACACAAAGCATACTGCCAATCTGGTGACAAAGTGGCTTAAGGATAACTAAGTTAATTTTTTGTAGTGGCTAACACACACCTCAATTCTATTGAAAATTTATGGGCAAAGCTGAAAAAGCAGGTACGAGCAAGGAAACCTACAAAAAAGGCTCCGTTACAACAGTCCTGTCAGGAGGAATGGACCAACATTTCTACAACTATTGTGGAAGCTTGTGGAAGGATATTCAAAATTTTTGACCCAAGTCATAGAGTTTAATGGCAATTCTACCAAATACTAATGAAATGTGTGTACATTTTTGATTTTGCAGAAAGTAATAAAAATGCCTTGAAAGATTCTCTCTCTCCCATTATTCTGGAATTTGGCAAATATAGATAATTTTGGTAATCCTAAATGACCTAAAACGGGTAAGATAGTGAGAAAAACATGCATATGTGACTTTTACATAGTGTATGTAAACTTCTGGGTTCAACTGTATATATCAACTGTAACCGTATATTACTGTTTTATAAGTATCATATTGCAGTGTTCGGAGATGGTACATTGTATAAGTAAGCCTTGTAAATTATGATACAAGTTAAATGCCAATTTGTTTGTTGCCATGGATGGTACTGTTATCCACAATCTGTAATACTTAAGATGTGTAAGAGGAGTCAAATGGATGGGATGATGTAACCGCTTTATGAGTAGATGAATGACCTTAAGGCCGTGTTCACACGGCTTATTCCCGACAGATTTGTGAGCCGTATTGAGCTCACAAATCCTCCGTGAATAAGGGGCGGGATGGGGGCGGGGCCAGAGCGCGGCGGGGGCGCCGCTCCCGACCCCATAGACAATGCATTGTTTACGGCGCGTCCACGCCGTAAATAATTTGCATGTCACTTTCTCCCCCCGCGGCGGATTTGCCGAGAGGGGAGGAGCGACGGATTCCACTGTTCTCTATGAGAGCAGTGGATTACCGTAATGACAGGGACGGATTGGCGCCGTACTGAAGCGCAAATCCGGTGCGGAGTACGGCGCCAATCCGTGCCCAAATAAGCTGTGTGAACGAGGCCTTAGGGTATGTTCACGCGGCATATTTGCATGGCGTATTTCGGGGGAATAAAATTGCATTGAAATTCGCCAAAATATGCTCTGCAAATATGGTAATTCATAGTTTTCACTGAGAACTATGAATACCTGCCGTTCCCCGGCGTACAATATGCCCCATGCTAGGTCGCAGCTTACCATCTGTGGCAGCATGACACCAATGGATGGATTTCCCCAACGAAACAGAATTAACTTCATAGTAGTATCCCAGGATGGTGGCTTCTTTAAATAAAAGCATGTTAACGGTTAATTAAACAACAGAAGGGAGATGTAACAGTCCCCAAATGAGTAGTTTTTTTTTTAGAAAGATAATTTACAAATGGGTTCTTGATCAGCTAATTAACAACCCCATTTTCTGTCCTTAAATATGGATAACAATTGATGTTCAAAGTGGATATCTACTGCAACTATACTCGACTGTTCAGCTTTAAAGGGGTTGTCCAAATACTCTTTTAACATCAAGCATGCGGAGGAGGCTGGAAGAAGATAAAAAAAAAAAAAAATACCCTTATATAGACATTTGTTTCTTTGATACAACTGCTAGTTTTCTTCCTGAGTTTTCTATTGTCTTCTGGCTCTAATCAAATGGAACGTCACTGCAGCAGCATCTGATAGGTCATGTGATACTGCCCAACAACAACATTTTGAAGTAAAGGCTCTGGGAGACCAGAAAACAGGACCAGCAGACACATCCCTGAAATGAACGCCAGTTCAGGTAATTTTATTTTCTGTTTGCTTCCAGCCCCAGGACCATACTTGATACTTAAAACGGGAGATGGAAAACATCTTCAAGGGAAGCGCATTATGGAGATGTCCTGGTCCATTTTACTATGAATGATGACTGCTTTGTGTACATGCCATATCAGTCATTAGAAAGAGGGAGGGGAGAAGTTAAGTGGGTTTGGGTGGATTTTGTATTAACTCCACCATTTTTTGCAATCAGGTTTGCAAGATTGTGTGAAGTAGGACATCCACTAATATGCAACCTGCTTTTAGTTTCAGACTTTCTCATATGGGCATGTTCCTTACAGCAGTACAAGCTTGATGTGAGTTCTGTGTGTCCTGAATTCTGCTGCTTTGACTAGCTTTCATGTACCAAAATAGCCTCATTTATTTAATGCTTTCCTCTGCTACAGTCCATAAGATATCTCTTCTCTCTTGTGATGACAGACACTGACGTGTGTGATTTCCTTCTCCCTCCATGGTCTTCCATATATACTTTTTTCTCACTGTTACATTGCCTGTGTGATTCATCCCCTCCTATTAAGACTTCCTTGTGTGTCCTTTCCTCTCTCTCTACACTCTGAGGCAGTAGAGCCTGTGTGATCTGCCTTCCCTGAAGACTTGGATGTTTTTTCTTCCTCCAAACTGATCTATTTACATCCAAATCTTTCTCTCTGTCGCAGTGTTTAACACTGAAAGCAGGGGAAAAGCGCAGAACACAGCCAGGAACAGATCTAAGTTATGTGAAGGAGTAAAACATGCTGTACAGTAGTAAAATGGTAGGACATTTTTAATGGGGACTTATTAAATAATTGTCTAATTTTGCACTTAGCAGGTGCATGAACAAGAAAAATAACTTTAGTACAAAGATGTCTATTGTCGCTAAAGGTCGTAGTTTACAGTACAATGGTGATAAAGGCTCTTGAAGTTAATCTAGAAGTAAAAAAAAAAAGACTTATGTGAGCATTACAGGGGGCTCAAAGGATCAAGCTATAATAGACACATGAACTCAGCTCAAGTTTTAGGGTGTGACAATTTTCTGAACATTCACTAAATCTGCTTTTCTTTTAAATTCATAATTCTGGAGTCAATAGGTTCTTATGTGCTAGATATGGCCAAGAGTTTTGTATGATAAAAAATCAGATAGGAAACAAATTTCAGTAACTCTAGGTGAGCAGTGTATTTTAAAAAAAAAGGATGGCTGGCGCCAAAAGAACGTTCTTGGCATGGTCCTTGTTATTGTAACTTCTATCTTGCAAAGAAGTAATCTTAACAATCCGTTTAGGACATGTTTATGATTTTAAAGCTGTAAAAAATATATACATCTAAAATTAAAGGATCAAATATTTGCCAAAAAGACATTGCGGTAATATATGTCTCTGAATGCAGTCAGAGTATGCCAGTTGACAAGTAATCTGCCTAGAGGTGGCCCTTGGGGTATGATTCACAAGTGAAAATAAATATCAGTTTTCAGATCATAGATAATAATAACAAACAGTGGTAATAACTATGTGTGAAGCAAGGAATGTACAGTCATTACTGAACATACAGTGTTTTTTCTCATTCCCCATAACCAAAATTAAAGGGGACCATGAAGAGGCAAGAAGTAAGTAAAGAACATTTAATAATATTAAATAAATTAATACAGGATAGACTTCAAATATAATCTGATAGCAAAATCAATAAAGAAAATAATTAGTTCTGAAAAAATGGCATAAATTACTAGTAAAAAATTTTAAAAACGTTAATGTTTAAATTTGGTTTTTTAACCCAAAACCAAAATTTGTCCATATCTTATGTCTCAGCCTTATATGGACGAAAAAAAAAATACTAGGAAAAAGATTTCAGAAAAAAAAAGTGGGCTTTTTTTTTTTTTTTACAAATCTCATACATCATCTTTAAAGGGGTTTTCCAGTTTGTAAGAAAAACTAATAGATAGCTCTTGCGGCCCCATTAACACAAAAAAACTGCCCCAGTTCCACTGCCGCGTCTCACCAGCTTTATATCTTTATTTTTCTGTTTCCAAATGGGCATATCAGTACAACTAATTTTTTAACACCAAATTTTGGGGGTGAAAAGAGATGTGAAAAATACTGAAACCCGTGGGGTTGCCCCCCCCCCAAAACTGCTGCAGTAGAATGTAAATAGAAGACCAGAGAGACACAGCAATGGAATCGGACACTGGAATAAAGTGAAAATAAGTTTTTTTTAAATTTTATTTTAATAGGGTCCAGTTACTGGCTATTGTTTTTTCTTACAAACTGGACATCCCTTTTAAGACTACCGTCCACATGGGGAATATTTATCAACTTGCATACAAAAATCCTAAAATATGTCATAGGCACAAAAACTAGGGACTTTCACACTACTCTAGAAAAATCATTTCAAATTTTTAATTTGGAAAACTAGGTTTTAGTTTTTCACCCCCGACTGCTTTTAAAAATACTAAGAGGCATCATCTGAATATAGTTGTATGCCCCAACCCAAAAGTAAAAAGGGAATAGGGAAAGGGAGATATGTGCCCAAAAAAGGTTTGCTGTGTGGGGTATTAAAAATTTCAGGGATGGCAGGAGGGGCCCGGGCCCTCCCCGTACAACCCCCGGGTTTTTCATCTAGCCACACTACAGCAGAAGAACTGCAGTATATGTGCCACCGAAGTCCTAAGAACATCTTAGTCAGTGACAGTAGGTTACTGACATATTTTTTCATTTTGTATAGCTGCCCCTGCAGCTTCATGGGCCTTTTTTTGGGGCGGTTGTAGCGGGGTGGGGGGCTGTCCCCAAAAGGGCCCGGGCCGGGGTTTTTGGGGATAAACTTTATCCCTTTTAAAAACCGCTGGGTTTTTGACCCCATCGAGGAAAAAGGTTAAAACCCGGAGCTGGGGAAAAAAGCTCCCCCGGGGCCCCGGGCCCCCCCTACCCCCAAACCCCCGGGCCCCCAAAAACTAAACCATAAAAGTTGAAAAGGGGCCCTCCCTTTCTTTTACTTGGCTAAAATTAAGCCACATATTTTCTCTAAGTTTTGGACACTTTTTTGGGGACAGTTTGAACGGGGGTTTTCGCCCGATTTCTGGGGTATCCTGCGCCGCCCGGGCCCCTATCCCCGTTTGGATGCAGTAATGCGATGTTAGGCGCGCCCTCGCCCTTTTAGTTTCGCCTCACATGAAGGGGGGTAAGGGGCCCGGGGGTGGGCGTTCTGGGGCGGGACGAGGCGCGTTCGAAAACTCCGAGGCATGGATAATCACGGGTCGGCAAAGTGAGGCGCATTGCACGCTCGCCAGCTCCGACAGGCAGACCTAGTTGAAGTTGCTCTAAATGATCCGGCGGAGGCGAAGGGAAGCGAGAACGTAACATGAGAGGAAACATATAGAAGATCGCAACAGAAATCTCGGCTCTCAGCTCCGTGCGGCATGGAGTATGATTCCAAAAAAAAATCGCTTTTTTTTAGGTGTAAAACATTATCAGAAAAAGAGCTCAAACCTTAAAAAAAAAAAAAAAACACTTTCCAAAAATCGAGAACGGTGCAACATCAGGAATTAGGATCGTGGAAATTGCCGGGAAATACAGTAATTCAAATTCTGTAAACACTTCTCATTGGTCGGCAGAAACCAGCCAATCAGAATAGAAACTACAGGGACCCATTAAAACCTATGGAGAAGTATTGACCAATCAAATATAAAGGTGGGACAGTTCAAAATACAGTAAAAATGTAGAAAAGAGCTGATTGGTTGAGCTAGCGGGGGCTTGGCAATCCTGGCCAATCAGAATAGGAGCGACAGGGACCCATTATAACCTATGGAGAAATATTGACCAATCAAATTCAAAGGCAGGACAGTTCAAAATACAGTAAAAATGCAGAAAAGAGCTGATTGGTTGAGCTAGCGGGGGCTTGGCTATCCCGGCCAATCAGAGCGCAAGCTACTTGTCCCATTGTAGTCTATGGAGAGATCGGGGCAATGAAATCTCGGCTCTCAGCTCCGTGAGGCATGGAGTATGATTTAAAAAATCGTTTAAATTAAGTGTAAAATATTATCTGAAAAAGAGCTAAAACCTTCTAAAAACATACATAAATAAAATCCCTAACAACGCGTTTGTCGCCGTCACCGGCGCTACATCAGGAATTGCAATATAGAGAATTGCCGGGAAATACAGTAATTCAAATTCTATAAGCTCTTCTCATTGGTCGGCAGAAACCAACCAATCAGAATAGGAGTGACAGTGAACCATTATCACCTATGGAGAAGTATTGACCAATCAAATGCAAAGGCGGGACAGTTCAAAATACAGTAAAAAAGGCAGAAAAGAGCTGATTGGTTGAGCCCAGGCGGCAGATATGAATCCACCGATCTTATGTAGTGCGTCTATTTTGAGTGGAGAAAGAAGGGCGCGATAGAAGAGCGCCCTAAAAGTTATTACTGTCTATGGGAAATATTCTAGTACTGTGATTGGTTCGGGGGAAGAGGGGCTCGTCCAGTTTAGCCAATCAGTGGCTGAGCTACCTTCTCATAGAGTTCTATGGGGAAAAGAAATGCAGAGTGAGCTCTGTTTGTGATTGGCTAAGTTAAAAGACCAATGGGAGAGCGAGCGACGCTCTTATGGGTTTTCTAATGCAATCTATAATAAAACTGTACATGCCCGAAATAAAATGATAATACTCCCGAAGTTGTACCGGTCTGTATATAAAATGAACAATAATATGGGGGTAACGAAAAAAAAATATTAATTCAATAAATTCATTTTTATTTCTTTATTTTTGTTAGCCAATGATCAATAGTATGGGTGTAACGAAAATAAAGAAATAAAAATAAATGTATTGAATTAATATTTTTTTTTTCGTTACCCCCATGTTCTTGTTCATTTTATATAGAGATCGGTACAACTTTGCGAGTATTATCACTTTATTTCGGGCATGTACAGTTTTATTATAGATTGCATTAGAAAACCCTTAAGAGCGTAGCTCGCTCTCCCATTGGTCCAAATAACCGCGCCTCTTTTAACTTAGCCAATCACAAACAGAGCTCGCTCTGCATTTCTTTGACCCATAGAACTCTATGAGAAGGTAGCTCACCGGCTTATTGGCTAAGCAGGACGAGCCCCTCTTCCCCACAACCAATCACAGTACTAGAATATTTCCCATAGACAGTAATAACTTTTAGTGCGCCCTTCTATCACGCCCTTCTTGCTCCACTCAAAATAGACACACTACATATGATTGGTGGATTCATATCTGCCGCCTTGTCTCAACCAATCAGCTCTTTTCTGCCTTTTTTACTGTATTTTGAACTGTCCCGCCTTTGAATTTAATTGGTCCATACTTCTCAATAGGTTATAATGGGTCACTGTCGCTCCTATTCTAATTGGCTGTTTTATGCCGACCAAGAAGAGCTTAAAGAATTTGAATTACTGTATTTCCCGGCAATTTTGAATATCCCAATTCCTGATGTAGCGCCGGTCTCGGCGACAAACGCGTTGTTAGGGATTTTATTTCTGTTTGTTTATAGAAGGTTTTAGCTCTTTTACAGAGAATGTTTTACACTTAATAAAAACGATTTATTTACTAATACTGCATGCCTCACGGCGCTGAGATTTCATTGCCCTGATCTGTCCATAGACTACGATTGGCCGGGATAGCCAAGCCCCGCTACTTCAACCAATCAGCTCTTTTTTTGCATTTTTACTGTATTTTGAACTGTCCCGCCTTTGATTTTGATTGGTCAATACTTCTCTATAGGTTAGAATGGGTCCCTGTCACTCCTATTCTGATTGGCTGGTTTATGCCGACCAATGAGAAGCGCTTACAGAATTTGAATTACTGTATTTCCCGGCAATTTTCAATATTCAAATTCCCGATGTTGCGCCGTTCTTGATTTTTGGGAAATGATTTTATTTATGTATTTTTTTTTAGCAGGTTTGAGCTCTTTTTCTGATAATGTTTTACACCTAATAAAAGCGATTTTTTTGATTCATACTCCATGCCGCACGGACATGTTTAATGATTCTCGCTGTTTTTCAGCCTGTCTCGGCATGTATGTTCGCACTACGTCGGGCGGCGAATCTTAGGCGCAGTCCCTTCTGCGCCTAAGTCCCGCACTGCGCCTCACACACTGGCGAGTCGCGGCGGACTTTACACCGCATGTATGAGCGCACCTCGGCGCCGACATACATGAGGTGCAAATTTCACCGAAAAACTGCCGAAAACATGCGCTCCGACGCGGCGAGATTCATACATGTCGCCCTAAGAGTACGCTGTGATATCTCCAGCTGGAGAGGTTTTTTTGTTTCTACTTACTGGTCCTGTGTTTGTTTTGCTGTATTAATAAAAGCTCGTTTATTTTTGCCTCCAAATCAGTTTGTGCCTACCATTTTTGGCAATTAAACTCCCACGGTAGATGCAGCTTACTTTCGTGCTGTTTTCATTTCCCACAAAGATTTTGGAAAAATATTTGATGTGGTATTCTTTCTAGTATATATTTACCTGTTTTTTTGTTTTATTTTGTTTTTTGCAGAAAGTAATTGCTGATGGCTTTCTAATAAAAGTCAACAGGGAAATACAAAACAAATTTTTTTTCTCACTCTGCATTTTTTTTTATTTACTGGCTTATTTTTTTTTCAGTGTAGGTGTTTTATTTTTTCAATTATTTTTTTCCTGCCATAAATGTGTGCTGTATCTTTTTCATATTGTCGTGTCGTGTAATTTTAAAAAATAAATATTATATTAAATTATCTATGAATCAAATGATTTGTTATGAAAAACACAACAAAAAAACCCCAATAAAAAAAAAACTCCAAAGATGCATTTAGCACTAAAAAAAAGTGTTCACTTTTTGAAGTGTTTATCAGTCACACAGACCCCACAAAAACAGTAGATGGAATAATAACAGTTCATTCTTACAGCTTCAATGTGCCATTAATTTACAACAGACTCCAAATTACCATACAATTTATTATTGAAATGCTCACGTTATCAAGACTTATCATATACAAATTGTCATCTTCGCTTTTTTCAACAACCATTAACTAAAAACATACAGCTTATAACTGCTGGGTATAGATTGATTAACATACCTATAAAAGAGCCATAGTCCATGTCTGCGCTGCACTGGTTTCTGATCGGATTTTCTAAATACTGCATCCGCCGAAAATCCGACTGCAACCAGTGCGCCGTAGACTGCAATAGAAACTCTGTGCTGCAATCTACACAGCACAGATTTCTTACTGCAGTATTTCTAAACCGCTGGCCTCCGCTGGAAGATAGAACATGTTCATTGCGAATTCTAGTCCATTCAATTTACTATGAAATCCGAAATGCGCATGCCAAAAACCATGGTATGACGATGTTAAAATGCCGTCAGATTTTCAAAGGCATTTTATCATTTGCAGTGTAGACATACCCATATTTTAGTGGAATGTACATTAAACCCAACACCCAGATACACTACTTAAATAAACTAATTGTGAACACGACTCCAGGCCCAAGTGGTTTATACCCAAGAGTTCGTAAAGAGCTCAGCTCAGTTATTTGATATTTAAAGATTCTCTGATGACTAGTATAGTGGCAGGAGACTGGCGCAAGGCAAATGTGTTCATATCTTCAAAAAGAGCTCTTGGTCTTGCCCAGGTAATTATAGACTAGAGATGATCGAACCCTAAAAAGTTTGAGTTCAAGTCGAACCTCAAGCTTTGAGAAGTTCGGTTCGAGGTTTGAGTCGAACTCGAACTTCGAACCCGATTAAAGTCAATGGGAGAAGATGTTCGGGTTAATATTTATACCTATACAGGTGATGAGAAGCTGTAATTACCATCCATAACAGTACAACAACACTAGGCGCATTATACGCCAGGCACAACAAATGATACACTGTGAGCCTCCATAACACAGCATATCATTGGTAGTGCATGTAATACGCCTATTGAAGCGCATTGCACACGGAGGCGCATAATATATCATTACTAGTCTATATAATGCGCCTCAATATGCGCTTTTCGAGGTGCATTACATAAACTAGTAATGATATGGTATGCGCATCTGTGCGCAATGCGCCTCGATAGGTGCATTACATGCACTACCAATGATATGCCATGTGCTGCGATTTGCGCAATGCGCCTAAAAAGCGCCCTTTTTC